>CM044004.1:91064669-91262026 GCA_024085815.1 Flaveria linearis
AAATATCAACTAAAAGAAAATCAAAGTCATACCTGTGGTAGAGGCAAAGTTGCAACAAGATCTATGAAGAAAGTCGACTTCAAGTACCTCCAGCAATCTTCTCCTGATCCATAACAAGTTCACCTCTACTAACACTCTTGAACTTGGTGAAACATAAGCAGTCCTAAACTTTATAACTATATTCAATATAAAAACACATCCGCCAGAGTGCGTAAACAAGTAACAACAATCCCTAAATTCAAATCAGACAACATACATGAAGAAGCACCTTCAGTTTCTACAGCAGGAAGGTAAAAGAACAATGGATCTACAAAAAGTGCCACTAAACAAGAAACAAGAAAAAAACTCTATTCCATTGTAAGATAATTTCACTTCCAGGATCCAACACCTTATTTCCTTGTGAATCATTACTTTCTTCAGGGTGAACTCTAGATCTCCCCATTTAACACCCACGTGATTTGAACTCAAAAAGGTTCTACCTTTACCACCATTCATCAACAATGGTGCTGAAATCTGTGTTCAGATAACTGTTTATCACCAATTTGCCATGAGTTTGATTTCCCAGTTTCGCCAGTGTAAAACCTATTGGATTCATTAAAACTTTCAACAATGGTTGCAAGAATCATAGAACATGAGTGTATAATATGCATAAATGGGTGAAATTAAGAGCAAAATGAAGGGTTTAACCTGACTTGCTTCTCTTGATTGAAGTCCATGATGGTGATTGGGGCAAATGTTTAGTATTTGAGCGAAGATTGAACAATGCCCAGATGGAAATCTTGCATTTTGATCACAATTTTTAGTTGTTTTTGTGTTGGATGAATGTTAAAAGCTAAAACCCTTTTGCGATGGATTGAAAAAGATGATTTGTTCATTAATTGAGCAATCACAATGCAGAAAGCCACGAGATTTTGGGAATCTTGAAATTAGGGTGTGAGCAGAGAGACTTTGTGGGAATTGAATGAGCTGAAACTGTGTATTGTAAAAGAAAGAGTGAACTGCAAAAATAGTCCTTCAATTAGGCATCATTTTCAGTTTTTGTGGTATTATCTTTTCTTATACCTTTTGTTCTAAACTCTAATGTATCATTTTGGGTCAATTCATTTCATTAGTATAGTTATTTCTAAGTGTCACTTGAGTTGGTTTTCAAATCGCAAGAGTTAAAAATGTTGAAAAAAAATGAGGGTTCGAATTCTGATATGAAATAGTTTAAGAACTAATATAGCTTAAAAGTAGAAGTATATGGTTGTGTGAGACATCATTTTTAAAAATTACTTTTAAGTCGGTTTATATGATTTAAAAAAAATTATTACTTTAAAACGAATATATTTTTCTAATAAACATAAATGAAACCTCCAAGTTTGTCAAAAAAATTTAAAAAATTTAATTTACAAAACCAAATCTTAAATTTGTTGTCGATATAACATGTGGTAGACCTTACATGTCTTTAAGTCTTCATTTCAGATTAATCGATTATGATTTTGGATAATATCGGTTGTCTATTATTTGGATATTTTATTATTTTGGTTTCATATTGTTTATAATTATATGTTTCAATTGTGTTATTCAGTTTATGAAATATGGTTTAAAAAATTTCTTTAACGAAGATGAAATTAAACAAAAATGTTAAAAATGAAAGCTAAAACATGAAAAGAATATAAAATCCAGGGACTATTTGTAATTACTTTAAAAAGTAAAAACTTCCCCGGTTAGGGATGGCATTGGGTCGGGTATGGGTCGGGTATTGGTATTCCCAACCCCATACCCGATTGTTAAACCCTGTCCCATACCCGGCCCAATACCCATCGGGTATCTATCAGGTATCGGGCATTCCCGCGGGTTTCGGGGTATACCCGTTGGGATTTCAAAAATAAAAAAAATATATAATTCTTCTCTTTTTATATAGATCAACTTTATATATATATTAACATCAAGATACATGAACCCAAAGACGTTTTGGTACATGTTCAAAATATAAGTTACCAAAATACATCTCCAACAATTCCATGAAGAAGCCGCTATCCAAAATATAAGGTACCAAAATATACAGCCCTGTCCAAAATATACATCTAGTAATTTGATGATGCGACTGAATTGTTTCTTTCATGTCTCATGGAAGCTTTACCATCTCATTCCATAAGCTACCAAAATATATACCTAGCAAAAAATTATGTTCCTATTCGATAAAGCTATGGCTGCACATTGCTTTCATTTCCCATATTGAGATATATAAAAAATATTATTAAATATAATTTCGGGTATATTATAGGGTAAACGGGTATATGTTTTTCGGGTAAATGGGACGGGTAAACGGGTATATGTTTCGGGTAATTGGGTCGGGTAAACGGGTATATCACCTAATCCCATACCCATGAAAATTTTTAAAATTAATCCCATACCCTCCCATACCCGTCGGTTTCGGGTATACCCGTTCCATGTGTTTCGGGTTCGGGTATCCCCGTCGGGTTCGGGTTTTTTTGCCATCCCTACCCCGGTAGAGACTTGAGTGGTTGTTGACTTTATTGTGGTAAAACTAAAAAGAAGAAACAATAGTATACACAAATTCCCCATAACTATCCTTGATAAGCATTTTAGTTCTCAAAATCAATATTAGAAAAACAAAATGTGTTATTATGTTCTTACTTGATATAAAGTGAAAATTTTGCGACTAGTTAAATTTGCTTGTCGCTCTAGGTGATTTGCATATCTATCAAAATCATATTTAATAATCAAATCACTCTGCTCACATGATTGGTTATGTTTGTTTGTTTTGAGTCGTCGAGTTTTAATGTTCAGTTTTTCTTTCAGTTGAACTAGTAAGTCTTAGTTAGTCTTTTTTATAAAAAAACTTATTTCATATATAAATTACTTATTTTTTGAACTTATAATATCCAAAATGATTAACATTTAAATTCTCCATGTTTATATTATAAATTGTACATTTAATATTTTATATCTTTAAATTGATCATGATATCATTCCATTTTATATATAAAACTGAACGATCAAACCATTGAACCAATAGTATGTTTAGTTAGATAACTAGCCCAGCATACGAAATATAATGACAATAATTTTACAAAAACTTTATAATATAAGTAAGTTTATATGTCAGAACGATACGTGTTTTAGTTTAATTTTTCTTATTCGTGAAAATGTTACATATGCATTTGAACTTGAGTATGAAATAGGGTTTTGGTGTGGCACTAGTTGCATGATAATATCAATAAATTGGACGCATCTAGAATATCATTGGCTAAAGATGCTAGAAATAAAAGTGTAGGGGGTGATTGTGTAATTTTAAAAAACGACAGACAGCTCAGAGTGTTGACTAGAAAGGGAGTCGTGGATGGCATCACGGCACAACCTGGGGGCAGCACTCTTCATGCAGAACAACAAATTTTATTATTACTATTATTATTATTTTTGTGTTAAAAATAAAATGTTATTTGACAACATAAAAAAATTAATAAATGTTTATTAGCGACTATAATTGGAAAATAATCAAAATGTATTTTTAAAACATTATATTAAATTTTACAGATTTTTAAATTGTGCATAATTTTACTACATACTTTTTAGATATGTGTAGTTTCATAAAGACGTCATAAAACAACAAATATATCATAACTTACACCATGTATGATTTGAGTCTTCAAACCTTTAGTTGTGATACATATCATTTACCTAGCAGGATATTCACTTAGAAACTTTATTAAATAACGTGACTTTTATTATTCTCGTGTATTTCTTTTGCTACGAACACTACAGCAATTATGTACATAGTATACCTTGCACCCTAAACTAAAAAATGATATTATTATTATTATTGTTTTTTTTTAATTTTAGTATCAATATCTAGTTTTGAGACCCCTCAAATTGCTTCTAATAGGGTTTTAATAGGGTTTGAATCTAGTAGTATTTAAAAAGTTTTTAACTTTTATCATTACGTTACAACCTAAGTGATGATATTATTTATCATCGGATAATAAATTTATGGATGGGATTTTTAAAGGATATTTGTTTGCAAACCACTCATATGCATGTTTCTTAAAGATAAGGTTTTTGGAGATAAGATTTTTATGACATGCACATCGCCTTCGTAAACTTATAAAAAGAGTATACACGTGTTGTATATGACAAACTCGTCTATTGCTTATGACATGTTAGATGCGTTGGGGGGTTTTTGTATACACGTTATTGTGTGTTTAATGACAATCTCATCTATTTTTATGATAGGTTCGATGCGTTGAGGATTTTTGAACACACGTTACTGTGTTGTATATGACAAACTCATCTATTATTTTGTGACAAGTTCGATGCATTGGGGGGTTTTTCAAACTCACTTGTATCGAGATTGTGGTGATGGTATCGTAACTTAAGAAGACTATGCACAATCTACATGAAAGAGATTTTTAGTTATGATCACGAATAAAAAGTGCATTATTATTTTATATAATACAATAGAATATAGATTATGAATTTATATGTTACATGATGATATTGGGCGTGTCTAAGAGTTGCCTAATCACGTTGAGAAAATCACATACAAATCGAATAGTACTTTGTAACGCTAAATGTAGATGTGTGGTGCATTGTGAGGGAGCAGGAGGGAGTCACGTGTGAGTTTGGTCATGCTTTCAAACAAAAAGTAACCGTTGAGAATTATAAATCTTTAATTTTTTATTTACATTAAGTGTTTAACGACTACTACAGGATTATGGTAAAAAAAAATATTTAAATCAAATACATATACACACGTCATATATACTAACCCACAATCAAAACAGCCTAAGTAAAAAATCTCAACCCAATATCTAATATGAATCCAAACAACATTGTTAATCAAACGCGCTTATGAACAGTCAACCTGAACCGTGGACGACGAGGAGGAAGCCGCTGTCGATATGATCACGGTCCAGGTCTGCTTGCAACCTTCAATTTGTTAAGCCTTCATGACAATTTTAACACTCACATGAGACAGGAAAAGTAGTGTTCGATGGACCAGATTTTATTAAAATGAATCACGTCCGCACAAGAGTTTGAAATTTCGACTCCTCATTGCAGCGTGAAGTTTCATATACTATTGTTATTATTATTTTGTAATTTTGTTATCATGATTACTCCTAGTTGAAGTAATGCAACATTTTAGAGCTTGAAGATGAAAAATACCACTAGCTTCTCTTTCTTGTAATTTATATTATTCTTAGTTGACATGATTAGTTGGAAATTATTATATAACTATGTAATGTATTGTATGACATTATTCAAATAATTTTAAATACGGTTCATGAATTTAAACATAGATGCTATATGTACATATGAAATATGTGCATCCAATTAACCACCTACAAGAATGTTATGCATTTCTAGCCTCAAAACTTTGATACATAACAAAAATAAAACTTCCTTTTCAAACTCACCATTATAGATTCATAATATAATAACCAAAAAATAAGTGATGATGTGAAAAATGTATATATGTTCATATGATGGGTGTTCCTTATGGTGAAATGACTGAGTGTTTATAAGTGTGTTGCAAGTCCTATGTTGCAAATGCTCTAATGTCTTTATTCAAGGGAGGTTATTCATACACAATTAAGATGTTTGTACTTATTCACTTTAAATGGAGAGATGTACCATACATACCCTTCAAGAATAAAATCAAATCACTAGAACACAAAAAGAATGTACCTCAAATTACTATTTTCTCCTCCTGCTGCTGCTTGCTGCTGCTATATTAACCAAACATCACTCATCCCTGCCCCTGAGACTGCTTCTATATCCCCAAACACAGGACCTTTATTAATTAAATTATGTTAAGACTTCCTTCCTACACCATTAGATCCTCCATTTACAACCACCCTTGATTCAGTTTTTGTCTCCACGATACCATTATTCTTCAAACCACCATTTTCCCTTTCAAGGGCTTTTTCGTCTTTCTTAGTATTGTTAATTTTCTGAGGTCGTTTACTGAGGAACCCGAGAGATCAATGGCTTCAACTTTGCTGCAGAAGGACTTGTCTTTGCCAAGGTGGCCACGGGTTTTCTCGGGTTCACATCCAAAATTTACAGAAGCCATGTTGCTAGCTTCTTCTCCGCTGCTCGAATTAAAGGATAACTTTCCCATGTTACCAATGATATTATCAACGACATCACTCAGAATGGAAGCAGGTTTATTTGCTTCAGTTTCGTTTGCAATGGCAACCGTACAATCCCTGTCACGGTCTCCATTCTCCCTTAATACAGAACCACCTGTCTTTGAATCTGTGGTATCAATGTTCATGCCACTATTGGATGAATTTTGAGATGTAGAGATTTTGCTGGTGAATCGTTAGCTTGCATCATGGGGCCACAATTTTCAGTAGCATCAACTGATTCTGTAGTCAAAGAGCAGTCAACAGGTTCACTTATGATAGGAATCTTTTCTTGGGATACTTTTGTGTTTGAAGTTCATCTTTTGTAGAAGTTTCTTCTATAGGATTTAAGCATGAATCTCTGGCAGAAACTCTGGAAAGAATCAACAATAATATAATTGTGAAAACACAAAAAACACATCTATAACAGAGCATAGTTGTCAATAGCGAATAGCGGTAAATAGCGACAAGCCACCTATATGTTACGTAGCGAATAGCGGTAAATAGCGACCGCTATTTCGTGTTTAGCGATTAAGTAGAATAATATGTAAGATTGTTTTACATTCAATAGATAAGCATGTTTAGTAATAAAGTAGTAGGAAATCTAAGCAAAGACCCCAAAATAGCTAAAATACTTGATTACTAATCATCTAAATCTCATATTTACCAAATAAAAATAAAAAAAAAATAAAAAAATAAAAAAATACCGCTATGTAGTCACTATTTACAAATAGCGACCGATTGGCGCCACGCTACATAGCGCGCTATAGCGGTCGCTATAGCCACTATTGACAACAGGGTAACAGAGCTTAATGTTAATTAGCGGTTAGTAATGTAATTTCAACCCATTTATAAGTAAATGGGTAAGATTCAAGAGGTATGATTGGGTTATGTTTTATTTCTCCAACGGGTCCATTGGGTAAAATAAATGTGTATAATCCTAGATTTTATGTTATGCATAAAACCTTCTAAATCATTATTCAAAAGACTCAGACTATGATTAATAATATGATTCTCAAAACCATTTTATTTAAAAAATTTAATTGTCCCCATGTCTTTTTCATCTCTTTCTTCTGGTCCTACTCTTGAGTGGAATATACTGGGTATGTTTGCTTGTTTGTTTGTCTTTTGGTCCCCATCATTATTCTTTTCTTCTTGATCCTTCAATCTTCAAGCTTTAACTTTAGGCATATTAAAAATGCATTTACACTTTTTTGGGAGCCTATACTCCACAGTTCATTTAATTCACTTCACATAATGCGAATCTAATTAAATGCTAAGCTATAGATAAAAGAGTACCTCAAGGTTAACTTCATACAAGATTGTTGATTGACACCTTACATATATATTTTCTTTCTGGCCTTAAGTGATTATATATTCATACAAAGCCGAAAAAATGTTATGTAATCTTGCAACGTCATCGAAAATTCAAAGGCCACATATAAATGTTATTGATTTGAAATTTAGTATGTACTCTATTGGCTGATATGTTGTTAACAATGATCATAAGATACCCCTATCTTAGTCAAGCAAGCATGTCCATCTAATTTTTGGGAAGATTTCAACATTAATCTCGGAAAATAACTAGATAAAGCTTAACAAATTGGAAAGTTCAGGTTGAAAAGCAATCAGGATTGGTGGTAAAGTATCTTCGCACGGATAATGGACTTGATTTTGCTCAAAAGAGTTTAATGCCTATTGCCGAAAGCAGGCATCACTCGACACCGAACGGTGGTCCATACACCTCAACAAAATGGTGTAGCCGAAAGGATGAATCGCACCATTATGGAGAAGGTCCGGTGTATGCTTTCTAACTCCAAATTGCCAAAGTCCTTTTGGGCGGAGGCTGCTTCGACTGCTTGCTATCTTATCAACCGATCACCGTCACGAGCAATTGAGAAGAAAACTCCATTTGAGTTATGGTCTGGAAAACCTGCCGATTATACAAGTTTAAAACCTTTTGGATGTCCAGCGTATGCGCGTGTTGACAATGGGAAGTTAGAACCAAGAGCAATCAAATGTGTTTTTCTTGGGTGCAATCCAGGGGTAAAAGGTTACAAGTTGTGGAGCTTTGATCTGAAGAAAGTTATTATCTCAAGAGATGTTACTTTTGATGAATCTAAAATGATTCAACCAGTTACAACCCTTTAAAGATTACAGATACATCAGATGCATCATCTGAAGCAAGAAAAAAGCAATCTCAAGTGGAGGTGGAGCTTCCTATTCCACCTACTACTGATCAGAGTACAACTGAGCATCAAGAGTCTTCCTTGCCAGATGAGCTTGTTGTTGAGGATTCAACACCTCACAACAACATGCTACTACTCGAAGCATTGCAAGAGATAGGCCAAGAAGACAAATTTTTCCTCCGAAGAGGTATGCTCAAGCTAATCTTGTCGCTTACGCTCTTAGTGTTGCTGATGATATTGAGTCAGAAGTGGAGCCTGTTAATTATGATGAGGCTATCAAGTCTAAAGACTCAAGTGATTGGATGATTGCTATGCATAATGAGATGGAATCTTTGAAAAGAAATGGTACTTGGAATTTAGTTCCTATTCCGAAAGGGAAAAGGCCTGTCAAGTGCAAGTGGGTCTACAAGGTAAAAGAACCTATCAACCCAACTGAGAAACCAAGGTACAAAGCTCGGTTAGTAGCTAAAGGCTACAGTCAAATTGCTGGCATTGACTATACAGACATTTATTCTCCAGTTGTCAAACATACTTCTATTCGTGTATTGTTGGGGTTGGTTGCTTCTAGTGACTATGCATTAGAGCAACTTGATGTCACTACAGCTTTCTTAAATGGTGAGCTTGAGGAAGAGATTTTTATGCAACAACCCGAAGGTTTTGTAGTTCCTGGCAAGGAGAACTACGTGTGTAAACTGAATAAATCTCTTTATGGCCTCAAGCAGTCTCCTAGACAATGGTATAAGAGGTTTGATTCATTTATGACCAGTCACAAATTCAAAAGGGGCACCCGTGATAGCTGCGTTTATTACAAGAACTGTGACGATGGTTCAAAGATCTACTTACTCTTATACGTGGATGACATGTTGATCGCAGCGAAAGATATGAAGGAGATTCAGAAATTAAAAGAGCAGTTGAAGGCTGATTTTGAAATGAAGGACTTAGGAGCTGCCAAAAAGATTTTAGGTATGGAAATTGTTCGTGACAGGAAGTCTAGGGTCTTGCATCTTTCTCAGAAAAGTTATATTGAGAAAGTCCTAAGACGCTTCAATATGCATGAAGCAAAACCTGTCAAAACACCTTTTGCAGCTCATTTTAAGCTATCATCCGCTTTGAGTCCTACTGAGACTGATATGGTTTATATGGCACGTGTGCCATACTCTAGTGCTGTTGGATCTTTGATGTATGCTATGATTTGCACTCGCCCAGATTTGGCTTATGCAGTTAGCATGCTCAGTAGATATGTGGCGAAACCCGGGGAAAGAACACTGGAAAGCAGTGCAGTGGATTTTTCGTTATTTGCGCGGTACGTCTTCTATGTGTCTACGTTATGGTAAATCCAACACTGGGGTGCTTGGATATGTTGATTCAGATTATGGCAAAGATTTGGATAAGCGAAGATCGATTACAGGGTATGTGTTTACTTTGCATGGTTGTGCTATTAGTTGGAAAGCCCAGTTGCAGTCTACAGTTGCACTGTCTTCTACCGAGGCGGAGTATATGACGGTTACAGAAGCAGTTAAGGAAGATATATGGTTGAAAGGATTATTTGAAGAACTCAATGATAGAATAAAGGTTACCATAATTTTCTATGATAATCAAAGTGCTATTTTCTTGAGCAAAGATCAGATGTTTCATGATCGCACAAAGCACATTGATATTCGTTATTATTTTGTGCGAGATATCATTGAGAAAGGTGATTGTGTCATAGAAAAGATTGACACAGATTATAATCTGCTGATGTGTTCACTAAGAGTCTTCCGATAGCCAAGTTCAAACTTTGTTTGGACTTGATGGGTGTTTCTGATCGCAATTGAGCTAGTAGGGTCGTGGTGGTGGAAGTATTTTAATTTTTCGGAAACAATTTTTTTCTATATGGTAATTGCAGGTTCTTATGGAGTTTTGGAGTTTGATAAGGTGCATGTTACATAACCGTCTATTACTTGTTGCATTTTGAAGTCAAGGTGGAGATTGAAGTAGTTTGTCTTCAAATGCTATAAGTGTTGAAACTTCAATGGCCAGAAACGTAACTTGCAATTCAATTGTAATTGAATTGCATGAATTGAAAATGTGATTTATGGTGGAGTCAAAAGTAGCAGCCTACTTTTCCTTTCTACCATTCAAATTGAGAAAATAAATGTCAGGCGAAAAACTTTGGTTGGTAGAAAAGGAAAAGTAGGCTGCTACTTTTGACTCCACCATAAATCACGTTTTCAATTCATGCAATTCAAATTACAATTGAATTGCAAGTTACGTTTCTGGCCATTGAAGTTTCAACACTTATAGCATTTGAAGACAAACTACTTCAATCTCCACCTTGACTTCAAAATGCAACAAGTAACAGACTGGTTATGTAACATGCACCTTATCAAACTCCAAAACTCCATAAGAACCTGCAATTACCATATAGAAAAAATTGTTTCCGAAAAATTAAAATACTTCCACCACCACGACCCTACTAGCTCAATTGCGATCAGAAACACCCATCAAGTCCAAACAAAGTTTGAACTTGGCTATCGGAAGACTCTTAGTGAACACATCAGCAGGATTATAATCTGTGTCAATCTTTTCTATGACACAATCACCTTTCTCAATGATATCTCGCACAAAATGATAACGAATATCAATGTGCTTTGTGCGATCATGAAACATCTGATCTTTGCTCAAGAAAATAGCACTTTGATTATCACAGAAAATTATGGTAACCTTTATTCTATCATCGAGTTCTTCAAATAATCCTTTCAACCATATATCTTCCTTAACTGCTTCTGTAACCGCCATATACTCTGCCTCGGTAGAAGACAGTGCAACTGTAGACTGCAACTGGGCTTTCCAACTAATAGCAAACCATGCAAAGTAAACACATACCCTGTAATCGATCTTCGCTTATCCAAATCTTTGCTATAATCTGAATCAACATATCCAAGCACCCCAGTGTTGGATTTACCATAACGTAGACACATAGAAGACGTACCGCGCAAATAACGAAAATCCACTGCACTGCTTTCCAGTGTTCTTTCCCGGGTTCGCCACATATCTACTGAGCATGCTAACTGCATAAGCCAAATCTGGGCGAGTGCAAATCATAGCATACATCAAAGATCCAACAGCACTAGAGTATGGCACACGTGCCATATAAACCATATCAGTCTCAGTAGGACTCAAAGCGGATGATAGCTTAAAATGAGCTGCAAAAGGTGTTTTGACAGGTTTTGCTTCATGCATATTGAAGCGTCTTAGGACTTTCTCAATATAACTTTTCTGAGAAAGATGCAAGACCCTGGACTTCCTGTCACGAACAATTTCCATACCTAAAATCTTTTTGGCAGCTCCTAAGTCCTTCATTTCAAAATCAGCCTTCAACTGCTCTTTTAATTTCTGAATCTCCTTCATATCTTTCGCTGCGATCAACATGTCATCCACGTATAAGAGTAAGTAGATCTTTGAACCATCGTCACAGTTCTTGTAATAAACGCAGCTATCACGGGTGCCCCTTTTGAATTTGTGACTGGTCATAAATGAATCAAACCTCTTATACCATTGTCTAGGAGACTGCTTGAGGCCATAAAGAGATTTATTCAGTTTACACACGTAGTTCTCCTTGCCAGGAACTACAAAACCTTCGGGTTGTTGCATAAAAATCTCTTCCTCAAGCTCACCATTTAAGAAAGCTGTAGTGACATCAAGTTGCTCTAATTCATAGTCACTAGAAGCAACCAACCCCAACAATACACGAATAGAAGTATGTTTGACAACTGGAGAATAAATGTCAGTATAGTCAATGCCAGCAATTTGACTGTAGCCTTTAGCTACTAACCGAGCTTTGTACCTTGGTTTCTCAGTTGGGTTGATAGGTTCTTTTACCTTGTAGACCCACTTGCACTTGACAGGCCTTTTCCCTTTCGGAATAGGAACTAAATTCCAAGTACCATTTCTTTTCAAAGATTCCATCTCATTATGCATAGCAATCATCCAATCACTTGAGTCTTTAGACTTGATAGCCTCATCATAATTAACAGGCTCCACTTCTGACTCAATATCATCAGCAACACTAAGAGCGTAAGCGACAAGATTAGCTTGAGCATACCTCTTCGGAGGAAAAATTTGTCTTCTTGGCCTATCTCTTGCAATGCTTCGAGTAGTAGCATGTTGTTGTGAAGGTGTTGAATCCTCAACAACAAGCTCATCTGGCAAGGAAGACTCTTGATGCTCAGTTGTACTCTGATCAGTAGTAGGTGGAATAGGAAGCTCCACCTCCACTTGAGATTGCTTTTTTCTTGCTTCAGATGATGCATCTGATGTATCTGTAATCTTTAAAGGGTTTGTAACTGGTTGAATCATTTTAGATTCATCAAAGTAACATCTCTTGAGATAATAACTTTCTTCAGATCAAAGCTCCACAACTTGTAACCTTTTACCCCTGGATTGCACCCAAGAAAAACACATTTGATTGCTCTTGGTTCTAACTTCCCATTGTCAACACGTGCATACGCTGGACATCCAAAAGGTTTTAAACTTGTATAATCGGCAGGTTTTCCAGACCATAACTCAAATGGAGTTTTCTTCTCAATTACTCGTGACGGTGATCGGTTGATATAGCAGCAGGTCGAAGCAGCCTCCGCCAAAAGGACTTTGGCAATTTGGAGTTAGAAAGCATACACCGGACCTTCTCCATAATGTGTGATTCATCCTTTCGGCTACACCATTTTGTTGAGGTGTATGGACCACCGTTTGGTGTCGAGTGATGCCTTCCTTTCGGCAATAGGCATTAACTCTTCTGAGCAAAACTCAAGTCCATTATCCGTGCGAAGATACTTTACCACCAATCCTGATTGCTTTTCAACCTGAACTTTCCAATTTCTGAAGGTAGAAAAAACGTCTCCCTTGTGTTTCAAGAAGAAAGACCACACCTTTCTGGAAAAATCATCAATTATAGTGAGCATATGATTAGCTCCACCTTTCGACGTAACTCGAGCTGGTCCCCATAAATCTGAGTGGACATAGTCAAGTGGTCCTTTCGTTGTATGAATACCACTCATAAAACTTACCCGTTTTCCCTTGCCATATACGCAGTCTTCACAGAACTCTAAATCAACAATCTTTTGTTCACCAAGTAATCCTCTTCGACTCAATTCGGACATGCCAAGAAAACTCATATGGCCGAGTCGAAGATGCCAAAGACGGGACTGATCTGAGTCAGAAAGAGCCTTGGAAACAACAGCAGCATCACTTGAAATTGTTTGTCCTTCAAGAAAGTAGAGGTCTGAGGTACTTCGTTTGGCTCTCAATTTGTCAGAACCATCTTTGAATACCCTCAGAACTCCACCTTTACCAGCAAACTCATATCCTTGTTGATCAAAAGAGCTGAGAGATAACAAGTTTCTTCTGAGATCAGGAACATATCTAACATTCCCAATGGTTCGGATAACTCCGTCAAACATACGGATTCTGACTGAGCCAAGTCCAACAACTGGACATGTAGTATTATTACCCATTAAGACATAGCCCCGGTTAACCTTTTCAAATGTATGAAACCAACTTCTGTTGTGACACATATGAAAAGAACAACCAGAATCAAGTATCCATTCGTCAGTGGAATCCAGTTTATCTGAATAAACTGTCAGGAGTTCTCCAATAAAAACTTCCTCTGCTACATCGGCTTCACCCGAAGTGCTAGCTTGTTCTCCTTTTGCTACCGCTTTCTCTTTATTCTTCAACTTGAAACATTCATCGATTACATGTCCCTTCTTGTGACAGTAACTGCAAAACTTTCGTTTGCCTTTAGACTTGGATCTCATTCTGTTGGAAGATTGAGGGCTTTTACCCCTATCTGTTGTTCTTCCTGTGGCATTTAAAACTTCGGCTTTCACATCACCAGAAACACCACCGGTAATATGCTTCATCTTTTCTTTTGAATCCAAAGCTGTATAAACTTCATCTAAGACAAGAGTGTCACGGCTATAGATGATAGTATCACGAAAATGGCTGTAGGATTCGGGCAACGACGACAGCAAAAATAAAGCCAAGTCTTCATCTTCGTACTGAACATCCATATTCTCTAAGTTATTAACTAACTCTTTGAATGTGGAACTATGTTCAGCTAAAAACCACCTTCAATCATTTTGAGATTGAACAATCGTTGCTTCAGATGCAACTTGTTTGGTAAGCTCTTAGTCATCAACAATTGCTCCAACTTTAGCCATAAAGAAGCCGCTGAAGTTTCTTTCAAAACATCTTGCAAAACATCGTTTGATAAGTGCAAACGAATCTGGGATAGTGCCTTGAGATCTTTCATCTCCTTTTCTTCTTCGGTCCATGACGCGGGCATTTTTCGGAACCCAAAAGCGCCTTATGCAAATCCATTTGAATTAGAATATCTCTCATCTTTACTTGCCATAAAGGAAACGTGGTGTTTCGATCTAACAACGGAATATCGAACTTAATCGTAGACATGATTTAACACTTGATAAAATAATTCCAGTGAACTAATATTAAAACCCGGATGCTCTGATGCCAATTGTGGTAAAAGAGTGTAAAAACTCGCCCAAGGATCCGAGCAATAATTGGTAATATTAGTTCGATGCGGAACGGAACTAATATATCAAGCGTAATCAAACACCGGGTAATTTCAATGCGGAACGGAACTAATATATATCAAGCGTAATCAAACACCGGGTAATTTCAACGGCAGAAAAATAAAATAAAAGAGACACGAGGATTTACGTGGAAACCCAAATCGGGAAAAACCACGGTGGCGAAGCCGAGAAACAATCCACTATAATTTGCAGTGTTTACAGAGTTTGGAGGAAAGAAAAAAGAAAAATATATATACGAGAGATTTTTTATGTATCTCTTATATGTATATATATTTGTGTGTTTTGGTACAAATGAAATGAAAACTTCATAGCCTATTTATAGGCAATTCTAAGGTGTGTACAGAGCCAAAGTTTCTTCGCCTGACATTTATTTTCTCAATTTGAATGGTAGAAAAGGAAAAGTAGGCTGCTACTTTTGACTCCACCATAAATCACGTTTTCAATTCATGCAATTCAAATTACAATTGAATTGCAAGTTACGTTTCTGGCCATTGAAGTTTCAACACTTATAGCATTTGAAGACAAACTACTTCACAGTGATCATAAGATACCCCTATCTTAGTCAAGCAAGCATGTCCATCTAATTTTTGGGAAGATTTCAACATTAATCTCGGAAAATAACTAGATAAAGCTTAACAAAATGTAAAAAAAATCAAGTATAAACATGTACCTACTATACAGGAGCATATAAGCTCCCTGTGAGAGCACTTCATCCAATTCAACTGCTTCAACCTGCAAGAAAGTGTGGGCCAGTTTAGAAACAAATGTAAAATCTCATGGAAGCTTGTATTGATGATTGAGGAGATGACATCATGAACACCACTGATTTCACACACACACACACACAGATTAGAAAGAGGCACACAGATTAGAAAGAGGGGGGGGGGGGGGTTGTGGATTGGATTGCACCTTGCAGTCATCAATTCTGTACCACTTGCCAGAAAAGTCCTTAGTAAAACAAATGTAGTGGCCAAAATATGATGCATTCAGCATGTCGACATGGACAACCACTGCATATAGCTTGTATTTATCACTGCCATCTGCAGCTTCACTCATGTAAGGGCTAAGATCTAAAGTTTCTGGGAATGCCACCCTCTTATTAAGTTTCCCAACCTCCCACTCTGCACAATAAAAAATATTAAAATAATAATAATAATAAAAGACCGAAAGATAGCCAAAGAAAACTCCTCCATATAGTACACATTTCAGTCATGAGAAAGCTCAGAACAATATTGATTTACCTAACATAATGTTAGAAGAAAAGACAATAATTGCATAAGCCAACACAATGTTTTCAAAAGTGTATTTGCTGATGGGTAACTCTAATTTCACGAACCTGAAACCTTTTAACGCAACGGTAAGAATGTTTGGAGCCATGTTAATGTTTAGTCGTTTCCATGCTAAGACATAGTCATTACATCTGCAAAAATAATCAGGACTGCAGTAAGCTGACAATATCCTATGTTGAGTTACTAACAAATAGGCAAGAGATATAAATAAAAACAGTGATGATCTTTAAGTAGATTATGTTCACTTAACAGTCCAATGAGGAAAAAGAAATTAATACAAAATGTCAAGTATACAGAATAGAGAAACTGCAAGCGAAACAGTGAAACACACATATAGGTTGTTGATAGATAAAAAAATAATGAAAAGGAAGAAGATTACCCATCACACTTATACTTGTTATCTCCATCAAGCCATTCTTTGGCTGTAAATTGATCTAAGCATTCCTCAAGGGATGCAGCATCCCCATGGATTTCAACAGTCAAGTCCATCATATTTTCAAATTGATTCGAGACATTATTGCATTTTGTACAGATCACCTAGAAAGCAATAGAGACAGGCTTACCATTAAATGAATACAGGCCTCTATAAAATCAAATTAACCAACCAAAATTTTCAACAGTTGGCCACTTCATATTGAAAATTAACATCAAGTTATTTGACCTATAAGTGATGTTTGCAAAAAGATCAAAAGAAATATTATTAAGAGAACAGTTGCATATAAAGACACCTGAGATTGAAGGCGGCCCCCAAATATATGTTGAATTAGAGTTGTCTCCTGAGAGGTAGGATGTACGGCTCTTTCTCCACCATATTCATCAAGGCAGACCGATTGCATAGTGTCGATAACAAACCTAGTATATGTAAAATATTATGCATTCAGTAATAGATAATTGCATAAACAATATTTAATTTGTTTTTTCAAGCACGCAATATATGCATATTAAACTAGTCAAATATGAAGCAAAAAAAAAAACCTCATGAACTCATGTGCATCCTCTTGTTTCCCATAGCCAAGATTTCCACCAATATTAGGCAATCTTGACAAAATATTAATTGGTGAAAACGCGTGGTTACTTTGGCATGATCTTTCCATATGTGCTTGAAGTTCACACAAGAAGCACCACTCATTTCGCCGGCCTAAAAACCAAAGGGATGAAAAATAAGAGTAATAATAAACAGATAATAATAATGATATATTGAGAAAAGAGAAAATAGTAGTTACATCCCCTCCGATGGCCTTTCTCAAGCAAATAGGCAGCAAGTGGTCGAGTGTAGGCTAAGCATTGTAGAACCACATTGGCAAAACAACTGTTAATGAAAGAAAAGTTAATTAAAAAAAAACAGATAAAATTAGAACAATATTCTAAAAGAAATCAGCAAAATATGAACAAAAGAAAATGTATGGATGAAACTGAATAGCCATAAACATAAACCTATTTCCACAATTCAGAAGCCCACAAGGAGGAAAGCCTTGATTTTTCCAGTTAAAGAGCTCCACAAATTTGTCATAAGGAAAAAGGATCTGAAACATAACATCATTCAACTGAACGTCAAAGACTGTATATTGAAATCAATTTGGACCAGCAAATGCAGACAACAATTTTGACCTTTTTTATCTGTGTGGAATAACTAGTCCCCGGAACCAATGCAACAGCATTGGAGTTTCGTCTTCCTTGCAAGCGTGATTTGCAGGACAGCCGAAATTCTTCACATTTGTCCTTATGCCCAGATCTCCAATGAGATATTTGACATGATTCTGAGCTGAAGGATAGAATACAAGAAATTAATACTAAAACTAAAGAGCAGCATTACAGTCAGGTGAACCAGACATACAATTTTTGAATATCAGATGAAAAACATGAGCACAAATCTAAATTTCTTACAACAGAGCCAACTATCTTACCAAGAAACCTAAGATAATTATCTTTAGGGGTAACATCTTGTATCATTCATTATTCAATGAAACAGCAAAAGTTTTCCTATCAATTTTATAGATTAAAATTCTCCACCCCAGAGTAACTTTATAACCCGTCCCTCACACTACCATATCTGTTACATGGTTCAACAGAAAATACAACATCGTCAACAACACGCATTCACCCCTCATTGATGATTTCAGTCTTGAGATCACAAATCCCAACTGGTTTCCTTTATCTGTATCTCAATCATCATATCACCGCATCTCCACATTACCGCCCCAATAACATTGACTATCTATCCTACACATACACACTCAGATTAAATACTATGATCAGTTCACACAGAATTGATGTCATTCTAATTTGAAGGATATCTAAGCTCCAACAATATAACTTTCACACATATATAAGCATACATATGTGGTATCCAAGTTACCGATTAATTCAATAGAACTGAACTACCTAAATTAAAAACAACCTTATAGCTGTATTTTCAAAAATCATATCATATAACCTCAAATAACATAAAAAAATTGTTTAAAAACATAAAGATGAATTAACGTTTTGAGAGATCATGTACCAGTATCGAACAACTTTACATCGAGAACACTGTTTCTTCGTCACACTACCACAAACAACACACGAATCACCAACATCTACAATCCCCGGCATCGGAGACGACGAACGGAACACAACCGATGAAGAAGAAGAGCCCGACGATTGAGAATTCGTGACGAAACGGGAGTCGTAATCTCCGTCAATCAGAAAGTGCTTAACAGCAGTCTTCACCAAGTAAATCAATCCAAACACAAAAGCGAAAGCCGTGATGACGACTCGAAGATACCAATTGAGATCCGAATGATTATGTTCATGCATCGACAATGACTGATTGTTCGTTGTCGCAATTGTTAGGGTTTTTCATCCATGATTTGCATTGAGATTTCAACGATGAATTGGAGGCTGTATGAGATTGAATTTGATGTATGATTGATGGATTGTGAGTTTAATTGCGGTGAATATAGGTTTAATCGAATAATATTGAGGTTCTTCCGATGATCATGGAGTGGATGCATTAGCAAACCCATAGGGACGAGGTAGAACATAATAATAATATTGGTAATAATATTCACGAAACGTTGTCGTATGATTATTATTTCTGTAAAGGAAACTTGATCTTTTGGATATGAGGAAAATCTTAACTAAATCTTTTAATTGGGTAAACGTTGAGAATATTAATTATAAATAACTTGAAGTGCATTTTATTTTTTATTAAATTAGATGATTTTGTAAGTAGAAATAAAAAAAAGTAAACGATTGATATTAATAGATAAAAAATAGGGAAAGTTGATGGATGGGTAAACAAATTAAGGAAGCTATGGACTAATATTTATATAATAATTATATATTTTTTTAACGGTCAACTAAGCAATTGCCGGGTATTCTGTACGCGGCGCCCCAATGGCTAAAGAGACGCACAACGTGGCCACTAGTCCACACGCACGGAGCCCCTAGCCCACCAGTCTCCAATTCCGGGGAAAACCCGACCACCCACCCGTCCGAAGACACGACAGTGAATAATCGGTAAAACCCGGTTGACTTTAAGAATCAAACCTGGGTTACCCAGGTCTCCCATCACTAGCCCCAATACCTCCGACCAGCTGAGCTAGCCATCATTGGTATATAATAATTTATATGTAGTTGATGTTTCGAAAATATGTCTTTAGAGAGCAAGTTAGTTGTTTTTATCCCTTTGTTTTTATTTATAGAAAATGATTTGTGTATATAAAAGTATGTTGTCTTTTGTATTTTTTTCCCCTTTTTTCATATGCTTGAATTATTGACACATTAATTGGATGGTCTCAAATTATTGAAAAGACAACTGGGAAATTGAGACAAAATTTTCTTTTCTTTTTAGTTTCTGTCTTCTCTTGATTTATTGAATATCTTTTCTTAAAAAAATATATTAGTCGATGGTTTTTAGGTTAAACTAGAATTAAGCTCCCCGCGTTGCAGGGACATAAAACCATGTAAAATAACATCAATGTCAAACTACCATTAATGACAATCAACACTGAAATTGCGGTGTGTTAATACGAAAAAAAATAAGACCAAATCGTAAAACATATAAAAATATAACTAAGACGATTTAAGACTCACGCGTGACGACGAACCTGTTAAAAGAGGGAAATAGACGTAAAAAAACCATGCACACACGTTGTGTTGTGTTAACTCATAAATTTTAAAACGAAAAGTAAAACGTAAAATTGGTGAATCGCACATGCATGTTGTGCCGTGTTAAATTGCAAAACCTAAAACGAATGTAAGACGAAAATTTGTAAAATATGAAAAGTATAGGGGATCAAAGTTGAAAGTATAAAATTATGTGAGATTAAATTGTAAAAGATGAAGAGTTTTGGGTTTAAAGTAAAAATAATCAAATTTTAAAATATTACTTTGTAAAATATGAAAACCTTTTGGCTTAAAAGTGAAAAGAATTTTTTTTAAAAAAAACCCATATGAATAAAATACAACACAATCATACATAAAAATGTTGATTATTAGTATAATATAAATATGGTCAAGCCTTAGTCCAGTTCTGTTTTTCTTAATCATTTCTTTTCAGTTACGTAATTTTAAAATATAAATGTAGTGATTTAAGATGATGGTTATTTTGATTTTGTTAAAAATTTGTTTTGAATACATAGTGGTAGGTGTGAGTGATAATCCATATGTTAAAATTTTGTTTTGTTAAAAATTTATTAAAAATTTGTTTTGTTCGGTTCTGTTTTATTGACATGAGAATTAGACGCGAAACTCAGATAGCGATAAACCGATTTGGATTTATGCCAGGACGCTCTACAACAGAAGCCATACACGTCATAAGGAGGATAATGGAGAAATATAGAGAAAAGAAAAATGGGACCTCCATATGGTATTCATTGACCTAGAAAAAGCCTATGACAGTGTTTCGCGTCAACTTATTTGGGAAAGTCTACAACTTAGAAGGTACCAGAGAGATATATCAAATTAATCAAGGATATGTATGACGGGGCAAAAACGTGTGTGCAAGCACCAGTCGGAGACACAGACTTCTTCCCGGTGGAAGTGGGACTCCACCAGGGTTCGGCATTGAGCCCATTTCTCTTCACAGTAGTGTTGGATGAGATGACCAAGTGTATACAAGAGCTAGTCCCATGATGCATGTTGTTTGCGGATGATATTGTCTTAATATCGGAATCTAAAAGGGTGCTTAACGAGAGGCTAGAACAGTGGAGAGCATCACTAGAGCACAGAGGCTTAAGGATAAGTCGCTTTAAGACAGAATACATGCATTTTAACTTTAGCGGTGAGGCTGAGGAGGACACCCAAATCAGTATTCAGGGTATGGCGGTCCCATAGATGTCTAGGTTCAAATACATGGGCTCGTACGTACAGAAAGACAGAGAGATACACAGCGATGTAGCCCACCATGTTCAATCAGGATGGTGCAAGTGGAGAGCAGCATCAGAGATTTTGTATGATAAAAGGTTTCCAGCAAAACTAAAGGGGAACTATATAGAGTGGCAGTACGTCCAGTTATGTTATGCGGAACAGACTGCTGGCTATAAAGAAATCGCATGAGAGACAAATAAAGGTCGCGGAAATGTGAATGCTGAGGTGGATGTGTGAACACACAAGACTGGACCGATAAGAAACGACGTGTTTTGACAGAGGCTAGAGATGGCTTGTATCACAGACAAAATACGAGAGGGACGATTAAGATGGTTTGGGCACGTGAAGAGGAGATCGAAGGCAACACCTGTTAGAGTAGTAGAGAACATCAACGTAGAGGGTAGGATGTCACACCCCAACCGATGACGGAAACATCGGGGCGCGAGAAGTGATAGATTGTTCAAAGACATCATAGAACTAAAGTGACAATAAATTAAGATTAAATTTCATTTCTGCAGGATCGATTTAGGGTGGTTTCTCTCTCAACTCACTCGTGAATCAACACTCGGCAAGCAGTCTTTAGGAAGAGTTGATCACAATATAACAAGTAACAAGCAGTAAGAAAATTAACACAGCAAGTAATTTTCAAGGTACTTTTATATATTGCTTCTCAACTCAAAGGATTACAAGACGCTTGGACTCAAATCGCTTATCTAAAGAGTTACAGGGAGAAGATATATATAATACTACCTACAGCCGGGAATACTTTGATTCCAGCTGGACACCTCTAACCTTACATCTATACTACAAGACTCTAGGTGAGGTCTTTCAGACATTTGCATGCCTGAGAGTTGGTAGTCAGGACATGTCCCTGACTTACCATGTGTCACCAACTAAAGTTGGTAACATGTACTATCATAAAAAGGTGAGCAGCAGAATAAAGTATGGTCAACAGCATGGTCTTTTAGGAAGAACCCATGCTGTGTCACCCATACTGTGTCAGAGGTCTGCATGCGGACTGACAGGGACCATACCTTTATCTGCTGGACATAGCAATGTCTTCCGAAGGATAAAGTGCTTCAGAAGAATAACTTCTTCCGAAGGCACTTATACTTCGGAAGACTGCTCCTTCCGAGGCTTGGAGTCTTCTTTGTCTTCGGAAGCAGACTTTGTCTTCAGCTCTTTCATCAGACTTTGTCTTCGGAAGCTTTCAGACTTTGTCTTCAGCTCTTTCATCAGACTTTGTCTTCGGAAGCTTTCAGACTTTGTCTTCAGCTCTTTCATCAGACTTTGTCTCCGGAAGATATCTTCAGCTGTTGGCTTCAGCTGTTGTCTTCAGCAGTTGACTTCAGCTTTTGCCTTCAGTAGATATCTTCAGCTGTTCTTCAGACTTTCGGAAGATCTCTTGCTCAGCTTCGGAAGCCTTTGAATGTAGTACCAAAGATGACTATGAAGTGAATTTGGTTGCACCAGCCTTATCATGATCCAACAAACTCCCCCTAGGCTGATGCTACTAAAACTTCACTTCCCTCTTCTTCTCAAAGTTCTCAGCACCAAGGAAAGCAGGTGTTTATCAGTGTCTTCGTTCTTTCCTGCTGTGATGCTGAGAATCTTGTACAAATCTTTGGTGGACAGCACCTCTACTCTGTCACCTTGGATTATATGTACCCTCTGTTGTGGCCCTCTGAAAAGAGTTAGTTGATGGGAAGTATAGTCATATTCCCATCGAACTATTGGTTCCAATTCAGGACCTTCCACCATCTGTAGAAAGGCTGTGCCTTTGGTGGTTGATCTTTCCTTGTCTTCCACTCTTTTCAGCTTCAACTCTTCTTCAATCTTGGCTCTTCTACTTCGTTCAGCCAAGTGGAGACCGCTGATGTGATTTCTGGTGTGTGCAGCGTCTCAGAGTTGGAGGGATTAGAGAATGGCTTCTCTGCAAGCTCAGCAAGATCAAATCTGCTGAGATGCAGTAGAGAAGTGGCATTAAGCCTGTTGGTTTCACCATTCTCTCTTTCCACAACAAAGTTGTGAGAAGGTTCATCGAACCTCCACTGGATTATTGCATTTCTAGGTCCAGGAGATTGACCAGAAATCCTGTCCTCTTTCCTGGTATCCAGCAGAGTCACCAGTCTTCTTCTTAGTCTCTTCTCCTCAGCATTGAGGGTATCGGAGTTGAGACCAAGAAGTCTTGCAGCCTGGCCCAAGGTTTCTCTAGGCAATTCAAGAAATTGGCCTAGGGTGAGGGAGCTTGAAGAGTTATCAACATAGGTGATGTTGATAACCTCTCCCTCACAGGAGATACTGCTCAAAGTAGTGCAATTGATGAGCTTTGTCTTGATCTCCTTAATCTCCTCAAAGGAGAGATGTTTAGGAGGCTGAGAGGATGGTCTTGGTTGTTGTTGGGTAGGCTTAGGTTTAGTGGTTTTGGGTTGAGTCTTGGGTTTTAGGATGGGTAGTTTGGGTGGTTGAGGTGATGTGGTAGGTTTGGGTAGAGTTGTGGGTTGAGGGGTGAAGGTTTCATCAGTGGGTTCAGGTTTGATGGGAAAAGGGGTTGGTTTTGGAGTGGGTTGTGGCTGTGGTTGAGTGGCTGGGGTGAAAACCATTCCCTTCATCCTCCTGTACATCTCCTTCCTTTTCCCCAAACGGATGTCAGCTTTTATTTCACTGACTATCCGCTGGAGTGTCCTTTCGGACATAGGTCCCACCTGCCTACCAGAGAAGCCATGAGCCCGAAGGTAGTCCTTCATCCAGGCTTTGTCAGTTGACTTCTTGGCAGCAGTGACCTCCTTCTCTTCCTCCCTCTTCCTCTTCACCTTCAGCTTCTCCCTAGCAGCCTTCTTCCTTTCCTTCTCCATTTGATCCTGCTCCTTGTTGTGGAGCAGCAGGATCATGTCATCATTATGTGGAGACAGTTCAGGAAGACTGAAGCCTCTTGAGAGTAGGAATTTGATCCTCTCCTCTCTCAGCTGCAGGCTGCCTCCCTCTGCTCTTCCTCTGCCTTCTCCAAGGCCAACCTGGCTTCCCTTTCTTGTTGTAGCCTGGTTGACCTCTCCAAAGTCACCAACTCCTCTAGTGGTAGCAGGAGTATTTCCTCATTGACAGCTCCAAGACTGATGAGCTGGTCAATGAGTGCTGTTCTTCTCATCAGGTTGATTTCTTCCTGATTGGCTGCAGCTGCCTTAGAGCTGGCAGCTAGCACCTTTTCAGTTGGAAACCTCCCTTTCTTTTTAGCCTTTTCAATCCTTTCCTCCTCCTGAAGCTCTTCCGCAGTCAGTTTTCTTTTGCCTTTGTCTTTGATGGTGCTTGACTGTGGTGGTTCTTGAATGGAGGGTTGTGATTGAGATAGAAGTTCAGCTGGTGCTTGGATTGGAGGAGTTTCAGAAGTGTCCTCCCTGCCCACCTCGATGCTATGTCAGCAATGACATCTGTGATGGTCAGCTCCTCGGACATCTGAAACAAGCCTTCCGCAGCTTCTATTTCGGCTTCGGAAGATTTTTCTTGTTCTTCCGAGGCTTTCATATAGGCTTCGAAGCTTCAGCTTGAGCATCGGAAGATGAGACTGCTGCAAATTCTGTCCCATCTGTTTCAGTTGCTGGGCCATCAGTCCCCATTTCCCCTTCGAAGCTAATCTCAGGTTCCATGAAGACCTTAGGTTGACCAACTTCTTCCACAGTGGTAGAAGGTGCAGTCAGTCTTTGAAGCTCCTCAGCCCCAAAGTAAGCAAATGTGGTGTCGGGGCTGGGCTGTTCTAGGGATGATCTCAATACAAACTGTGTGAACAGTCTGTAGAGATCTTGAAGCATCCTTGAGTCAATCTCCAGAAAGGATTGAGATGACTCAGGTAGGTAATGATTTGTTGGGTGGAAATGAGTTGGGTCTGTGGTTCCATAGGTGTTTGTCTCTGAACTTTCTCCCCCTTTTTGGTAGCATCATCTTGAGAGCTAGATGAGCTAGAGGAAGAAGCCATTGAGACCTGAATTGGTACATGCCTAACAGACCTCTCCGTCTGTTTCTCAGCTAGTTGAGCCTTGAGAGAGTTAATCTCAAGTTGCTGAGTGGCAGTCCTTGATTCTAAGATCTTCACCTGTGATTCCAGGTTGGAGACCTTAGAAAGCAAGTACTGAAGTGTTAGTTGCATACTACCCTCATCTTCATAAGAAGAATCACGGGGAGATGAGATAACATACCTAGTATGCTCACTCTCACCACCAGATGTGGTTTCTTGGCACCCTGGTTTCCTTTGCTCAGAGTCATCTCTTTCAGAGATGTCAATGGGCAAAGTTGCCGTAGACTCAGTCCTAATGATGTTACCACTGTCCTGAGAGCTCAGTGAGAAACTCTGAGTAGTGGCAGCTGAGTCTACATGAGTCCCCTCCACATCAGTGGGACTCACCTCAGTAGCAGGCTTCTGATGGGGGCTAGAGACAAGGGATCCCTCTTGGCTCTGTTGATCTCTCAGTGGGTGGTTTAGATCAACTTCATGGCCATGGAGAGATGTAATCTCTTCATCAGTTCGGAGTAAAGGTCAGTGAAAGAGAGGGTGGTTAGTCCTACTGACCCGGGACTTAGATCAATGTCTACAGGCATTGAGCCTTTGGTGGGGCTGTCCCTAAAGCTGCACAGGGGAGTGTAGAGACTCACCCTGCGGGCTAAAGGCTTGGGGTTCGGGCTCAGGGTTTGAGACTGAGGAGGCTCAAACCCCATTGAGGTCAAATGTGAAGGATGGTGTGACCTCCGACTGAGTGGGAGCCCAAGATTTCACTCTAGTCGTTTTGGTGTGAACAGGAGGAGCTTGTTCAATCAGAGTAGATTGAACAAGGGTTCGTTTGGGCGTCTTTGATAGGTGGCTTTGATGGGTAAAGAAGGTTTTGGTATTGTGGTGGATGTTGCTGGTGTGGGTTCATCACCTGTGGGGATAACAGGGATGTCACCAGGAGCTATGCGCTCAGTCATCGCTGGAGGTAATGGAGTGTACCGTCCAGTGAAGTTGGTGGACATCTTCTTCAGGATTTTGAAGATGGTAGGCCTCATATGTGGAACAGGAAGAGCAGCTGCGCAGACAAGCTTGCTTGGTTCCATCTCACAGTTGATTATATGTTGAAGAAATCGGGGATACATGAAGAATGTATCTCTGCTCAGATTGGCGATTAGGTTATTCAACACAAATCGTGAGTAGTTGAATCTGAGGCCTCTCACCAACCCATGAACTAGGCATCCTAGTTCATATGGGATTTGATCCCAACCCCCTGATTTGTTGGAGAGGCAGTGTAGAACGATGTGCAGCAAGAACTTCCAATGGTAAGTGAAGTTGAACTTGTATACCGTAGATCTGCTGACATCGCCTCCATATCCCATGAGGATATAGGTGCCTTCCAAGTCTTCCTTGGGGAACTCAGTAGGAGCCCCATCATCGTGAAGCTCGAGATGCTCCCTGATGATCTGTTCATTGATGACCAACTCTTGGCCACAACTCGGGTTCTCAGGACTCGAACCCCATTCAGTACTGCAGTTTCACCATTGCTCCAAAATTCTGACATATGGTTGGAGTATACGGTGGGGTTAACTGTTAGTGCAGTGAGATAGGTGGATTCGGTGAGAAAGGTGATGATTTGGGTGAAGTCGGCATCCCTTGACGAGTCAAGTAATGCGACTTGATTGTGCTGAGGGTTTAGCGCCATTGGAGAAAAGGTAAGCTTGAAATTTTGAGTGAGATTGAGGGTTTTACAGTGAAGGGAATAGTTAGGGCTGTAAAGTGGTAAAAGAAGATGAATTTGATCAGTCAAGATTATTTAAAAGGGGATGAACAGTGGTAGAGGCGGTGATAGGGTAACTGTTTTGGGGTTACTGTGGGTGGTATGGTGGTTTACTGCGGAGAAATGATGTTGGCGGCAAGGATAATTTTAAATAATCTGACCATCAAGTACAAAATTTTTACTTTTTACAGAGTGGGGCCCAAAAGATATCCGTTACAAGTAAAATCTTAACTTCCGAAGGTAAACATTTCCGAAGGTAATTTTCTTCTGAAGGCAATTTCTCTTCCGAAGCAAGGCA
Source organism: Flaveria linearis (assembly GCA_024085815.1). Classification (NCBI taxonomy): domain Eukaryota; kingdom Viridiplantae; phylum Streptophyta; class Magnoliopsida; order Asterales; family Asteraceae; genus Flaveria; species Flaveria linearis. Next base: position 91,092,281 of record CM044004.1, read on the forward strand.
TTGCTTCCTAAGGTAAAGTTGTCTTTCCGAATGGAGAGTTGTATAAGTTTCGGAAGTAGATCTGATATAAAATCAATCGCTTCTTCCGAGACCACAAACTCTTCCGAGAAGAAAATTTCCATTGAGGAGTTTGACTTCGGAAGATATTCAAGGATATCTTCCGAGAGTTAATTCCTCTTCGGAAGGAATTTACACTTGGAATAATTAAAAGATCTTTTGTAACAGGGCTTAAATTGTATTGACACAAGACATTACTCATTTAAAAGGTTTTCAAAAGAGGTAGTTATTCAATGTTTATCATCCCAATTGCTGATATGAGATACTTAAATCTTTGTTCATCAAATGCCTTTGTGAACAATCAGCATATTGTTCATTTGAGTCAACTTTGATTAACTTTATCAGTTGTTTCTCATGAATATCTCTAATGAAATGATACCTGATATCAATGTGTTTTGTCTTGGAGTGCTTCACCGGATTCTCAGTAATGGAGATAGCACTGTTGTTGTCAATATGGATAGGAGTAGTCATGAAGTTGAACCCATAGTCTAACATCTGATTTTGAATCCATAGCAGTTGAGCACAGCAGCTAGCAGCAGCGATGTATTCAGCTTCAGCAGTTGATGTAGAGACACAAGATTGTTTCTTGCATTGCCATGAGATAATCCTTCCACCAAGAAATGACATCCTCCTGATGTTGATTTCTTGTCAATGTTGCAGCCACCATAGTCACTGTCAGAGTATCCATAGAGATTGAAATCACTATTTCTTGGATACCAGAGACCTAGTTTAGGTGCTCCTTTGAGGTATCTGAGGATTCTCTTTGCAGCAGCTAGGTGAGACACCTTTGGAGCAGCCTGATATCTTGCACAAATGCATGTGGCAAACATGATATCCGGTCTACTTGCAGTAAGATACATCAGAGAACCATAATTGCTCTATACTGATGTTGATCAATATCCTCCCCCTCAAGGTCAGGGCAAAGATTATGGTTTCTGGGTATGGGTGTCTTGGCTGGTTTACAGTCCTTCATTTCAAATCTTTCTAAGATGTCAGAGACATACTTAGATTGACTTATGAAGAACCCTTCCTTCATCTGTTTCACCTGGATCCCAAGGAAAAAGTCCATTTTTCCCATGGAACTCATCTCAAACTTCTGCTTCATAATGCTTTCAAAGTCCTTGCACATTTGGTCGTTTGAAGAACCAAATATGATGTCATCAACATAGACTTGTACAAGCAAAATGTCTTCTCCACTCTTTCTGATGAAAAGAGTCTTGTCAATGGTACCTCTAGTGTATCCATTCTTCAGGAGAAACTGAGACAAGTCTCATACCACAGCCTAGGTGCTTGGTGCAGCCCATATAGAGCTTTATCCAGTTTGCACACGTAGTTGGGGTGCTGTGGGTCTTCAAATCCTGGAGGTTGACACACATAGATCTCCCTATCTATATCCCCATATAGAAAAGCACACTTGACATCAAGTTGGTAGACTGTGAAGTTCTTGGATGCAGCATAAGCAAGGAAGATCCTAACTGCCTCAAGTCTTGCAACAGGTGCAAAGACATCAGTATAATCGATTCCTTCCTCCTGGTGTATCCTTGAACTACTAGTCTTGCCTTGTTCTTGATAATCAAGCCTCTATCATCTTTCTTATTCCTGAATACCCATTTAGTGCCTATGGTACTTGACCAGATGGTAGTGGGCATAGATTCCAGACCTTTTGTCTTCTGAATTGAAGCAGCTCCTCCTGCATCGATTCAACCCAACTACTATCTTTTAAGGCATCTTCTACCTTCTTTGGTTCCATCTGAGACAAGAAGCATGAGTACAAGCAGACATTCCCATGATGAGTCTGTCTTCTTGTTCTCACACCTTCAGAGACATCCCCTATGATGTTCTCAGTTGGATGAGTGTTGTGAATCCTAAGCCGAGGAATCACTTCCAGTTGCAGAGATAAGTCCAAGTTAGACATATTCTGATCAGGAACTGGATCACTCTGTCCAACTGCCGTTTCAGAGTCATTCAATGAGGACTGATTGAATGATTGAGAAACATCATCAATGGTTGGTTGTGAAGTAGTATTAACAGTTGTCTGTTCCTTCAGAATACCACCTCCCTCAACCTGGTGTTGTAATGGATCACCTGAAGAACTTTGAGGTTGATCAAGTGATTCACTTGTTGAAGCTTCACTATTTCTTGAGATATTTACACTGTCAGATCTGTGAATAGTTGAAGCTTGTTGCCTTTCAGCTCTTGGAGAATTTGGAAGAGGTCTGGGAAGCTCATATAGTTGTCCTGCATCAGTTTGAGCACCTGTTCCAGCTGAAACATTCTCACAAGATGGTTTAGAATAGTTTGGAAACAATTCTAAATCAAAAATATACTCAGGTCCATTCCCCCTAACACAAGGAGTGTGCTCATTAACAACTATGTTGGATGACTCCTCAAATTGTTGATTCTTAATATTGTATACTCTATAAGCTTTGGAGCTAGAAGAGTATCCAATAAAGATAGCATCATCCGACTTCTCAGCAAACTTTGCCAAGTTGTCCTTTGTGTTAAGTATGGTACACCTGCAGCCAAAGGACCTTAGAAAGCCAATGAACGGTGGCCTCTTGTTCCATAACTCATAAGGGGTTTTCCATGGGCTTAACTACAAGAACCCTGTTCTGCACATAGCATGCAGTGCTGACTGCCTCTGCCCAGAATGTTAGAGGCAGCTTTGAATCAGCTAACATGGTCCGAGCAGCCTCAATAAGTGTCCTGTTCCTCCTCTCAGCAACACCGTTTTGTTGAGGAGTTCTGGGAGCACTATATTGTCTGGCAATCCCTTTTGAGTCACAGAATGAGTCAAGAACGAAGTTCTTAAACTCAGTCCCTTGATCACTTCTAATAATCTTAACCTTGTGATCAATTTGATTTTCTATTTTAAGAATAAAGATTTTAAAGTTTCAGCAGTTTCATCTTTACTTCTTAAAAGAATACCCATGTAAATCTTGTAAAATCATCAACGATCACAAGGCAGTATGATTTCCTTCCAATGCTCATTATACTTGTGGGACCAAAAAGATCCATGTGCAATAAGTGTAATGGAGTAGTGATAGAGTTAACACATTTGGATTTATGAGATGATCTGTGTTGTTTCCCTTTCAGGCATGCAACACAGTTATCTTTGCAGAAAAATTCCTTTTTAGGCAAACCATGTACCAAGTTATTTTTAACCAATTTATTCATTGTTTTAAAATTCACATGACACATGCGTTATGCCATAGTGTTGACTCATCACTATCAGCTTTGGAAGAAAGCATGATACTTCACCCATAGGAGAAGCCTTGTTCATATCTAGCTTGTACATATCCCCTTTCCTGGGAGATCTGAGAAGCACCAATTCCGGAGGAATTGTCATCCCTGGTCTGAGGATAATGCACTCATGTTCTGTGAAAAGCATTTGATGCTTCTGGTCACAGAATTGAGAAACACTTAACAGATTGTGTTCAAGCTGTTTGACAAAGTGAACTTTGTCAATGTTTATTCTGCCGTTGGATATACTTCCTCTGCCCGAAATATATCCTCCGGCCTCACCTCCAAATTGGACAGGCCCTCCATCAAAGTTCTGGAATTGTTGAAGGAGAGATCTGTTCCCTGTCATGTGCCTGGAGCATCCACTATCTACAATCCAGATATTATTGTTCTTGTCAAATGGATGTCCCTGCACATAAAATGAGAAGGTTAGTTTTGTTTGGAAGCCCAATCCTTGCAGGTCTTGGGCTCTTCCAAAGATAGTGACATAATTGAACCAAAAGATATGCAATGGGGTTCAATAGAGGTCGTTGATGAAGAAGAGGTTTGGACTGCAGCATCTTCCTTGATCTTCCAATCCATCCTTTGGTTGATCTTTGAAGATGAGCTTGTTGAAGCTTTTGCAGCATGGTCTTCTTCCGAAGCTTCTCTCTTTTCGGAAGAAGATTTCACCACCTTTTCTTCCGAAGTAGTCTTCTTCTGAGATGGTTTCAAGGGACCCTTCTTGTTCTTCCGAACCTTAGAAGGTTTGGCTTCCGAAGCCACTTTCCCTTCGGAAGAAGCAGTTTCTTCCGAAAGCAACTTGGCTTCCGAGACCAACTTTCCCTTTTTCATCATTTGGACCTTTTAAAGTGGTCCAACTGAGAAACCTTCTCTGACTACTTCTTTTCTAACATTATTTGCATAATGTGTGCTTGCTGGATTGTAGTAACAATCTTTAGCCATGTGGTTGTGCAGACCACACATTATGCATGCAATGTTAGTCTTCTGGGAATTTGCAGGTTGCTGTTTCTTGGGTTTCTTCTCTTCATCAGCAACTTTTCCTTTCAACTTCTGATTCTTCAGTAGGACAGGAGTGCTGGTACTACACTCCTTTCCTGAATCAGGAGTACCTACCACTTGAAATCCGGCAGAAATGAAGACCCCCTTTTGCTTAGGGTCAAACTTAAGCTTGGACTCTGCAACCTTCTTAGCAGTCCTTCTAGCAGCTTTAGCTCTACTTCTTCTTGCCTTGGTGGTCAGGATTTGGTCATCACAGGTGCAGATGGGTGTATCCTCCTGTTTCTCCCCTGTGGAGGCCACTATTTTTGCTTCATCCTTTAGTTCCAATGGAGAAGGGTCAGCAGTTGGAACCTCTTGCTCTTCAGTACCACATCTAGGTAGTCTAATAGACTCATAAGAGTGTGGTGGAGCTATTTCACTGGTTCCCAACCCTTCTTTGTTTTGATAAAACATTTTGGAATGAGAGGTTGATGCAAGAATAGTTTGGAAGCTTTGCTCAGCAATAGCTTGCTTCCTGGCCTGAGCCTCAGCTGTGACTAACTGGGCTTCAACTTCAGAAAGTTTGGAGATCAGATCTTTGATTTGAGTCTTATAATTAGTCTTTTCATGTTTTAAAAGAGACACAGTTTTCTCTAACTCATCAATTTTCTTTTGATAGTCAGATTCAGCTCTTTTAAAGTCAGATTTTAGCACATTTAAAGACTCAACCTCAGATCTGATTTCCGAAATGTAATCCTTATAAAGTTTAACTTTAGCAATACAGGCAGCAGTACAAAGATGTTCATATACCTGATCATCATCTGTTCCGGCCATGAGTGCTTGAGCGGGAGTCACATCCTGTACCATGAAGCTCCAGTCAACTTCCTGAGCAACAGCAGCTGTTTCAGTTGACTTTTCTTCATGCTTGGGAGCAGTGGGATGTGTGGAGGCCTGTGGGTTCCCGGGTTGTTCTTGGGAGCCTTGCATTCCCTAGCAAAGTGACCAAGTTGGTTGCAGTTGTAGCACCTTGCTTTGCTCTTATCAAACCCAAACTTGCTGTTGTGTAAGGCCCCGCTCACCGGGCACCCTACTGTTGGTCATCATCACACGTAAAACATACATTTAATACATGATCATAAAATACGCAGCGGAATTAATAAAACATGCATTCTCATTTCATCATAAAAGCTTTTACATCATTGTCTTGATTACAAAATACAAGCTTTGTGTACATTGCTTACTATACTATGATTGCTGCTGATGCTTAAGAAACGAGGATAATCTCGTTTATTCGAATCCTCAGCAATCATAGGGTCATACAGCGACCTTTACCGAAAGAAAATAAATAAAAAGAAAACATATCCTTCTTCATATAGAAGATATTATGTTCAAAATATATTTTCTTTCATAAGCAAGATTTCTTAAATAATCATGTTTATCAGGATTATCAAGAAATCTTGCACTTGCATGCAACATAATGTGTTGCGCGCATTACGGGCCCACAACGCATGACGTTGCATCATTATTAAATGGAGAATGCCATCCCAAAAGAGCTGAGTAGCCGCCTCGTGCCATCCTCAGCAACACTACCTGCGAACTGGAAAACACATAAAAGTCAGCGTTGCTGAGTGAGTTCTAGTTTTAACATAAAACATACTTTCATTTTTATTAACTGTTCTTTCATACATGTGCTCACACATCATACGTACACGTAGATAATATTATTATTATCTCTTTATTCATTTCTTACTTTCATTCGTGTACTTTCATACATACATACTTTACATACTTTACATACTTTCGTATGTCTTTACTTTCATTCATACTTACATACTTTCGTATGTCTTTACTTTCATTCATACTTTACATACTTTCGTATGTCTTTACTTTCATTCATACTTTCACTTCATACGTTCGAACATTCATTTTATTCATTCATTCCTTTATTACTTTCGTTCGAACGTTCATTACATTCGGTGACATGTACAGTACCCCCTTTCATCATACATACTACTGGTGCTGGACCTGTGGTGGTTAGCCACGAACGTTGTGCACAAAGCTGATCCAGTCACCTGGGGTAGGTACATGCACCACTTAACTTTCACTTCACTACTAACATACGTTAGCCGAGTCTCTTGCAGTGCGCGACTGCTCACCTCAGTGACAATCTTATGATTGCCTGCTAACCGAGTCTCTTGCAACACGAAGTTGCTCACCTCATTGTCAATCTCAATGATTGACCCGATGTACATCCTTCGGGGTAGCTAACCCGTACACCGTTGAGCTAACACCTGCCAGGGGTGTGCACCTCCTTCATTTGCTTGCAAGCCTTTCTTACTCTCTTTCATTAATGCATGCATTCATTCATCATGTTCCTTCTTTCATTATCTTTCACTTTACGTTCTTAATACATTCATTTCTTTCGTTCATTCACTCTCGTAAAGTTATTAAAGATAAAACGCATATACATAAGGAACATACATACTTACATATCATCAGTATTCACCATTTAACATGGCAACATCATACTAACATACATACATCATACTATCATACACATATCATTCATTCATCATCCTACAAGGCATCATTCATATATGGCATACAACAGGTGCAACCATACAACATCATCATCACTATCATGCCTACGTTACTCATTTTCCTCAAAGTAATCAGATCTTACTAAGCCTGATCTGCAGTTCACATTCGGGTTCATCCGCATTAGTCTGTTCATCCGCATTAGTCAATGCGGATGAGTAATACCTTATCCGCATTAATTTGCCTCATCCGCATTGGTCAATGCGGATGAGGAATAACTTACCGCATTTCCTGAGTTGGTCTCCCGCATGGGTTAATGCGATTTACTGCCTTAACTGCATATCGAAGGTACCCGTATTGGGTTAATGCGGATGAAGAAAGGCCTTGACCGCATTTGCTTGGTCATCCGCATTAGCCAATGCGGTTGCCTGATGTCTTAGCCGCACTTTCCCTGGTCATCCGCATTAGTTAATGCGGTTGACCACAACCACATTTACTCTGGCTGTCCGCATTTGGACAATGCGGTTGAGTAAGGCAACCTGCAACTTAACCTGTTCCATTTCTACAATCCATACATCATCTCAATCATACATTAACACTGATTTATCATATCTGCTTAGAATTAACTAAACATCATGCATATCATAGGAAGGATTCCTAAAACATACATTCGGCAGTACTCATACGATCAACATGCTGAGATTCATCTACCTGCCCTAGAAATCTTACATACACTAGGCATAGCAGTCCAAACGGACCATACACACCTTCATACTCATACATACATACACAGATTGAGCGCTCACCGCTCGAAAACAGTTTTAATATGTGTTCCAGCCCCAAAATTCGTTCAAAATACGTAAAAGAAGGGGTCTTAGAACTCACATTGTGCTGCTGGGTATGACTCCTTCGAAATCAGTAGCCGTAGAACCCAGTACCTCGAACTCGTCTTCCTCTTCTTCTTGTTCTTCCTTCAAACTCGTAGTCTGCTCTCTTTCTCTCTCTAAAGTTCTCGCTGATTTGGGGTTGTGAGAAAGGAAATGGGCAGCCATCCCTATGTATATCAGATATTTCTCCTTTCTTGTACTTTTACACAAAACCCCCTTCTACTTTCTCTTTCTTTTCCTTTTCCTCCAAATTCTTTCTTTTCTTTCTCTTATTATTTCCCTTTGTCCAATCAAAATTGCGGGTGTTACAAGTCCACCCCCCTTATTTTAGGTTTCGTCCCCGAAACCTGTCATTCCTCGAACAGTCGTGGGTAATGCTGCCTCATTTCTTCTTCAGTTTCCCACGTCGACTCGGATCCCTTCCTGTGCCGCCACTGTACACGCACAAGGGGAACCACTTTATTTCTCAACCTCTTTTCTTTGCGATCTATGATCGCCACTGGTTGCTCTACATAATTGAGCTTTTCGTCTACTTCTATATCATCCAGTGGAACGACCATGTCTTCATCCGCCTAAACTTCCTCAGATGAGACACGTGGAAAGTCGGGTGGATTCCACTTAGTTCATCTGGCAAATCTAACCTATAGGCCACCTCCCCTACTCGAGCAACAATTCGGAAAGGGCCTATATATCGCGGACTCAACTTACCCCGCTTCCGGAATCGAATGATCCCTTTCCAAGGTGAGACCTTCAACATAACACGATCTCCCACCTGGAACTCAATCGGTCTGCGTCGTTTGTCGCATACGATTTCTGTCGGTCTTTGGCAGCTTTCATATACGCTTTAATTCTTTCGAGCTTTTCAGTCGTAGCCTCTACCACTTCGACGCTTCCCAATTCTTTTTGACCAATTTCACCCCAACAGACGGGGGTCCTGCATCTTCTACCGTATAACATCTCGTAGGGTGGCATGCCAATACTAGCATGATAACTGTTGTTGTACGAGAACTCAGCTAACGGTAGATGGTCATCCCAACTTCCTCCGAAATCAATAACACATGCCCGAAGCATGTCCTCCAAGGTCTGAATGGTCCTTTCTGACTGACCATCAGTTTGAGGATGATAAGCCGTGCTAATATGCAACCTCGTTCCCATGGCATCGTGGAATTTCTTCCAGAATTTGGATGTAAACCGGGTGTCGCGATCAGACACAATCGACACCGGTACACCGTGACGAGTCACAATTTCTTTGATGAAAAGATCAGCCAACTTCTCGGACGAATATGTCTCCCGCATCGGTAAGAAGTGAGCACTCTTCGTCAATCGATCCACAATCACCCAGATCGTATCATACCCTTTAGGGGTACGTGGCAGTTTTGTGATGAAATCCATGGTGATGTGTTCCCACTTCCACTCCGGGATGTCCAAAGGTTGAATCTTTCCATACGGCTTCTGGTGCTCCGCCTTCACTTGCAAACACGTGAGGCATTTACTCACATACTCCACCACATCGCGTTTCATACCCGGCCACCAATAATCTTTCTTCATATCTTGGTACATCTTGGTGGCACCGGGATGAATGGAGTATCGAGACTTATGAGCTTCATCCATGATCTTCATTCGTAGATCCCCGAGACGAGGAATCCACATACGCCCAAACCGGGTTTTAACGCCCGTCGCGTTTTCTACTAGCTCCGCTACCAGTCCTCTCATTCGTTCAGAGTTAAGATGTTCATCTTTCAACGCTTCATCCTGGAACTCTCTGACTTGTTTCATCATGTCTGAGGTCATGATTAGCTGGTACGCCTTCACCCGAATTGGCTCGGGCCTCTCTTTTCGGCTAAGGGCATCCGCACAACGTTGGCTTTGCCCGATGGTAATGGATCTCACAATCATAGTCCTTTATGAGCTCCAACCATCGCCGTTGCCTCATGTTCAGATCTTTTTGCTCGAAGAAGTACTTCAAGCTTTTGTGGTCCGTGAAGATGGTACACCTCGTCCCATATAAATAGTGTCGCCAAATCTTCAACGCGAAAACCACAGCTGCTAGCTCCAGGTCATGAGTAGGATAATTAACCTCATGAACTTTCAGCTGTCGGGATGCATAGGCTATCACCTTTCCCCTCTGCATTAATACACATCCCAACCCCGAGTAGGAGGCATCAGAATAAACTACCAAGTCTTCACTCCCATCGGGCAGTGCCAATACTGGAGCTTGGGTCAATCTCGTCTTCAGTTCTTCAAACGCCTTCTCTTGAGCTTGACCCCATACAAATTTCACATCCTTCCGGGTCAACTTCGTCAGTGGAGAAGCAATTTTGGAAAAGTCTGGATGAACCTTCGGTAGTAGCCCGCCAACCCAAGAAACTACGGATCTCGGACGGCGTCTTCGGAGACTTCCATTGCATCACTGCTTCCACTTTCGCCGGATCGACCGTAATCCCATCCGGATTTACCACGTGACCCAAGAATTGAACTTCACGCAACCAGAACGCGCACTTGGAGAATTTAGCATACAACTTCTCCCTTCTCAACGTCTCCAGAACTTCACGAATGTGACCGGCATGCTCAGTCTCACTCCTTGAATAAATCAAGATGTCATCAATGAATACAATCACTGATTTATCCAACATCGGCCGGCACACCCTATTCATCAGGTCCATAAAAGCAGCTGGCGCGTTGGTCAAACCAAATGACATAACGAGGAACTCATAATGACCGTAGCGCGTACGAAAAGCTGTTTTAGGGATATCCTGCTCCTTCACCTTCAGTTGATGGTAGCCTGATCGAAGATCTATACGTGAAAACCAACTAGCACCCTGAAGTTGATCAAACAAGTCATCGATCCTTGGCAAGGGGTATCTGTTCTTCACTGTCAGCTTATTCAACTCACGGTAGTCGATGCACATCCTCATGCTACCGTCCTTTTTCTTTACAAACAGGACCGGAGCACCCCAAGGTGAGATACTCGGTCTAATAAACCCCTTATCCAACAGCTCTTGTAACTGCTCCATCAACTCTTTCATCTCTGTCGGGGCCAATCGGTATGGTGCCTTGGCAACAGGTTGGGCGCCTGGTACTAAATCAATCTGGAACTCGATCTCTCTGTCAGGTGGCAATCCCGATAAGTCTTCCGGGAACACGTCTGGGAACTCACACACAACCGGAACATCAGACAGTTGTGGTGCTGGCTTCTCTACATCTTCACATAACATAAATAGGCGTTACATCCACGCCTCATACATTTCCCCGCCACTGCCATTGAGATCACTTTCGGAATCGTAGTAACCGATCCCCATAAACTGTCACTGGACTACCGTCAGGCGCTGTCAAACTGATCATCTTCTTGCGACACACAATGTTCGCCTCGAAATCTGCCAACCAATCCATTCCAAGCACCAAATCGAAACCTCCTAACGTCATCGCAAAGGGTTTAACTGGGAATTTGTGACCCTCCAGTTCTACATCGCAACCCTCAATTACCTCAGAAATCCTGGTGGTTTTACCTATAGCGGTCTCTACATCAAACGGCACATCCACACGCCTACTACTAACAGGCAATTTGGCACTAAAAGCAGCAGAAATAAAACTCCTACTGGCACCTGAATCAAATAATACTGAGGCTAGAGTTTGGTTCACCAGAAACGTACCGGACACTACATCAGGGTCCGTCCTCGCCTCTTCCTGCGTCATCGTGAATGCTCTGGCGCTCGCTTTCGACCCTTCACCCCCTGTCTTCTTCACGCCGGAACCATCAGATCTCGGCTTCTTGCAGTCTTTATTCATATGACCACTTTCCCCACAGTTGTAGCACCTCATCGCTTTACACTCCTTGGCCATATGTCCAGACTTCCCACACTTGAAACATACATTCAGCCCCCATCTGCATTCACCACCGTGCTCTCGCCCACATTTCCCACACTTTCTTGATCCTGCACTTGTCACTACACACACGACGATCATCAACCCGTGCCTTCTTACTACTCGTCGAAGTATCACCCCGACCGAACCTCTTTCCCTGCCACTTCCTCTCATCACTTCCCTTCTTGCTGCCCTCAGATTTCACCATCGCAGCCCGTTCATCGTACAACCTCCCAGCTAAATCCACCGCCGACCTGAAAGTACTTGGTCTGGCGGAAATCAAATGCCAACGAATTTCGGCTGGCAACCCCTGAATATACCGGTTAATCTTGCGAGACACCGGCGTCACTTGCTCTGGCACCAACCGTGCCATGTCGTTGAACTTGGTCGTGTATTGTTGGTGGGTCATCGTTCCCGCTTCCAACTGCAGGAACTCTCTCTCAACTCTGTCCATCTCTCGACGAGGACTAAACTCCTCGATCACCATCTCTTCAACTCAGACCACTTCAATTTCCCAATGGCCCTGCTACCCTCGGCCTGGACAATATTGTCCCACCAGCACAATGCCGTCCCCGTAAACGAGTGGGTAGCAAACTTTACCTTCTTATCCTCCCGGCAGTCACTAATATCAAGGACCGCCTCCATCTCTCTCACCCATTGGTGAGCATCAGCAGCCGTACCCGAACCATCAAAAGTCGGAGGCTTGCACCTCATAAATTTCCCGTAGTCACAACCCCGGGCTGTCTCCCGTACCTGTTCTTCCTCCTCTTCCTCTTCATCATCAGACAATACTGTTTCTACCCCTGCCTGTTGCTGTCTACCCGAGGACCGATTCCTCCCTCGTCTATCCTCCTCTCGTACTGCCTTTATCGCTTCGGTCATCACAGTCGGTAGGATCGTCTGCATAACCTGGTGCACTTCCTCAATCACTGCCTCTTTTACCGAGGCTCTCAACTTGGCGCTCTCGTCCGTCTCTTCCTGGTGAGGAACCTCGTTCTCCTCACGAACTACTTTCTCTTTCCTAAGTCTTCCTCGCGTGATACGCGGCTCATCACCACGTTCACCATCACGGGAAGCATCAGATGATCTATCACCGACCATCTTCTATCACACTGAAAGATTAAAACACCAACACGGTCATTCAAGGAAATAGCTCAGTTTATGTTAAGTACAGTAAGTCCCTAATTACAGTGGCCAGTTGTGATTAGCCACTTACTCTACTCTTCGCACCCCGAGCATCACCTATCCTGACTACATTAGTATCTCAGTCTAACAGTACACGTCATTCACATAACAAGCGCACATAATACCAGTTAATCTTTAAGAAAATACCTGATGGCACGCGACTACTCAGATGGCATTCTCATTCTCCCTGTCCCATTCTCAGTTTAAGTTTAGGTTTATTATGAAAATTTACCCTTTTACTTAAACTTTTGCTCTGATACCAACTTGTAAGGCCCCGCTCACCGGGCACCCTACTGTTGGTCATCATCACACGTAAAACATACATTTAATACATGATCATAAAATACGCAGCGGAATTAATAAAACATGCATTCTCATTTCATCATAAAAGCTTTTACATCATTGTCTTGATTACAAAATACAAGCTTTTCTTTACATTGCTTAACTATACTATGATTGCTGCTGATGCATAAGAAAACGAGGATAATCTCGTTTATTCGAATCCTCAGCAATCATAGGGTCATACAGCGACCTCTACCGAAAGAAAATAATAAAAAGAAAACATATCTTCTTCATATAGAAGATATTATGTTCAAAATATATTTTCTTTCATAAGCAAGATTTCTTAAATAATCATGTTTATCAGGATTATCAAGAAATCTTGCACTTGCATGCAACATAATGTGTTGCGCGCATTACGGGCCCACAACGCATGACGTTGCATCATTATTAAATGGAGAATGCCATCCCAAAAGAGCTGAGTAGCCGCCTCGTGCCATCCTCAGCAACACTACCTGCGAACTGGAAAACACATAAAAGTCAGCGTTGCTGAGTGAGTTCTAGTTTTAACATAAAACATACTTTCATTTTTATTAACTGTTCTTTCATACATGTGCTCACACATCATACGTACACGTAGATAATATTATTATTATCTCTTCATTCATTTCTTACTTTCATTCGTGTACTTTCATACATACATACTTTACATACTTTACATACTTTCGTATGTCTTTACTTTCATTCATACTTTACATACTTTCGTATGTCTTTACTTTCATTCATACTTTACATACTTTCGTATGTCTTTACTTTCATTCATACTTTCACTTCATACGTTCGAACATTCATTTTATTCATTCATTCATTTATTACTTTCGTTCGAACGTTCATTACATTCGGTGACATGTACAGTACCCCCTTTCATCATACATACTACTGGTGCTGGACCTGTGGTGGTTAGCCACGAACGTTGTGCACAAAGCTGATCCAGTCACCTGGGGTAGGTACATGCACCACTTAACTTTCACTTCACTACTAACATACGTTAGCCGAGTCTCTTGCAGTGCGCGACTGCTCACCTCAGTGACAATCTTATGATTGCCTGCTAACCGAGTCTCTTGCAACACGAAGTTGCTCACCTCATTGTCAATCTCAATGATTGACCCGATGTACATCCTTCGGGGTAGCTAACCCGTACACCGTTGAGCTAACACCTGCCAGGGTGTGCACCTCCTTCATTTGCTTGCAAGCCTTTCTTACTCTCTTTCATTAATGCATGCATTCATTCATCATGTTCCTTCTTTCATTATCTTTCACTTTACGTTCTTAATACATTCATTTCTTTCGTTCATTCATTCACGTAAAGTTATTAAAGATAAACACATATACATAAGGAACATACATACTTACATATCATCAGTATTCACCATTTATCATGGCAACATCATACTAACATACATACATCATACTATCATACACATCATTCATTCATCATCCTACAAGGCATCATTCATATATGGCATACAACAGGTGCAACCATACAACATCATCATCACTATCATGCCTACGTTACTCATTTTCCTCAAAGTAATCAGATCTTACTAAGCCTGATCTGCAGTTCACATTCGGGTTCATCCGCATTAGTCTGTTCATCCGCATTAGTCAATGCGGATGAGTAATACCTTATCCGCATTAATTTGCCTCATCCGCATTAGTCAATGCGGATGAGGAATAACTTACCGCATTTCCTGAGTTGGTCTCCCGCATGGGTTAATGCGGATTTACTGCCTTAACTGCATATCGAAGGTACCCGTATTGGGTTAATGCGGATGAAGAAAGGCCTTGACCGCATTTGCTTGGTCATCCGCATTAGTCAATGCGGTTGCCTGATGTCTTAGCCGCACTTTCCCTGGTCATCCGCATTAGTTAATGCGGTTGACCACAACCACATTTACTCTGGCTGTCCGCATTTGGACAATGCGGTTGAGTAAGGCAACCTGCAACTTAACCTGTTCCATTTCTACAATCCATACATCATCTCAATCATACATTAACACTGATTTATCATATCAGCTGCTTAGAATTAACTAACATCATGCATATCATAGGAAGGATTCCTAAAACATACATCGGCAGTACTCATACGATCAACATGCTGAGATTCATCTACCTGCCCTAGAAATCTTACATACACTAGGCATAGCAGTCCAAACGGACCATACACACCTTCATACTCATACATACATACACAGATTGAGCGCTCACCGCTCGAAAACAGTTTTAATATGTGTTCCAGCCCCAAAATTCGTTCAAAATACGTAAAAGAAGGGGTCTTAGAACTCACATTGTGCTGCTGGGTATGACTCCTTCGAAATCAGTAGCCGTAGAACCCAGTACCTCGAACTCGTCTTCCTCTTCTTCTTGTTCTTCCTTCAAACTCGTAGTCTGCTCTTTCTCTCTCTAAAAGTTCTCGCTGATTTGGGGGTTGTGAGAAAGGAAATGGGCAGCCATCCCTATGTATATCAGATATTTCTCCTTTCTTGTACTTTTACACAAAACCCCCTTCTACTTTCTCTTTCTTTTCCTTTTCCTCCAAAGTTCTTTCTTTTCTTTTCTCTTATTATTTCCCTTTGTCCAATCAAAATTGCGGGTGTTACATGTGACTGGGTTTTGAGGAATTGCCTTCCAGTTCTCTAAGAACTTCTTCGCTCTGTAAGTAAAAAGCCACTGCTAGACAATGTCCATGTACTCCACATCATCTGGATTGAAGCACTCAAGATCATCAAAGCAGTATTGAAAATCACTAGAGTGTCCACTTCCAGAGACAAAGGCACAACTATCCTGAAAGGAGTTGTGTTGAACCTTTTGAGACTTTGGAGTCTCAGGTAGAGTAATGAAGGGTCCAGTATGTGAGTTGTCAGGGTAGCATAGCAAGGGATGCTGTGGTTCTATGCTTTCCCTTTCAACCACATGAAGGGCTGAACTCAGTTGGTTATTGGAGTGATCAGAGGAGTTCTGCATGTTCATCTCCATCTGAAATGCACTTAGGATACCATACAACTCTGTAAGAGAAAGAGTCTTAAGGTCCGAAGTTCTCTTGATGACAACACAGTAGTGAGTCCATAGTTTAGGAAGAGAAGACATGAACTTCCTAACTATGTCTCTTTTCTCAAAGCTACTCCAATATCCGCCAGAGTATCTACTAGCTCAACATACCTGAAGTATTGTTGAGTCAAGGTCTCACCAGCCTGAAAGTAAAGTTCTCAAACTGCTGCTTCAAGAGATCTTTCTTGTTCTCTTGAGTTTCCTTGGATCCCTCATACATCAACTTCAATGCTTCCCATAAATCTTTAGCTGTCTTGCACTTCTTGAAGCGTCTGTAGACGGAGTTGGGAAGAGCAGTTTGGAGACAAGTCATAGCCCTTTGATCTAGCTCTATTCTCTTCCTATCTTCCTCTGAGTAATCATCAACATCTTTTGGAATGATGCGATTACCAGTGGCAGATGTAGTGCTTGGTATGAAAGGACCATTGACAATGGAGTCCCACATCCTTGAGTCTTGACACTTGATGAAGCCTTCCATCCTGATACACCATGTGTCAAAGTCTTCAGGGGTTGATCATGGGGGACTTGGTCAAGGTACCAGTTCCATATCAGCCTTGGAGAGAGCAGCCATTTGAGTGAGCGGATTGTGGTAAGGAGTGAAAAACAGGTTGATTAGGATGGTAAGATCTCACAATCAAGAGCCTGGAGCTCTGATACCAATTGCAGGATCGATTTAGGGTGGTTTCTCTCTCAACTCACTCGTGAATCAACACTCGGCAAGCAGTCTTTAGGAAGAGTTGATCACAATATAACAAGTAACAAGCAGTAAGAAAATTAACACAGCAAGTAATTTTCAAGGTACTTTTATATATTGCTTCTCAACTCAAAGGATTACAAGACGCTTGGACTCAAATCGCTTATCTAAAAAGTTACAGGGAGAAGATATATATAATACTACCTACAGCCGGGAATACTTTGATTCCAGCTGGACACCTCTAACCTTACTCTATACTACAAGACTCTAGGTGAGGTCTTTCAGACATTTTGCATGCCTGAGAGTTGGTAGTCAGGACATGTCCCTGACTTACCATGTGTCACCAACTAAAGTTGGTAACATGTACTATCATAAAAAGGTGAGCAGCAGAATAAAGTATGGTCAACAGCATGGTCTTTTAGGAAGAACCCATGCTGTGTCACCCATGCTGTGTCAGAGGTCTGCATGCGGACTGACAGGGACCAACCTTTATCTGCTGAACATAGCAATGTCTTCCGAAGGATAAAGTGCTTCAGAAGAATAACTTCTTCCGAAGGCACTTATACTTCGGAAGACTGCTCCTTCCGAGGCTTGGAGTCTTCTTTGTCTTCGGAAGCAGACTTTGTCTTCAGCTCTTTCATCAGACTTTGTCTTCGGAAGCTTTCAAACTTTGTCTTCAGCTCTTTCATCAGACTTTGTCTTCGGAAGCTTTCAGACTTTGTCTTCAGCTCTTTCATCAGACTTTGTCTCCGGAAGATATCTTCAGCTGTTGGCTTCAGCTGTTGTCTTCAGCAGTTGACTTCAGCTTTTGCCTTCAGTAGATATCTTCAGCTGTTCTTCAGACTTTCGGAAGATCTCTTGCTCAGCTTCGGAAGCCTTTGAATGTAGTACCAAAAGATGACTATGAAGTGAATTTGGTTGCACCAGCCTTATCATGATCCACACAATTTCCATTAATCAACGTAACATTACAATGTTTCAAATAACATACAATAATTTGGAGAAATACAAGTCTAAAACAACATAACAAATTGATAGATTTGGTGTGTTTCTAAGTCCACCTAATTGAATTTCTTGATAAAGCTTCAAGCATTTCCTGCAACATGTATAAATATTGGTCAACATATGAATATGTTGGTGAGCATATACATTTGAATACATAGCATAACAGTGAATAAATCTCAATTCAACATGAGTAAAGTATACTAAGTTTGTACATTGCTAGCATGCAAAGCCATAATAAAACCAAAGTGTCAACTAGCGTAACCTTAGCATCAAAAGTGAGCAAGACCGTAAAGATTGATATCTTAACATAAACCCATCATAATAGGGCGGATGTGCTAGTCCTACAGCGCTATGCATGTTAATGGAGGTTTAGATTGCTTGCAAGATAATGTATTCTAGAATGTATTCATAAATAGTATAACAAGTAAGCATGTTTGTATGAATTGAGTTTTAGAATGAGTTTGATTGAATGTGTGATTGAGTGTATTTGATAATTGGTACATGTTGCAACCCAAATAGTGTTAAACAAAATGGGTGAAGTATGACTCACGTTTGACGATTAAATCCACAAGAATAGATGATTGAGTTTAAATGATTCACCAAAGTCACCCTAAAAGGTAAATGAAAGTGTGTAAGTTTAGGATTCAAAGTTTGAGATTTTAGCAATTGGAAAGTATACAAAATCACAAATATGAGAGTACATGAAAGTATATACTACTTAGACACTTATTTGGACACCATGTATTGTGTGTGTTCTTTATGAGTTTTAGTCACTCATTGGAAGTCCAAAATAAGGAATCATAAGATTAGTATAATGTCTACCTTAGCACATAAACCATGGTTGATTGATATTATGGTTTGGTTTTGACTAAGTATTATGTAGATATAAATATAAGTCATGCATTAGAGGTAGGGTAATCCACAAACCTCAAGTGTTATATTCATATAAGTCATGTATTAAAGGTAGGGATATCCACAAACCTCAAGATTGTCACCATTGCACAAACTCTTCACATAAGGGTGATTCGGATGGTCATGGGTATATTAATGAAAGTAATAAAGTAAATTAACTAGTTTGACTAAGTGTTCAAGTGGGGTATGATGGATAATTAGTTGTAGAACTAAGGTTCAACATCACCATTTCATACCATAACACAAGCCTTCAACAATGGTTGGAGGCTCGGTTTGGTTTCATCCACTTCTTGATTTGTAGATCACTTAGTGTTTTGTAAAGATGAAAGAATGGAGTGTAAAAGGCTTAAAATTTCAGAAATATAACTTCAACACAAGCCTTCCAACATTGAAGTTGTTGATGACTTGATTTAATATGTAAAGGTTTAAAAATAAAACAAGAGAACATGTATGAAACAATCAAGTATAATATTTCCAACTTGGACCTCAAAAATGGGGGTTTACCATACTTGTGTCACCTTGGTGACTAAGTGGTTATGCGTGGTTATGCCCTAGAGGTTATTCCAAGCGGTAAGAAAATGAAGAAGAAAGTAAGAAAGAAAGTATAAATAATAAATAAACAAATAAAACTCACAAGTTGTTCTTGAATATATCTTACAAAAAAGATGGAGTTCTTGGATGGTTGAGAGAGTTTAGAGAGAGTTTAGAATGATAAAAGTGATTAGAGGGGGATTTGGGTTAATTTATAGATGAAAATTATGGTTGGATATTAATGTAAGTAGTTGGGGAGATGAGTGGAGGGAAAATATAAATTTTTAATATTAACCCCTTAACTTATTTTATTTATTAATTTGCACCATAACTAATAATTAGAATGAGTATTTTAATATATGAATCATAAAAATAAAACTTATAAATAATTTTCTAAAAAAAAATATAAGTCCCGATAAGTTGATCGGTTTTGCGTTGAAATGCGCATTTGTAATTGTTTAAGCGTTGCACAAATATATATCAACAAGAATTATATAAAAAGATATTTTCACTATGATCAAGTCTTAATATTACAAGGATTGAACAAGGAGTAATATTACATTTAAAAATAAATAAATGTAAAATACGGACCGTTACATAGGGGGGTAGAGGAAGACCTAGGTGACTTGGGACGAGATAATTAGGCGGGATATGGTAAACTTGCACCTCTCTGAGCACATAATCGAGGATAGGAGTGCGTGGAGGTATAGAATTAAAATTAAGGACCCTTAACGGGATCTGTGGGTAGGAAGGGTAAATGAAGACATGAGGCGGGCCCCCTCACGTGATGTGTAAGTATTCCACACTTGCCCTTTATAGGTGAAACATGTCGCTATTTTGATGTTTGCACTTTTCTAGATTTTTATGTGTTATATACCCATGTGTTGTATGCTATATATATGTTTGCTATTACTATTGCTTTTGTTATCGAATCGGATGTCTCTTTAGAAGCGGTCTCTCTATCTCCCAAGATAGAGGAAGGACTCGCCACCAACTATCCCAGACCCTACTCTTGAGTAGGATATACTATGTTTGTTTGTTTGTTTGTTGTTTTTAGGTGGGAGTGATAATGAAACCGTCTTAAGCCGATCATTAAAATTTCATTTGAGTCGTCTATTTACTTTCTCAATCTCTTTTGTTGCACAAAATCATCATGTGTAATATATTTTTACGTAGATTCACCAATATCATATCTCCTCCTCTCTCTTAATTTATGAAGAAAACCAATACTTGTATCTCCTTTAACTCTTTAAGGGAGGATAACCAATTACAAACGAGTTTTAATTAACTCTTTAAGGGAGGATAACCAATTACAAACGAGTTTTAAATGTTTCATTTGTTTTTATAACCACCAGACTAAAAAAAGAAAAAAAAAGGAAAGAGAGTAGCTATCTAATTACAACGTTTTTCTAAGATTCATACTTGGATCATGCTTCTAAATTTTAAAGTGATGATCACTTAGTATATATTTGAAGTGTATATATTTGAAGTGTATATGAGTGTGATAACTTTAATAATACTACTATAGTAAAACCCTTCAGAAAAATACGATCTATCATGCAATAGGATACTACCACCCCCCTTGTTTTTATCCTAGATGTTTGAAGTAAGATAATAATAATAATAATAAATAAATAAATAAAAACAAAAACATGTTTTGGATTTTTCTCATTCAAACGTTGAACTTTTGTTATATTTATAAACCCACTTTCACCGGACAAATAGGGAAGTTTTTCAAACACTTAATGTATGTAATCAACCATAGCAAAATAGCAATTTATCTATTTGTGAGTTGTTAACGAAATAGGTTGATGGAATTTATCTTATATTTATAAAACCATTTTCACCGGACAAATGAGAAGTTTTACAAGCACTTAATGTATGTAATTAACCATAGCAAAATAGCGGTTTTATCTATTGTGAGTTGTTAATGAAATAAGTTGATGTGTGTTTGTCATACAAGTTTTGTATTGGAAATTATCTTTGTATAGAATATTGTTCCTAAGTTTGATAAATAGTTCATAACCTTGTATTTGTTTAAAGAAGATCTCTTGGGAGTTATAAAATAGGGTTATTTATTAGAAAAAGGTTATATAAAAGAGTTTAATAAAACATGAATGACAACCTTCATTTATAAAGCAGATGAAATTTCGATCTGTTTGATTTTCTCCTGTGTGCACATAATTCTGAACACCTAAAGACCCTTGCATGGTTGTATATATGATATCATGATTGATTAATGTATGTAATTCTTCTATGTGGTACATATTTATGTTAACATATTTGATTACCTATAAGAAAAAAAAAGTATTGCTAATGACGTGTCACTGATGAACGGTAGCCTTCGGAATTACGGTGTAACTCGATAAAAACCCAACAATAGAAAAGGGGAAATGTAAAACGGCGTTGGTGATTAGTTGTTATTACCGACGTAATACTAATGGACAACACCACCAATGGATGCCTGCTGAAAATATATATTACGTATAGCAACAAGAGGTCATAGGTGACAACCTCGTTCAAACCTAAAGGTAAACAATAAAAAAAAAATTAAGTTATACCATGTTTATAACCTAAAGGTAACAATAAAAAAATATAGGTTATACCATGTTTTGTTGATTTGTGGTAACTATTATGTTGTTGGCAGTGGTCTTAGAATTAAGTGTGTCCGAAAAGGGCATAAATGTGCTTTTGTTGTCAACATCATTGAGCCTCATGGTGGTGGTGGGTATTGGAGGTTGCGTCCATGGATGTTAAAATTGGTAGTTTCGAAATAAAATCGACTAAAGATGGTCTTGTAATCCTTATTTTGTATGTGGTATCTTTTTGTTGTTGGTAGGGGCGGACCTACCCCCATGGGAGGGCGGCCGCCCACCTTAAAAAAATTAATGTTAATATACGCTCGTTTTTTTTCGTCCGCCCCCCTGTAAAATTTTGCAATCCCCCCCCCCCTCGAACCCAATTTTTTTAGTATAAACTAAACTTTTAAACCCAATCTATTTAAACCCAATTTATCAAGCCCAAAATTAAAATTTAACCTAATATTTAACCCAACCCAAAACTCAAATCCAATTAGTTTAGAAAAAAACATTCACAAAGTCAACCCTCACCCCTGCAATCTGCGACCAGCAGCCAACAGGCGACCCCTCAGGCCTCAACTCCGACCGTCCGGCTTACTCGCCTCCTCCTCGTCTCCGGCGTCTTCTGCGACCTCAACTCCGGGCTCCGGCCGTCCTCGGCTCCTTGGCAGTCGGCTCCACACAACCACAGGTCACAGCCTGTAACATCTTGTATTTTTACATTAATTGAAAGTTAGCTTCGTTAAATTCTTGTAAGGACCTTTGTTGCCAAATATGAAACTCATGTGTTACTTAAGTCTATTTTCTTTATTTTGGCTTTAATCCTTCAATTTGAAAGTTAACAATTTATTTAATTGCATATAATATAGAAATTAATAATAATAGTAATAATTATAATAATAAATAATAATAATAATACTAATAATAATAACTCTAATGATATAGTAATAAGGATAATAATATAATATAATAATATATATAATAATAATAATAATAATAATAATAATAATAATAATAATAATAGAATTAATAACTAATAGAAATAAATAGTTAATAAGGTTTAATGTGAATTAAGTTCAGGGGTTAGTTGTCAATTTGGAAATTTTAAATAAAAGTTATTATATAAAATAATAACATTTAAAAACTATAGGGACCATTTGTGTAATTTTGAAAACCCAAACCCCCACCCCCATTTCTTCCCCGCATTTCCGGCGAGCCACCGGCTGGCCTCCGGCTGCGGCTCTGGCCACCCCCAAACCGTCCGTATTCACCGATTTTCCACCCAAAACCGTTTCCAAACCGTTTTAGGACACGATTCGAGCATAATTACATCATTTAATCGAGGTTAAGGCGTCGGTTACCATCCATTCGAAGTGCATAACCGAAGCTTTTAATCTTATAGCCGTTCGACCATTAAAACTTATAATAATTAAATTAACTGACCCATAATCGAATGTTTAACTAGTTCTAATCTAGTATCAAGCTCAATTTCACCTGAAACTCACACAAACAATCGGTTCGATCATCTCTTTTCGTCGCAACCGGCAACTTGATCGAAATCTACCTCCCGAGCATCATAAACGAAAATTGATTGAGGGCTTTTCATCTTCAGATCATTTGAAGCTTCCTGTGCAACGATTCGCCTATCATCGTCATTTGATCATCAATCAAGGTTGTGCGTAACCGCGACCTGTTCATCGATCGTTCTTGTGTTAAAACTTTGAAATCGGGTAATTGCTTACACCTACAAACTCGTTTTTACATGGGGAACAAAAGCCCCATGGTTAATTTGGTTACTAACATCGAATTGAGGTTCAATTTTGGATTTGAATAAACTAGGGTTCTTGAGATTTGGGTGAACCTCTTAAATTGGGTTTAAAAGAATTCAAACCAAAGTAAACCAAGGCCGCGACCCTGGTTCACTGGTTAGACACTTGCCCTTGCAAACTTGAGGTCCCGGGTTCGAACCCGGGGACCCTCACCTATTTTTTTGGGGCCTTTTTAGCCTTAAAAAATATATAATTTCTAAAAATTATAAAAATCGGTTTTATAAACTTTGTTTATTTTAAAGTTATCTATTATTTTCTATAAATTATTTCTTTAAACACCTTAACATTTTTATAAAATATTATTAACAAATGTTATAATTAGTTTATTTTATAAAAATAAACTTTAAACAGTTGAAATCACTAGTTTATTATTAGTCATTACGTTATCTTTAATTATAGATTAATTATGTTAATTATAAAATTTTATTTACATTTTATAATTTAATCATTATATGGATTTAATTTCTTATAATTTTATAAATTATTATAAAAGGATTAATTAATTTTCTTTCATTGTATTAAAATATATATGATTAAGATCTTATTTATAAAAACCTCAAATTCTTATTGAAACCCTAGTTCACGTTAAAACGTTAATCCTATTATTAACCTTAAATCTTGTAATATATACATTTAGGTGCTTTGTAAAAGAATCTGTTGGAGCATCGTTAATCCTTATAATCATCTTATATACTTATACGTCATGTGAGTTTTCTTGCCCCCTTTTATCTTTTCACACTAATTTGGGGTGAAACATGATTACTTATACATAACGCACTTGTAAACGTTTAGACTTGTAAAGCACTTGCAAATTCATATTTTTACCATGGTTATTTGTGTGTTGTAAGTGTTTATATGAGATACATATTCTTGTTTGTAATCATTAACTATTGCTAGCCTGACGACGTCTTAGATCTTTGGGCCTGACAAGCCTATTCGGTGCTAAAGCCGAGGTATTGCCGGCTCCTTATGACGTATGCTTGTTTATCATGGGAACCAATACACTTAGCCAATCTTATATACTTGTAATCAAGTCGAGGTTGGTTGTAATGATATGTGTTCTATAACCTTGCTAACTTATAACCTATGACATGAATTGCTACTTGTAATCTTATCATATTATGTATGAAAACCTTAGAAACTCACCAACTATTTTTAGTTGACCTTTTATTTTTATATGTTTCAGGTCATGCCTAAGTTTAAAGTGATCTTTTGAAGCTTGCAATAATCTAGGATTTGAACCTAGTTAATAGAATAAAAGAATTATGTTTTGTTATGTTATGTTTGAACTTATTTCATATTTCAGACTTATGTTTGTAATTTCTTTTGAAACTTATAATTTGAATATTTACATTTAATATAGCGTTATGTGGCTGTGAACAATCTTAACCCTCACATCTCGACGATTCCGCCGTCAAGGTTGAGGTGTGACACAGCCTGATTTGAAGTCTGACCTCCAAGGCTCCAAATCTCGGCTGCTCCAGTGCTCCACAACCTGCTCGGCTGCTCCGGTGCTCCCGACCTCCAAATCTCCAATTTCGGCTAGTACAATTTCGTATTTGTTAATTATTTGATTTCTTAATTTTTGGTTGGAAACTAGGGTTTTAATGGTTTGAATATGAGATTATATATAATTTTTGGTTATATTGTCTATTTGTGTATTGTAATCTATAAAATACTAAGATTCTAAGATTGTGATATAATTTGGGTTAACATAGGAATTACTAGTCATATTATGGAATGATTTCTCAATAGTAAAGTTGGAAATCTTCGTCAAATATGTTGACGTGGGTACACTTTTTGAAAAAGATTGGTAAAGAATTAAGACGTTTTAATGAAAGTTGTATGATGCTCATCCAAGATGGTTAGAGTATAGTATAAAGAATGATCATGTGCATTGCTTATGTTGCTACTTGTTTAAAGGGTATTTTGGATATTCAAAAGACGCGTTTGTCTCTGACGGTTTTAATGGTTAGAAAAAAACAAGAAAGACTTGTTAAACATGTGGGTGAAGTTAATCGTTTGCACAACAAATGTTTGAAAAAGTGTGATGATTTGCTTAATGAAAATAATTTGATACGAGCCGCCTTTAAGAAGCAAGATTCAAAGCAAATGTATGAATACCGACTTAGATTAGGTGCTTCTATAAGGCTTGCCAAAAAATTATTGAATCAAGGACAAGCATTTCACGGTCATGATGATCGGATGATTCATTAAATAAAGGAAACTTTTTGGAACTTTTAGAATTAATGGATGGAATAAACAAAGAACTTGGGAATGCTATCTTAAGGAATGAACCCGAGAATAATCAAATGACATGTCCAAAATTCAACAAGATATCAAACATTGTTTTGCTCAAGAGGTACTAAAACAAATTTTTGAAGATCTTGATAGTGATGTTTTCTCTTTATTAGTTGATGAATCAAGTGACATTTCTAAAAAGTAACAAATGGCCGTGGTTATTCGATATGCAAATAAGTATGGGGTAGTTAAGGAACGGTTTATTGGACTTGTTCATGTGATGGAGACATCCGCATTGACGCTTAAATCCACTATTGATGATTTATATGCTCGACATGGATTAAGTTTGGCTAATATTAGAGGCCAAGGTTATGATGGTGCAAGTAATATGTCGGGCGAGTTTAACGGACTAAGAGCATTAATTTTAAAAGAAAACACTCCACACTCTATAAACATTGTTTTGCTCATCAACTACAACTTGTTGTTGGGGTTGCGCATAAACATACAAGTGTTTGGAAGCCTTTTGAAATGGTAGGATGTCTAACAAATATCGTTAGTGCATCTTGCAAACGACAAGATAAGCATCGCGAAAGTCAAATAAAGAACTTGAAAGATAACCTTATTACCGGAAGTGGGTTAAATCAAGAAATGTCACTTTCAAGGTCCGGGGATACACGTTGGAATTCTCACTATAAAACTCTTTCACGTTTGATTACTTTATATCTATCGGTTATGGAAGTCCTTGAATATGTTGAAGAAACGGGTGTCAATCTTGCAAGTGTCAAACAAGCGTATGGACTTCAATCGGAAATGAAAAAATACAACTTTGTCTTCTACTTACACTTGATGACGCGTATTCTAGATATCACAAACACGTTGTCTCAAAGTCTTCAAAGAAAAGAACAAGATTTGTTGAATGCGGTTTCATTAGTTTCTTCTACTAAATGTCAACTTGAGAAATTTAGAATGGAGGGTTTCAATGAGTTATTTGACAATGTTAACTCTTTTTGTGAAAAATATGAACTTGAAGTGATAAACATGGATGATGAGTACATTAACCAAAAGAAGCCAAGACAAAAGACAAATATCACATATTGCCATTATTTTGAGTACGATTGCTTCAATGCGGTTTTAGATATGCAAATACAAAAGTTTGGGAATCATTTTAACGATGTAACGTCCAACTTACTTGTTTGTTTGAGTAGTTTGAGTCCTTGTGATAATTTTGGTGGGTTTGACGTTTCAAAAATACTAAGATTATCCGAGTTATACCCGAATGATTTCGATGAAAATGATAAAAGAAGACTTCCGGTTGAACTAGAGATCTATATTGACAATTTAAAAGCGGATAGTCGATTTGCCAACTTGGATGGTTTATCAAGTCTTGTACAATTAATGGTTCAAACAAAGAAACATCTTTCATTTAAATTGGTATATCGTTTATTGAAGTTAGCCCTCGTATTACCCGTTGCAATCGCAACAGTTGAAAGATGTTTTTCGGGAATGAAGTACGTGAAGTCCGATTTGTGTAATCGGATGGGTGATGAAAATTTAAGCGATAGTTGTATTTGTTTTATGGAGAAAGATTTACTTAGGAATGTCTCCCTAGATGTTGTTATGGAAAGATTTCAAAAAATGAAATCTCGTAGAGAATAACTTTAGGTATATTGTGCATTTATTTTGATTTTGTAATGACATTTGACGTGCTTTTGTTGGTTTTATGAAATTTAGTTTGCTTGTCTTCTTTTTTTAATGAGCCGACCCGGTCCAACCCCGTTACCGCGTTAGTCAACCGACTCTTAAAAAGTTTCCGCCCCCCGTGAAAAAATTTTCTGGATCCGCCACTGGTTATTAGTTCAAACTTCTTATGCGTTCAAAAGATGTACATGCCATTAACATGAGTTTCTACCTGGCTGTACAAAACATCTTCCCATGATGCAACAAACGGCACATCCAAACTGGTCCAACATCTTATGTTTTAAGGAAATATATATAGGAAGACACTGAAAAGAGAAACAAGAACTTCTAGAGTGTTTATTCAAATCACGTAATAAATAACTAATTACTTTTGTTGTTTGGATTTCTCTTTGGATAATGAACTCAATGTTTTTGAAAATACGAAATGTTTAGTAAAATGAAACATTAACCCTGTCATACTGTACATGTACACACAAGCCAATGAAAGTGTAAAATTTCATACTGTCATTTCCCAATGCTAAATAAGTGATACATGAATGTTAATATGTTATATGAAAGTGTTGCACTAGCATTGATTAGAAATATTATGTTCCATTCATTCATCACTCTAATTGATGCACGATGCGTTAAACTACCTTTTCACCATTTTAATCATAAACTTCTTTCTTTTACCCATAAACTTTCTTAAACTGAAAAAGGTGTAATCATCAACATATCTTTTATAATTATTTTACAAAAAAACATTTTCTTATTGCATCATATTCCAATAATATATATTACATAATTTAAATAATTTAAAACTAAAGGCAAGTGTATATATTCTTTATCCTAATATGCCCTCAATCATAACTTTCTCTCAATTTATATATGTTAATTCTAACCAATGATTGCACGGTTGTACTTAAGCATAGAGCAAGTAATTACCCATGTGGAATTAAAATTTGGAATTAAAATTAGGTACGTTGAATCTTTGAAACAAATGGAATACTTCATCAATATTCCCAACCAAACCTAAAGTATCATGCTCTATATAATATATACATGGCCTAGCATTTTTTAATTATTTTTCTTTCCTTTTAACAGATGTAAATAATATTTTATAGACATTTTCTTTTTTTTCCATTCTAGTGTTATAAAAATGTAAATTTATATAGCATGTCTTTATCGTGTTTGTAAAAGATAGAAGTCTTTTATTTTCTGTCTCCTTAGCCATTATAGCAGAGTAAAATTTGTTTTAATTTTGTAAGAATGCATAATTTAAAAAACTAACATGCTTACTCAAGCCATGACATAATAAATTGTATAATTTACATATTAATTTATTGTGCATATTTAGGTGTGAATGTATAAAGTGAACATTACATGATGAAAGCATAAGCCTATGAAAAGGTGGAATTAGAATATAAAAAAACTTTACATGATGCGGAAGAATACACACATATATACATACCCACACGCATGTGTGTATATGTATGTATGTATGTATATATGTGTGAGAGAGAGAACATTCTTCTACACATCACCTTATAGAGCTTTATGGATTAAATGAACCTTTTGATATGCTTATGCTTCATTGTGATCAATAAACTATCTGATATTGTATATGCTTACAAAGGATTGATCCTCATTAGCAAGTTTTGACCTTTATTCTTTTGACAATATATTCCTTTAACCTAATTAATGATATTAAATCCATTTTTTGTTAGCTTTTGGGTTTTAAATTTCATACTTTCCCTTGTGCAAAACCAACAAACATCCTTTCTATTGAAAATGTAATTTGCAGCGAGTGGTTACTTGACGAATTGATGTCGTCTATCCTTGTTATTATAAAATATTTGAGCAAATACGATAGCGTGCAAGTTAAGTATTGAAAGATTACCGAATATTATTATTTAAGATTTTCAAAGTTATCATTTCAATTTAGTAATTTCTAACATTACATAAATTTAACATGAAAATATTAAAATTGGTAAGTGTGACTCATTTAATCAACATGTCATGTTCATGTCAGCATATATGATTTGTTGAATAAGTGATTCGTGTGTTAAGATAACACACACGCATTTACACATACATTTACATACATACACATACATACATGCATGCATACATGCATACCTGCATACTTACATACGTACGTACACGCATGTGTGGGGGTGGTCTACATGACAAGAACACACAAAACACAATGAATTAATCATTTTTTTTAATCTTAATAAATAAATACAATAAAATTATAGCAATATAGTGTTTATTCATTTGTTCTTAAAATAAAAAACATATATAAAAAAATTGTTTATATGCATATAACACATATCTATAAGTTATGTGTAGATTATACGTTATATGTATGTAGTACAACACTATAACCTACACATAACTACTGACTACACGTAACTTACGTAAGTGTATGTACACATTTAAACATTTTAAAAACGTAAGAAAACATTAGTCTGATTATTTGTTTATGTACATAACATATAACATACACATTTGTATGTATGAAGGATGAAATTATAAAAATATGGATTATTGATCAAAAAATCAAACAATCTATGTTTAATGGTTATTTTTCTTTCATGTTAGCGTTTTATAATAAACATCACCCTATATATACGTGCATATATACACACATACATATCTATACCCATATATCTATATAGAAATTGTAAGTTAATGGGTCAACTCATTTATATTTTTATTAAACTAGCCTTTTTAAGACCCATTTAAGCCATTTACAATTAAACATGTTTGACTTATTTTTATAAATAGATTACACAGGTTGTGTTCAAGTTACAAAGTTTCAAGTTTGTCCGAAGTAGATTTGATGTATTTCACACATCTAAGGGAGCGTTTGGTTGGAATGAATGGAATGAAATGAAATTGAATGGAGAAACTAGTATAATTTTCAAGTAAAATTATGTTTAAGTGGGTAATGAAATATAAAACCCAAGTGAATGTTTCACCTCAAATTCCCTTTGTTATGGGATTTCAAATTCCATCTCTAGGTGGAAGGATTTGAAATCCCACAACCAAAGGAATTTGAGGTGAAACATTCCCTTGGTTTTACATTTTATTACACACTCAAACATAATTTTACTTGAAAATTATACTAGTTTCTTAAGTCCATTCAATTCCATTCCATTCCATTCCTTTCAACCAAACGCTCCCTAAGGGTAATGTTTGAATTAATCAATTTTCAAAGTCAATTCATTAACCAAACACCCCACACAATTAATAGTATGGAGCTGATTCAGGACTCAACAAACTAGACAAATAAAGCCGGGGTGTAAAATTGATCCAACTTAAAACAAACATAATTTGATACACGTTGGAGCTATGGGCCCATAAAGAGTAGATGGAATGGTCTCGACAAATTTGTTCATGTGACAAATGCTATAGGCGATTTGGCCAAATGTTAGACCCAAGCTCCATCATCGGGAGTCTTGAGTTGAACGTTATTCCTTATATTTTATAATTCATATTTGCTTTGTTTTTATAACCGTTCACAGATTAACTTTTGCACCTAATTTCAATCATAGGTTATAATTTCAAAGATTTAATAAACCCGGTCAAAAATATTCTCTATAAAAGAAATATGTTATAGTGGTGATAGAAATTCGGTAAGAAAACAACTTCTTCTTAGAATATTTTATATTTTAATTTGTTTTCGCCATGCGTCAATCAGCAACCCTAGGTAAGCATGCCAAATTGTTGATGATGCTCCCCTATTGAGAAGGAATTTCATTTTATCTTTACTTTTGACAAGAAATTCGAGTAAAAAGATTTTTATCTTAACCTTACTTTACTATGCTTGATTCGCTCCATCTCTTTCTTTCAAAACTATATTATTAATTTACCAAAATTCATGACCTTATCTTCATCACCAACAATTAATAATCATTAAGATCAAAACTCAATATAGTTGTTAAACCTCAAGATCTTGTAGTATAATGGTATTGGTGATTACCCTTCCTAAAATGATGGACTCAATTCCTTGCTAATGCAAAGTTAAGTAATATTAAAAAAATTGATGTACAAAGAAAACTCGGGACCATAAATAGTCATGATGATATCATACTATCATCTTTTCTTCCACTTGTTGGAACACAAAATTATTACCAAAGAAGATACCAAGTAAAGATACACATGCATAAAAAATAAAATAAAAAAACTAAAAACCAATCTAATGTTATTAAAATATGGATTATGCTTAGTTACTCCTTTTGTTTTTCATTTCATGTTGTCATGTCTTTATCATACTATTAATTTGACGTTTAAGCATCTATAAATCCTTTTTCTAGATGATTTGTTTGTTTAGATGCATTGTATTAATTTGACGTTTAAGCATCTATAAATCCTTTTTCTAGATGATTTGTTTGTTTAGATGCGTTGTAGATGACATGTGTATTAGTACTTTCCCCAACAAAATGTAACAACTTCGGTATGGTTATATACGATCTAATGTTGAGATAATAATATAATTAATAATTGCAAATCATATTATGAAACTAGAGGAAAAAGCCCTAGTTTGGTCTTTCAATACGCTTCATTTTTTAACCATAACTAACAAAAATCAAGGCTTCCAATTTCATTCTTTATAACACCATAATAACCATGAGATTATCCGTTTTGCGTCACCAGATCATGATTTTTGTTTGTGTGACCACATAAAACCATGGGATTTGTTGCGTTTGTTGCCCCAAAAAATATATGACGTGCACTTTATTTACATAGCAATCGCATTTGTCTATAAATCATGTAAGATTTATCTAAAGTATTACAGTCTTCTCCTTCTTTGGGACTCTTTGTCATGTATAAGGTTTTCGTGACAATCACAAACAACACATACCGCTCTAACACCACACGCATGATTTTATTCAACTCACTTTGTCAACTAATGATTTTTTTCTTAACCACACAAGCAGTGGCGGAATTCGAACAAGCGTGTGTTAGGGTTGGGGTTGGGGTTGGGGGCGAAAGTCACGAGACCCAAATTAAAGGGACCGAACTCAATACATATAAATTTTTGCTTCTGAGTGAGGGGGAGGGGACACAACAAAGCTTCACGCATGCACACAAGAACTTATATTAGGGTGATGTTTTATAGAATTATGTTTTTATATAAAAAGCATGTAAACATGCATACATGGTTATATGACACAACTAATTTCTAAGTACGAGCATCACATACATGACATATACAATGAAATGAGAAGAGAGATAATTATGTAGCTATATAACCGCCTTATGTATAAAAATAAAACCAACAAGTTGTGTATTAATATTGGTTTCATCTACGCGCATGCGTATATATGTGTAAATATAGTTATATCATGTGTTTTAACCTATAGTTTATTATATGTACATATAGGTTTATCATATACGTACACACATGTTGTGAGGAGCCTTTTTCCAGGAAAAGATACTATATATAACTTATGCATCAACTTCATTCCTCATTAGTTACAATTGTTTATACATATTTATATATACGTGGATATGATAGAATATATGCTTCTAGCTTAGCAATCTTCCTATAAAACCCTCCAATCCCCAATAAAATTTGTCATCTTCAACATTCTTATTAATCAATATTCTTTACTTCCTCAAACAAAATCAACCATGTCTGGTGTTTGGGTGTTCAAGAATGGTGTGGTTCGACTCGTGGAGAACCCTGGTGCTCGCTCCATGCAAGGCGCTTCTCGTGGCAAGGTGTTGGTGCACCTGCCCACAAATGAAGTGGTCACCTCATACGAGATGCTTGAAAGGATGCTCACAATTTAGGGTGGGAACGATACTATGACGATCCAAATCTTTTTCAGTTTCACAAAAGATCGACTGTGCACCTCATATCTCTCCCGAAGAACTTCAATAACCTCAAGTCCATGCACATGTATGATATTGTGGTAAAGAATCGAAATGTCTTTGAAGTTCGGGATTCTTAGTTGAGTGGTTGCGTTCATGATCATGGATCGATGATTGGTTTTATCTGTTGTTTGTAACATGTGTGTCAGTTGATGTAGTGTGTTTCAAAATTTGATTATTCGTGTTTTGTGTGTTCATCATGAAGTGTGGGTTTTTAGGTTTATGAATTTGTATATCAAGTTCTGGAGTGATTGAAAAAGAAAGTAGTGTATGAATCAACTGGTTTATGTTGTTATTGTTGTGAAGTTTGTATATGTGAGCTAGACCAGTGGCGTACTATATATGTTTGTTCGGTTCTTTTTAATTACAATATCTTTATTTTAGTCGTATTCTGTAGAAAAGAAAACTTTGTGGTTTCTTAGGACCAATGAAGTTCTATCTTCGTCACTTATTCTCCAAACATGTTTACTAGATATAAGCTTGTATGCACTATTTTAGCTCCATCATGTCCCATTTTATGTATCTTCATACCTCACAATGATAAGTTTCAGCATCTTGGAGACGACATCAAACCCGTAGATCGATGGTTTCCTTCCACGGAGGTACAAGGTAACCTCAATCATGAAACGTCATGGAACACACCTCATAAGTTGATCCATGATCAGTTGATCACACCGTTGACGAGATTCGTACTCTCGACAATCTCTCTTTGGCATACACACATGTGACATACAATTTTTTATAAATGTCATGTATGGGATTAGGGAAAACACGAAGCAAGCAAGCAAAGAAACGGTAAGGTATGTTAATATTTGTAGTGAAATTGGATCTTTTTCTCTATAAACGTCTCTAGGTATTTTAGACCGTTGTGTTACTAACAAAATATGACCTGTAATTTTCTAACTTTTTTTCAATAATTTTAAAGTGATGAGGAAAACAAACGTTTTTAAATTTGTAATAGATTTTTCAAAGTACATCTTGTCTCTTCATCTTCTTTTGGACATTTATTCATCATCATTTTGTTTAAATTAGTTTTTATAAGTCAATGCCGAACTAATTTAACACGAAACCATGATGAATGAAATTAAAATAACTCTATGAGACATAGTGAGCATTTGAATAAACGAGGATGAAAAATTGATGGTCGTATCCTAGTCATATGAATTTGATTGATGTATTATAATTGGTAGTTTTTATAGACGTGTGGGATGCAACACACTAACAGTTCATGGGGTAAAATATGAAAAGGATTGCTTGACATGTAACTTTATCGCAAATTGCTATGCGTAGGATTTAAACGAATCGAACGAACATGAATGGAGCATTGTTTGTGTCCGTTCATTAAGAAAATAACTTGTGCATGAACTATGTATGAACTGTGCATGAACGCTTACCGAACGAGATTTCTTGTTCATGTTTGTTCATTAAGGGAATGAATCTGGTCATGAATTGTTTATGAACATAAACGAATACTAACACAAGCAAGCGAACACACTTAATATTCATGAACATTAATGAACATAAATAAATTTTCTAAAACAAACAAATACAAACCATCTTATATTGATTTCTATTAAAATCACAGACATTATGTAATATTACCAAAGATAAATAAGTACTTAACATGTTATCTAAAAAATAACTATTAAATGAACGAATACAAACGAACATTAATGAACGCATTATCGAACGTTCACGAACATAAATGAAAGAACGCCGTCTATGTTCATGCTCGTCCGTTTAACTAAACGATCGAAATTTTCTTGTTCGTGTTCGTTCGTTTATTAAACGAACGAACATAAACGAACAAACATAAACGAACTTCCCGTCGAACAGTTCACGAACTATTCACTAAATGTTTTTGTTTACAGCCCTATGTCACGGACTGATCTCTTCAGCTCACGTGCGGCACTTAGATTCGTTCTAAGTCAGCCTTCTTGATCTCGGGTGGATGGTTTATGCAGCGGAAGTCTTTGTAAGGGAACGTTAGATTCGTAGTGCGCAAGTAAGACGCTTGTGGTATATGTTTACAACACAAGTAATAAGCTTGTATTACTACAAGTACAAGACTTTGATGTTACAAGGAGCTTAGGTGGTTTGTAAATGAGACATCACCACCCTATTTATACTAGTTGCATGTCTTTCTAGATTTTTCTATATCTAGACCTTTCTTTACATAATATATAAGATACTTCTAATCTAAATATCTAAGATATTTAGTAATCTAAATATCTTAGCTAATCTAATATCTAGATAATTCTTTGCTTAATATCTAGATATTTTACATGGAATTCTCTACTTTGATCTGGTGTTCATGGCTAGATTTTTGTAGTGTCTTCCAGAGATTTCCGAGATTGCCATATTGCCACAGAATTATGTGGGTTGTCCCGGAGTCTTTCGGGCAACCTTGCATGCTTCAAATATGCCCCTAATCGGTAAAAATCAAGGTGTTGCGATCTGTGTTTTGACGGGTCGTGACATTCTCCCCCACCTAATGCCACGACGTCCTCGTCGTGTTGCCTGGATGCCTCATGAGTTGTCTTCATGAGTTTCAAGATAGAGATGGTTTTGCCTTGACGCCTTGTATCTGGTTTCAAGGTAACGGTGTGCACTTGGTCTCCCTTGATGATGTACATGGTGTTGATGAATGTTACTGGGTAGGCTTTTGCTTTTCGAAAGAAATCCATCCCTAGCACGATTTCATAGTCGTCTAGTGGGACTACTGAGAAGTGCAACTTGCCTGACCACGTATCAATCTTTGTTTTTACGCCCCATGCTGCTCCTTCTATTGGTTTGGTGTCTCCTGAGGCGGCCTTGATCCATCCTTCTTGTGTGGTGATCCTTAAGCCAAGTCTTCGAGCCTCTTTAGGTGAGATGAAGTTGTGGGTTGCTCTGGTGTCAACCAACGCTTTCACAGGTTGCCCTTTTATCTCCATGTTTACGAACCGAAGTCCTTTTGATTCAGTCTTCGGGTTGTCTCCAGTTATGGTATGGTTTGATTGGTTTGCCATCACCAAGGGCTTGCCTTCAACTGTACTTAATGCATTAAGTAGTTGAAGTTGCATTGTTCCTGACGAACCACTTCTGGTTCTGATGGTTCATCATCAGATCTGATCAAGGCTGTAAGTTTAGCCTTTTTCGGACAATCCCGCGCATTGTGCGGTCCATCGCAAAGGAAACATCCTTTGATCATTTGTACCTCCTTCCCATATCTTGGTGGTCGTCGATTATCTTCTCTTTGATTTCGATTTTGGTTGTTATTGTGGGTTCTCGCTCCCCCACCTTTTTCATCGTTATCCTCCATAACGACGGGTTTTTGTGATCGCCTTTCATTATGGTCGATCAGGCTTTCAGCAACAACGATGGCTGATGACAAGTCTTGAACATTTCTTCGTTCAAGTTCGGTTCTTGCCCATGTTTGTAAGCCATCGATGAAGTATATGAGAGAGTCCTTTGGTGACAAGTCCGGAATTTCTAGCACAAGGGTAGTAAAATCTTTGACGTAGTCCTTGATGCTACCCTTTTGCTTTAGATTACGAAGCCGAATCTTTGCTTCGTGTTCAGCATTTTCCAGATAAAATTATTTCTTGATTTCTTTTATGAAATCAGTCCAGGTTTGTATGGTGCACGTACCTTTATCATCTCCATGTGCTTTCGTCGCCACCATAGAGCTGCGGTCTCCTTCAAGTAAAGAGTCACCGTCTTGATCTTCTTGGCGTCATCGACAATATCGACGACCTTAAAGTATTGTTCCATCTCCCAAAGGAAGTCATCCACAGCCCTCGCCTCTCGTTTACCAACGAATGGTGATGGTTTGGGGATGTCCACCTTTGTAGAGGCATGGATTATGTTGTCACCTCCGGTTGCTAGTGCGCGCTTGCAAACACTTAGTTCGGTTTGCAAGTCTTTGATTTCCCTCTCGAAGTTAGCTTTGAGTTGACCCAACTCCTTTGTGAATGCCTCTTCCATCTCCTTTCTTATCAAGGAGAGGGCGAGTTTGAGATCGCTTCTCATTTCATTGAAGTCATTGCCTAACGACTCAACATGTAGCAAAGAGTCGTAGGTATGTGTTTTGAAGATATCGACTTCAGCCTTGAATTCATCTATTTCATTTTTGAATTCAGACAATGCTACCTCGACATCTTCAACTCTTTTGTCACACCCCAACTGATGGCGGAAACATCGGGGCGCAAGAAGTGATAGATTGTTCAAAGACATCATAGAACTAAAGTGACAATAAATTAAGATTAAATTTCATTTTCATTAATCAACGTAGGATTACAATGTTTCAAATAAACATACAATAATTTGGAGAAATACAAGTCCAAAACAAACATAACAAAATGATAGATTTGGTATGTTTCTAGGTCCACCTAATTGAATTTCTTGATAAAGCTTCAAGCATTTCCTGCAACATGTATAAAATATTGGTCAACATATGAATATGTTGGTGAGCATACAAATTTGTATACATAGCATAATAGTGAATAAATCTCAATTCAACATGAGTAAAGTATATTAAAGTTTGTACATTGCTAGCATGCAAAGCCATAATGAAACCAAAGTGTCCACTAGTGTAATCTTAGCATCAAAAGTGAGCAAGACCGTAAAGATTGATAACTTAACATAAACCCATCATAATAGGGCGGATGTGCTAGTCCTATAGCGCTATACATGTTAAGGGAGGTTTAGATTGCTTGTAAGATAATGTATTCTAGAGTGTATTCACAAATAGTATAACAGGTAAGCATGTTTGTATGAATTGAGTTTTAGAATAAGTTAGATTGAATGTATGCTTGAGTGTATTTGATAAATAGTACATGTTGCAACCCAAATAGTGTTAAAATAAAAGGGGTGAAGTATGACTCACGGTTTCGATAGGAAAAGTTCCGAGTCGTGAGTAGATGGATTTGGGAGGATTAGACACCGGTTAACCTAACAAGGAAAACGGGTTTGTCTTAGACTCAAATTTGAGTACTTGTACGTATGTATATAGAATCAAAGAAGTCATGTATCGCCAATGGCGGACCAAAACACAATTCACCAACTAGTGTTGGAGATTCGGATGGTAAAGTTAGTACGTTAGTGTACCCTCCTCGAAGGAGGTCATGAGATACGAAGGTAGGGTAATAGTCCATAAACCTTTGTAAATACTTACATAATAGTTTAAATGTTTAAAGTATAGATATACTACATATAATATCTCAAGTAATCCAGGTGAGTTATGGTGGGAAAGCCCTACTTGAAGAACCAAAGTTCTTCAAGATTGCCATTTGAACCTTAACATAAGCTTTTCAACATGGTAAAGTTGAATACTTAGTTTGGTTTATCATACTTGTTGTTATGTTAGATTACTTGAGTATAAAAAGATATAAAGTTAAGTTCAAAACTCATTCATTTCTGGATTTTTACCTTAACTCAAGTCATCCAACAATGAGGTTTGTTGGAGACAAGGTTTGGTTCAAGGAAAATCCAAGTTTGAACAAGGTAAACCCAAGAGCAACAATTTCATAAAGTTTAGCCACTTGGGAACCCATTTTAGGTGCCTCCCCCCTTAGTGTTTACCATTGTAAACCTAGAGGATAGTTCATGGGTTTGTTCCAAGTGGTTTAGTATGTTTTAAAATAAGATTAAAGCTTGTTAAAAGATTAAAAACATCAGGACAAAAACAAAATAAAAATTCAGCCTTGTAAAACTAGCTTTTTGACCTCATTATAGATGGATTCCACTCAATGTTGCCAAGGCAAAGTCATTGGGGATAG
Organism: Flaveria linearis; assembly: GCA_024085815.1. Lineage (NCBI taxonomy): Eukaryota > Viridiplantae > Streptophyta > Magnoliopsida > Asterales > Asteraceae > Flaveria > Flaveria linearis. Next base: position 91,131,539 of record CM044004.1, read on the forward strand.
TCCTAGAGGTGTATCCATGAAGCTAGATGCAAGGTTTAAGTGTTAGAAGCAAGAAAAATGGGTAAGAATGGTGTTCTAACCTTGAAGGTTTTGTGCAGAATTTTTGTGAAGAAGAGGAGAACTTTGAGAGAATTTGAGAGTGTTTTGGTGGGATGTGAAGTGTAAAAGTGTTTTGTAGGGGTGGAGACTGGAGACTAGTTTATAAAGGGAAGGAGTTGGGTTTAATGGGCTTTAATTAGGTTAAAAAAAAGGAAAATGGGCTAAAACCCGAGTGGGTTTCGGTTTGACTAGTCAACAAAACCATCAAACTTGTTTTCGCGATTCCCGCTTCGTTATAACTCTGTTTCGTACGCGGTTTTTTTTCTACATTCACCATTTTCAGAGTACTTTCATTTGGATAAAAGTAATTTAACATTCATGGTACTAAGAATTGGTTTTGGTGCATTGATCTTGATACGGTTTAAGAGTTACGATCACAAACTTGTGCTTGTGTTGAGCTTGGACCATTGGACTTGGTTTCGGGCTTTTCTTTTGGGTTATTTCACGTGTTTTAAGAACCTTAATTATATTTTAAAGATTTGGGCTTGTTTACAAGTTTGAACACCCGGTTACGTATGATTCCGACTGAATTTATATTTACAGCGTGTCGTAAGGATATTTGAATGCATATAACGTTTCTTTTAAGCATGTGTAACATATAAGTATATAGAATAACTTTTAATAATAATTCCATTGATCAAGACTCAAGAGTACAAGGGTATGAATTGATGAATTACAAAGTACAAGGACTAAAAATGAAACAATAAAAAGTACGGGCGTTACAGTCTCCCCTACTTTAGAAAATTTCGTCCCGAAATTTCACTAAGAAGTAGATTCTGAATAAAAAAAGGTGCGGGTACTTGGCTTTCATTTGATCTTTCCGTTCCCAAGTAAATTCAGCACCACGCTTTGCTTCCCAACGTACTTTGACTATAGGAATACGACTACGCTTGAGTTGTTTGATTTCACGGTCCATGATTTCTACGGGTTTCTCAACGAAGTGCATGGTCTCATCAATACAAATCTCATCAATTGGGACATGAAGACTTTCATCAGCTAGACATCTTTTAAGATTTGAGATATGAAATGTTGGATGGATATTGCTAAGCTCTTGCGGTAGGTCAAGTCGATAAGCCACTTTACCCGCTCTTTCAAGGATTTTGAAAGGACCTACATATCGGGGTGTAAGCTTTTCTTTCTTACCAAAACGCACTACTCCCTTCCAAGGAGATACTTTAAAGAGTACGAGATCACCGACTTCAAATTCCATGGGTTTACATTTTTTTAGCATAATCCTTCTGACGGTGTCTTGCTTTGATCATGTGATCACGGATTTGCAAGACCTTATCTGTCGTCTCTTGAATGAGTTCGGGTCCAGTGATTTGTACCTTACCAATCTCATGCCAACAAATGGGTGATCGACACTTTCGTCCATAAAGAGCTTCAAATGGTGCCATTTTGATACTCGAGTGATAACTGTTATTGTACGAAAATTCGGCCAATGGCAAATGTACATCCCAATTTCCACCAAAATCAATGACACACGATCGAAGCATATCTTCGAGGGTTTGGATAGCACGTTTGGATTGACCATCCGTTTGAGGATGAAAAGCCGTACTAAGATTGAGTTGAGTTCCTAAAGCCGATTGAAAAGATCGCCATAGTCAGGAAGTGAAACGACCATCTCGGTCGGAAATGATGTCTAGAGGAATACCATGATGGCTGATGATTTCTGCAGTATAGATACGAGCTAGTTTCTCAACAGAGTAATCTTCACGAATTGGGAGAAAGTGAGCAGCTTTGGTCAATCGGTCAATGATCACCCAAATACTATCATGCCGGAAGATGTTCGTGGGAGTTTGGTGATGAAATCCATGGCAATACTTTCCCGTTTCCACACAGGAATTTTTGGTTGTTCAAGTAATCCAGAAGGACGTTGATGTTCGGCTTTAACTTTTTAACAAGTGAGACACTTAGCCACAAAGAGAGCGATATCCTTCTTCATACCCGGCCACCAATAAGTACGACGAAGATCTTGATACATCTTGTCGGCACCGGGATGAATGGAATATCGTGACTTATGTGCTTCATTCATTACAAGAGTACGAAGGTTGTCACGGTTTGGAATCCAAATACGATCGAGGTAATGGAGAATTCCATTAGATTTAGATTCAAGTTGGTCTTCAACACCACATTGCATCTCGTTATACAAATTGTTTTCAACGACCGATGAGTGTTGGGCTTCACGAATACGAGTTTGAATGTCGTTTTGGATTTGAAAACAACGAGGACGACTGGTTACACAAATGCTTTGAGCATTGACATGACTCTTTCGGCTAAGAGCATCGGCCACGACATTTGCTTTTCCAGGGTGGTAACGAATTTCACAATCATAGCCGTTCAACAATTCAACCCATCGTCGTTGACGCATGTTGAGATCCTTTTGATTAAAGATATGTTGGAGACTCTTATGATCTATGAATACCACACATTGAGTACCATAAAGGTAGTGCCTCCAAATATTTAAAGCGAAAACAACAGCTCCGAGTTCAAGATCATGGGTCTTGTAGTTCTTCTCGTGGGTTTTGAGTTGTCTTGACGCATAAGCGATAACCTTGCCTCGTTGCATAAGGACACAACCGAGACCTTGATTTGAAGCATCACAATAAACCATAAAATCGTCATTTCCATCGGGAAGGGTTAAGATGGGTGCGTCACAGAGCATACGCTTGAGGGTTTGAAAGGATTCCTCTTGTTTGGGACCCCAAATAAAAGGTTTATCTTTTTGGGTCAAAGAGGTGAGAGGTATGACGATTTTTGAAAAATTGGAGATGAATTGACGGTAGTAACCCGCCAATCCGAGGAAGGAACGTACTTCGGTAGGGGATTTTGGAGCAACCCACCCTTTGATAGCATCGATTTTGGCAGGATCAACATGAATGCCCTTTTTGCTTACGATATGACCAAGGAATTAAACTTCTTTCAACCAAAATTCACATTTGGAGAATTTGGCGTAAAGTCGTTCGGCTCGAAGAAGTTCCAAGATCAAACGTAAGTTTCGTTCATGTTCGGATTCGGTCTTAGAATAGATTAGAATATCGTCAATGAACACAATTACAAAATGCTCCAAGTAAGGTCTATACACGCGGTTCATCAAATCCATAAAGGCTGCGGGTGCATTGGTCAAACCAAACGGCATAATCATGAACTCGTAATGACCATACCTTGTGCGGAATGCGGTTTTTGGAATATCTTCTTCACGGATTCGGAGCTGATGATAACCAGATCGTAGGTCGATTTTGAGAAACAAGTTGCTCCTTGGAGTTGGTCAAAGAGATCATTGATACGAGGAAGAGGATAACGGTTTTTGACTGTGAGTTTATTGAGCTCACGATAATCAATGCACATGCGGAACGAACCATCCTTTTTCTTTACAAAAAGGATTGGAGCACCCCAAGGGGATGAGCTAGGACGTATGAAGCCTTTATTAACCAACTCTTGAAGTTGACTAGCCAGCTCTTGCATTTCCGAGCGTGCGATTCGGTAAGGAGATTTAGCAACAGGTGTAGCACCGGGTATGAGATCAATCTGAAAATCAATGGAACGAGCAGGAGGAAGGCCGGGTAGATCTTCAGGGAACACGTCGGGAAAGTCACAAATGATTGGAATGTCTTTCACACTCTTTCCCTTTTCTTTTTGTGTCACGACATGGGCTAAAAAGACAATACATTCCTGACGTAAGCACTTTCGTGCCTCCGTACAAGACATGAGTTTGAGTCCGTTTGAGGGTTTCTCGCCATAGATTTGTAAAGTGTCTCCGGAAGGAGGCGAAATACGGATATATTTTTCAAAGCAAACGACTTCGGCATGAACCTTGGCAAGCCAATCCATGCCTACTATGACATCAAAGCTACCCAATTGCATGGGTATGAGTTCGATGGGAAATTCATGTTCATTAAGACTTAAAATACAATCAATGAGAATGGAATATACGGTGACAAATTTTCCGTTAGCGATTTCAACGGTGAATGATTTTGGCAATTTAGTACGTGTACATTTTAGCATTGGTTCAAATTTTACGGAAACAAAACTTTTATCCGCACCAGTATCAAATAACACAGAAGCATAAATTCCATTTATAAGAAACGTATCGTTTACAACGTCATTGTCGTTTTGAGCTTGGTGCGCATTTATGTTAAATGCGCGTCCCCGTGGCGCTTGCACTTGAACCTGATTGTTGCGGGGGCATTGGGGAGCAAGATGGTTTGGGTCACCATATTTGAAGCAAGCACGACCATTTCCATTAGTCGGGGGTCTTTGGGTACCAGTATGAGCCGAAGGTGGGTTACCGGGTGGGCTAGGACCACTTCGACATGCTGAGGCAAAGTGCCCATAACGGTTGCACGTTGTGCATTGACGGCACTGAGAGGCAGGTGGGTGGTGGTATTGGCATTTGGCACATTTGGGAAATGTACTGGTGTAAGCTTTTCTAGGTGGTTCATGGTTCGAGTTGATGGGAGCTTGGGTTATTGGTGTTGTCATGGCATAGTTGCGGCTTTGAAACTTGCGTTTCTTGCCGTGTTGGGTGTTTTTGGATGATGTTTTGTGTCTTTGGGTTCCTCGGGTGTTTTGGAGATGGCTTGATGGGCGGTTTTGAAGGAGCCTTTAAGAGACAATGATCCGTCTTTCACTTGGTTGTTGGACAAAGTAGCCGCCAACCGGATGGCTCGCTCAACTGAGAATGGTTCGGCTATGGTGACGGAGTCACGGATAATAGGAGGAAGGCCTTTTATGTACTTGGCTATGGCTCGGTCGGTGGTGTTGACCAGGTGAGGGACAAGAATACTAAGTTGCTTGAAGCGAATGGTGTAAGTCAAGTTGTCTCCTCCAATTTGTTTGAGGTTCCAGAATTCCTCTTCAAGACTTTGCATCTCATGAAGAGGGCAAAACTCATCTATTATGAGTTGCTTCACTTCTTCCCATGGTAGAGCGAAGGAAACCTCGTTTCCACGAGTGCTCCTTTCACTTTTCCACCATTCAAGTGCCCTCGATGTGAAAACACCAGTGGCACTACGAGTCCGAAGCTCATCGGGACATTCACTATTGATGAAAGTGACTTCGATGCTATCGAACCATTCAAGCATCTTAGAGGCACCCTCTTCACCCGTGAAAGGTTCAGGGCCACATGACTTGAAGTGCTTATAGGAAAAGGCTGAGGTTTTAGGACTAGGGTTTCGGGATTCAACTGAAGTGTTCGGGCTAGGGTTGGCATTGATTTGCTTGACAATATCGGGAATAACTCGAGCCGTTTGCTTAGCCATGAAGCGACCATTTTCTTATTGGAACTTTGCTTGGAGCTTCTATGGGATTTGGAAGACATCTACAATGTAGGTTAAAAAGAATGATGAGACTTGATCAATAGTGTTTAACATAATTTTTTGCATATTTAGAGCATTATAACCATACACCTAAGCAAGTAGGTTTCAAATCGGTTCTGATAATGAATCATATAACCACTAAAAAGAATTAGATAAAAAATAATGAAAGCTTTTAAGTTTTTGTGGTTCTTGATTATTAGCGTCTGAGGTCGAGAGATTAGCGCGATTCGGATGATTCGCTCTTGACAAGAGGAAAAAGAGTATAGCATAAATGCGTAAAATAAATACAACATAAAAGAAATTCGATAAGGCTTGGAATGTTCCGGTTTTGGAACTAAGACTAATCCAAAGTAGTCAAGACTTCTTTTGAGTTCGGGAATCATGCTTTGGCTTAATGGGTTGGAATACTCTCGCCGACAAGTCGGGTAACGGTATTCGCCCTTCCAGTTACTACATGTCCCTTGTCAATCAAAATCTTAAGACTTTGGTGAGATTGAAAATCAAAGAATAGGACTAGTCACCAAGATATGGATATCACTCCTAACTTGGTGGTGTCGTTCCCTAAACGTGGTTGGTACTGTTGGATCATGATAAGGCTGGTGCAACCAAATTCACTTCATAGTCACTTTTGGTACTACATTCAAAGGCTTCCGAAGCTGAGAAGAGATCTTCCGAAAGTCTGAAAGAACTTCTGAAGACAAAGTCTGAAAGAGCTTCCGAAGATAAAGTCTGATGAAAGAGCTTCCGAAGACAAAGTCTGAAAGAGCTTCCGAAGACAAAGTCTGAAAGAGCTTCCGAAGACAAAGTCTGAAAGAGCTTCCGAAGACAAAGTCTGATGAAAGAGCTTCCGAAGACAAAGTCTGAAAGAGCTTCCGAAGACAAAGTCTGATGAAAGAACTGAAGACAAAGTCTGCTTCCGAAGACAAAGAAGACTCCAAGCCTCGGAAGAAGCAGTCTTCCGAAGTATAAGTGGCTTCGGAAGAAGTTATTCTTCCGAAGCACTTTATCCTTCGGAAGACATGCTATGTCCAGCAGATAAAGGTATGGTCCCTGTCAGTCCGCATGCAGACCTCTGACACCGCATGGGTGACACAGCATGGGTTCTTCCTAAAAGACCATGCTGTTGACCATACTTTATTCTACTGTTCACCTTTTTATGATAGTACATGTTACCAACTTTAGTTGGTGACAAAAGGTAAGTCAGGGACATGTCCTAACTACCAACTTTCAGATAAAATGTCTGAAAGACCTCACCTAGAGTCTTGTAGTATAGATGTAAGGTTAGAGGTGTCCAGCTGGTATCAAAGTATATCCGGCTGTAGGTAGTATTATATATATCTTCTCCCTGTAACTCTTTATAAAAAGTGATTTGAGTCCAAGTGTCTTGTAATCCTTTGAGTTGAGAAGCATATATAAAAGTACCTTGAAAATTTACCTGCTGTTAAATTTTCTTACTGCTTGTTACTTGTTATATTGTGATCAACTCTTCATAGACTGCTTGCCGAGTGTTGATTCATAGTGAGTTGAGAGAAAAAACCACCGAAATCCGATCCTGCAATTGGTATCAGAGCTCCAGGCTCTTGATTGTGAGATCTTACCATCCTAATCAACCTGTTTTTCACTCCTCACCACAATCCACTCACTCAAATGGCTGCTCTCTCCAAGGCTGATATGGAAACTGGTACCTTGACCAAGTCCCCTATGATCACCCCTGAAGACTTTGACACATGGTGTATCAGGATGGAAGGCTTATCAAGTGTCAAGACTCAAGGATGTGGGACTCCATTGTCAATGGTCCCTTCATACCAAGCACTACACTGCCACTGGTAATCGCATCATTCCAAAAGATGTTGATGATTACTCAGAGGAAGATAGGAAGAGAATAGAGCTAGATCAAAGGGCTATGACTGTCTCCAAATGCTCTCCCAACTCCGTCTACAGACGCTTCAAGAAGTGCAAGACTGCTAAAGATTTATGGGAAGCTTTGAAGCTGATGTATGAGGGATCCAAGGAAACTCAAGAGAACAAGAAAGATCTCTTGAAGCAGCAGTTTGAGAACTTTACTTTCAAGGCTGGTGAGACCTTGACTCAACAATACTTCAGGTATGTTGAGCTAGTAGATACTCTGGTGGATATTGGAGTAGCTCTTGAGAACAGAGACATAGTTAGGAAGTTCATGTCCTCTCTTCCTAAGCTATGGACTCACTACTGTGTTGTCATCAAGAGAACTTCGGACCTTAAGACTCTTTCTCTCACAGAGTTGTATGGTATCCTAAGTGCATTTCAGATGGAGATGAACATGCAGAACTCCTCTGACCACTCCAATAACCAACAGAGTTCAGCCCTTCATGTGGTTGAAAGGGAAAGCATGGAACCACAACATCAGTTGCTATGCTACCCTGACAACTCACATACTGGACCCTTCATCACTCTACCTGAGACTCCAAAGTCTCAAAAGGTTCAACACAACTCCTTTCAGGATAGTTGTGCCTTTGTCTCTGGAAGTGGACACTCTGGTGATTTTCAATACTGCTTTGATGATCTTGAGTGCTTCAATCCAGATGATGTGGAGTACATGGACATTGTCCAGCAGATGGCTCTTTTAACTTACAGAGCGAAGAAGTTCTTCAAGAGAACTGGAAGGCAATTCCCTCAAAACCCAGTCAACAGCAAGTTTGGGTTTGATAAGAGCAAAGCAAGGTGCTACAACTGCAACCAACTTGGTCACTTTGCTAGGGAATGCAAGGCTCCCAAGAACAACCCGGGAACCCACAGGCCTCCACACATCCCACTGCTCCCAAGCATGAAGAAAAGTCAACTGAAACAGCTGCTGTTGCTCAGGAAGTTGACTGGAGCTTCATGGTACAGGATGTGACTCCCGCTCAAGCACTCATGGCCGGAACAGATGATGATCAGGTATATGAACATCTTTGTACTGCTGCCTGTATTGCTAAAGTTAAATTGTATAAGGATTACATTTCGGAAATCAGATCTGAGGTTGAGTCTTTAAATGTGCTAAAATCTGACTTTAAAAGAGCTGAATCTGACTATCAAAGGAAAATTGATGAGTTAGAGAAAACTGTGTCTCTTTTGAAACATGAAAAGACTAACTACAAGACTCAAATCAAAGATCTGATCTCCAAACTTTCTGAAGTTCAAGCCCAGTTAGTCACAGCTGAGGCTCAGGCCAGGAAGCAAGCTATTGCTGAGCAAAGCTTCCAAACTATTCTTGCATCAACCTCTCATTCCAAAATGTTTTATCAAAACAAAGAAGGGTTGGGAACCAGTGAAATAGCTCCACCACACTCTTATGAGTCTATAAGACTACCTAGATGTGGTACTGAAGAGCAAGAGGTTCCAACTGCTGACCCTTCTCCATTGGAACTAAGGATGAAGCAAAAATAGTGGCCTCCACAGGGGAGAAACAGGAGGATACACCCATCTCCACCTGTGATGACCAAATCCTGACCACCAAGGCAAGAAGAAGCAGAGCTAAGGCTGCTAGAAGGACTGCTAAGAAGGTTGCAGAGTCCAAGCTTAAGTTTGACCCTAAGCAAAAGGGTGTCTTCATTTCTGCCGGATTTCAAGTGGTAGGTACTCCTGATTCAGGAAAGGAGTGTAGTACCAGCACTCCTGTCCTACTGAAGGATCAGAAGTTAAAAGGGAAAGTTGCTGATGAAGAGAAGAAACCCAAGAAACAGCAACCTGCAAGTTCCCAGAAGACTAACATTGCATGCATAATGTGTGGTCTGCACAACCACATGGCTAAAGATTGTTACTACAATCCAGCAAGCACACATTATGCAAATAATGTTAGAAAAGAAGTAGTCAGAGAAGGTTTCTCAGTTGGACCACTTCAAAAGGTCCAAATGATGAAAAAGGGAAAGTTGGTCTCGGAAGCCAAGTTGCTTTCGGAAGAAACTGCTTCTTCCGAAGGGAAAATGGCTTCGGAAGCCAAACCTTCTAAGGTTCGGAAGAACAAGAAGGCTCCCTTGAAACCATCTCAGAAGAAGACTACTTCGGAAGAAAAGGTGGTGAAGGCTTCTTCCGAAAAGAGAGAAGCTTCGGAAGAAGACCATGCTGCAAAAGCTTCAACAAGCTCATCCTCAAAGATCAACCAAAGGATGGATTGGAAGATCAAGGAAGATGCTGCAGCCCAAACCTCTTCTTCAACAATGACCTCTATTGAACCCCATTGCATATCTTTTGGTTCAATTATGTCACTATCTTTGGAAGAGCCCGAGACCTGCAAGGCTTGGGCTTCCAAACAAAACTAACCATCTCATCTTATGTGCAGGGACATCCATTTGACAAGAACAACAATATCTGGATTGTAGATAGTGGATGCTCCAGGCACATGACAGGGAACAGATCTCTCCTTCAACAATTCCAGAACTTTGATGGAGGGCCTGTCCAATTTGGAGGTGAGGCGGAGGATATATTTCTGGCAGAGGAAGTATATCCAATGGCAGAATAAACATTGACAAAGTTCACTTTGTCAAACAGCTTGAACACAATCTGTTAAGTGTTTCTCAATTCTGTGATCAGAAGCATCAGATGCTTTTCACAGAACATGAGTGCATTATCCTCAAACCAGGGATGACAATTCCTCCGGAATTGGTGCTTCTCAGATCTCCCAGGAAAGGGGATATGTACAAGCTGGATATGAACAATGCTTCTCCTATGGGTGAAGTATCATGCTTTCTTTCCAAAGCTGATAGTGATGAGTCAACACTATGGCATAAACGCATGTGTCATGTGAATTTTAAAACAATGAATAAATTGGCTAAAAATAACTTGGTACATGGTTTGCCTAAAAAGGAATTTTTCTGCAAAGATAACTGTGTTGCATGCCTGAAAGGGAAACAACACAGATCATCTCATAAATCCAAATGTGTTAACTCTATCACTACTCCATTACACTTATTGCACATGGATCTCTTTGGTCCCACAAGTATAATGAGCATTGGAAGGAAATCATACTGCCTTGTGATCGTTGATGATTTTACAAGATTTACATGGGTATTCTTTTTAAGAAGTAAAGATGAAACTGCTGAAACTTTAAAATCTTTTATTCTTAAAATAGAAAATCAAATTGATCACAAGGTTAAGATTATTAGAAGTGATCAAGGGACTGAGTTTAAGAACTTCGTTCTTGACTCATTCTGTGACTCAAAAGGGATTGCCAGACAATATAGTGCTCCCAGAACTCCTCAACAAAACGGTGTTGCTGAGAGGAGGAACAGGACACTTATTGAGGCTGCTCGGACCATGTTAGCTGATTCAAAGCTGCCTCTAACATTCTGGGCAGAGGCAGTCAGCACTGCATGCTATGTGCAGAACAGGGTTCTTGTAGTTAAGCCCCATGGAAAAACCCCTTATGAGTTATGGAACAAGAGGCCACCGTTCATTGGCTTTCTAAGGTCCTTTGGCTGCAGGTGTACCATACTTAACACAAAGGACAACTTGGCAAAGTTTGCTGAGAAGTCGGATGATGCTATCTTTATTGGATACTCTTCTAGCTCCAAAGCTTATAGAGTATACAATATTAAGAATCAACAATTTGAGGAGTCATCCAACATAGTTGTTAATGAGCACACTCCTTGTGTTAGGGGGAATGGACCTGAGTATATCTTTGATTTAGAATTGTTTCCAAACTATTCTAAACCATCTTGTGAGAATGTTTCAGCTGGAACAGGTGCTCAAAGTGATGCTGATGCTGATGCAGGTCAACTATATGAGCTTCCCAGACCTATTCCAAATTCTCCAAGAGCTGAAGGGCAACAAGCTTCAACTATTCACAGATCTGACAGTGTAACTATCTCCAGAAATAGTGAAGCTTCAACAAGTGAATCACTTGATCAACCTCAAAGTTCCTCAGGTGATCCACTACAACACCAGGTTGAGGGAAGTGGTATTCTGAAGGAACAGGCAACTGTTAATACTACTTCACAACCAACCATTGATGATGTTTCTCAATCATTCAATCAGTCCTCATTGAATGACTCTGAAACAGCAGTTGGACAGAGTGATCCAATTCCTGATCAGAATATGTCTAACCTAGACTTATCTCTGCAATTGGAAGTGATTCCTCGTCTTAGGATTCACAACACTCATCCAACTGAGAACATCATAGGGAATGTCTCTGAGGGTGTGAGAACAAGAGGACAAACTCATCATGGGAATGTCTGCTTGTACTCATGCTTCCTGTCTCAGATGGAACCAAAGAAGGTAGAAGATGCCTTAAAGGATAGTAGTTGGGTTGAATCGATGCAGGAGGAGCTGCTTCAATTCAAAAGACAAAAGGTCTGGAATCTATGCCCACTACCATCTGGTCAAGTACCCATAGGCACTAAATGGGTATTCAGGAACAAGAAAGATGATAGAGGCTTGATTATCAAGAACAAGGCAAGACTAGTAGTTCAAGGGTACACCCAGGAGGAAGGAATTGATTATACTGATGTCTTTGCACCTGTTGCAAGACTTGAGGCAGTTAGGATCTTCCTTGCTTATGCTGCATCCAAGAACTTCACAGTCTACCAACTTGATGTCAAGTGTGCTTTTCTATATGGGGATATAGATAGGGAAATCTATGTGTGTCAACCTCCAGGATTTGAAGACCCACAGCACCCCAACTATGTGTGCAAGCTGGATAAAGCTCTATATGGGCTGCACCAAGCACCTAGGCTGTGGTATGAGACCTTGTCTCAGTTTCTCCTGAAGAATGGATACACTAGAGGTACCATTGACAAGACTCTTTTCATCAGAAAGAGTGGAGAAGACATTTGCTTGTACAAGTCTATGTTGATGACATCATATTTGGTTCTTCAAACGACCAAATGTGCAAAGACTTTGAAAGCATTATGAAGCAGAAGTTTGAGATGAGTTCCATGGGAAAAATGGACTTTTTCTTAGGAATCCAGGTGAAACAGATGAAGGAAGGGTTCTTCATAAGTCAATCTAAGTATGTCTCAGACATCTTAGAAAGATTTGAAATGAAGGACTGTAAACCAGCCAAGACACCCATACCCAGAAACCATAATCTTTGCCCTGACCTTGAGGGGGAGGATACTGATCAACATCAGTATAGAGCAATTATTGGTTCTCTGATGTATCTCACTGCAAGTAGACCAGATATCATGTTTGCCACATGCATTTGTGCAAGATATCAGGCTGCTCCGAAGGTGTCTCACCTAGCTGCTGCAAAGAGAATCCTCAGATACCTCAAAGGAGCACCTAAACTAGGTCTCTGGTATCCAAGAAATAGTGATTTCAATCTCTATGGATACTCTGACAGTGACTATGGTGGCTGCAACATTGACAAGAAATCAACATCAGGAGGATGTCAATTTCTTGGTGGAAGGATTATCTCATGGCAATGCAAGAAACAATCCTGTGTCTCTACATCAACTGCTGAAGCTGAATACATTGCTGCTGCTAGCTGCTGTGCTCAACTGCTATGGATTCAAAATCAGATGTTAGACTATGGGTTCAACTTCATGACTACTCCTATCCATATTGACAACAACAGTGCTATCTCCATTACTGAGAATCTGGTGAAGCACTCCAAGACAAAACACATTGATATCAGGTATCATTTCATTAGAGATATTCATGAAAACAGCTGATAAAGTTAATCAAAGTTGACTCAAATGAACAATATGCTGATTTGTTCACAAAGGCATTTGATGAACAAAGATTTAAGTATCTCATATCAGCAATTGGGATGATAAACATTGAATAACTACCTCTTTTGAAGACCTTTTTAAATGAGTAATGTCTTGTGTCAATACAATTTAAGCCCTGTTACAAAAGATCTTTAACTTATTCCAAGTATAAATTCCTTCCGAAGAGGAATTAACTCTCGGAAGATATTCTTGAATATCTTCCGAAGCAAAATTCCTCATTGGAAATTTTCTTCTCGGAAGAGTTTTTGGTCTCGGAAGAAGCGATTGATTCTATATCAGATCTACTTCCGAAACTTATACAACTCTCCATTCGGAAAGACAACTTTACCTTCGGAAGCAATGCCTGGCTTCGGAAGATAAAGTGCCTTCAAAGGACAATTTTACCTTCGGAAGCACTATCATGCTTCGGAAGAGAAATTGCCTTCGGAAGAAAGTTACCTTCGGAAATGTTTTACCCTCGGAAGTAAAGGTTTTCATATGTAACGGATATCTTTTGGGCCCCACTCTGTAAAAAGTAAAGATTTTGTTGATAATGTCAGATTATTTAAAATTATCCTTGCCGCCATCATCATTTCTCCGCCGTAAACCACCATACCACCCACAGTAACCCCAAAACAGTAACCCTATTACCACCACCATACCACTATTCACCCCTTTTTAAATAATCTTGACTTATCAATTCATCTTCTTTACCACTTTACAGCCCTAACTGTTCCCTTCACTGTAAAACCCTAAATTTCACTCAAAATTTCAAGCTTACCTTCTCTCCAATGGCGCTAAACCCTCAGCACAATCAAGTCGCATTACTTGACTCGTCAAGGGATGCCGACTTCACCCAAATCATCACCTTTCTCACCGAATCCACCTATCTCACTGCACTCACAGTTAACCCAACCGTATACCAACCATATGTCAGAATTTGGAGCAACGGAGAAACTACAGTGATGAATGGGGTTCGAGTCCTGAGAACCAGAGTTTGTGGCCAAGAGTTGGTCATCAATGAACAGATCATCAGGGAGCATCTCGAGCTTCACGATGATGGGGCTCCTACTGAGTTCCCCAAGGAAGACTTGGAAGGCACCTATATCCTCATGGGATATGGAGGCGATGTCAGCAGGTCCACAGTATACAAGTTCAACTTCTCTTACCATTGGAAGTTCCTGCTGCACATTGTTTTGCACTGCCTCTCCAACAAATCAGGGGGTTGGGATCAAATCCCATATGAACTAGGATGCCTAGTTCATGGGTTGGTGAGAGGCCTCAGATTCAACTACTCACGATTCGTGTTGAACAACCTAATCGCCAATCTCAGCAGGGATACATTCTTCATGTATCCCCGATTCCTTCAACACATAATCAACTGTGAGATGGAACCAAGCAAGCTTGTCTGTGCAGCTGCTCTTCCTGTTCCACACATGAGGCCTACCATCTTCAAGACACTGAAGAAGATGTCCACCAACTTCACTGGACGGTACACTCCATTACCTCCAGAGATGACTGAGCGCATAGCTCCTGGTGACATCCCTGTTCTCCCCACAGGTGATGAACCCACACCAGCAACATCCACCACAATACCAAAAGCCTCTTTACCCATCAAAGCTACATATCAGAGACGCCCCAAACGAACCCTTGTTCAATCTACTCTGATTGAACAAGCTCCTCCTGTTCACACCGAAAGGACTAGAGTGGAATCATGGGCTCCCACTCAGTCCGAGGTCACACCATCCTTCACATTTGACCTCAATGTGGGTTTTGAGCCTCCTCAGTCTCAAACCCCTGAGCCCGAACCCCAAGCCTTCAGCCCACAGGGTGAGTCTCTACACTCCCCTGTGCAGCTTTCTAGGGACAGCCCCACCATAGGCTCAATGCCTGTAGACATTGATCAAGGTCCCGGGTCAGTAGGACTAACCACCCTCTCTTTCACTGACCTTTTACTCCGAACTGATGAAGAGATTACATCTCTCCATGGCCATGAAGTTGATCTACAACACCCACTGAGAGATCAACAGAGCCAAGAGGGATCCCTTGTCTCTAGCCCCCATCAGAAGCCTGCTACTGAGGTGAGTCCCACTGATGTGGAGGGGACTCATGTAGACTCAGCTGCCACTACTCAGAGTCTCTCATTGAGCTCTCAGGACAGTGGTAACATAATTAGGACTGAGTCTACGGCAACTTTGCCCATTGACATCTCTGAAAGAGATGACTCTGAGCAAAGGAAACCAGGGTGCCAAGAAACCACATCTGGTGGTGAGAGTGAGCATACTAGGTATGTTATCTCATCTCCCCATGATTCTTCTCATGAAGATGAGGGAAGTATGCAACTAACACTTCAGTACTTGCTTTCTAAGGTCTCCAACCTGGAATCACAGGTGAAGATCTTAGAATCAAGGACTGCCACTCAGCAACTTGAGATTAACTCTCTCAAGGCTAAACTAGCTGAGAAACAGACAGAGAGGTCTGTTAGGCATGTACCAATCCAGGTCTCAATGACTTCTTCCTCTAGCTCATCTAGCTCTCAAGGTGATGCTACCAAAAAGGGGGAGAAAGTTCAGAGACAAACACCTATGGAACCACAGACCCAATTCATTTCCACCCAACAAATCATTACACTACCTGAGTCATCTCAATCCTTTCTGGAGATTGACTCAAGGATGCTTCAAGATCTCTACAGACTTTTCACACAGTTTGTATTGAGATCATCCCTAGAACAGCCCAGCCCCGACACCACACTTGCATACTTTGGGGCTGAGGAGCTTCAAAGACTGACTGCACCTTCTACCACTGTGGAGGAAGTTGGTCAACCTAAGGTCTTCATGGAACCTGAGATTAGCTTCGAAGGGGAAATGGGGACTGATGGCCCAGCAACTGAAACAATGGGACAGAATCTGCAGCAGTCTCATCTTCCGAAGCTCTAGCTGATGCTTCCGAAGCTTACATAGAAGCCTCGGAAGAACAAGACAAGTCTTCCGAGGCCGAAATAGAAGCTGCGGAAGGCTTATTTCAGATGTCTGAGGAACTGACCATCACAGATGTCATTGTTGAAATTGCATCTGAGGTGAGCAGGGAGGACATTTCTGAAATACCTCCAACCCAAGCACCAGCTGAACTTCTCTCTCAATCACAACCCTCCATCCAAGAACCACCACAGTCAAGCACAATCAAAGACAAAGGCAAAAGAAAATTGACTGCGGAAGAGCTTCAGGAGGAGGAGAAGATTGAGAAGGCCAAAAAGAAAGGTCGGTTCCTACTGAGAAGCTGTTAGCTGCTAGTTCTAAGGCAGCTGCAGCCAATCAGGAAGAGATCAACCGGAGGAGAAGAACAGCACTCATTGACCAGCTCATCAATCTAGGAGCTGCCAATGAGGAAATACTCCTGCTACCATTAGAGGAGTTGGTGACTTTGGAGAGGTCAACCAGGCTACAACAAGAAAGGGAAGCCAGGTTGGCCTTGGAGAAGGAAGAACAAGAGCAGAGGGAGGCAGCCCTGAAGCTGAGAGAGGCTAGGATCAAGTTCCTCCTCTCAAGAGGCTTCAGTCTTCCTGAACTGTCTCCACATGATGATGATATGATCCTGCTGCTCCACAACAAAGAGCAGGATCAAATGGAGAGGAAAGGAAGAAGGCTGCTAGGGAGAAGCTGAAGGTGAAGAGAAAGAGTGAGGAAGAGAAGGAGGTCACTGTTGCCAAGAAGTCAACTGACAAAGCCTGGATGAAGGACTACCTCCGGGCTCATGGCTTCTCTGGTAGGCAGGTGGGACCTATGTCCGAAAGGACACTCCAGCGGATAGTCAGTGAAATAAAAGCTGACATCCGTTTGGGGAAAAGGAAGGAGATGTACAGGAGGATGAAGGGAATGGTTTTCACCCCAGCCACTCAACCACAGCCACAACCCACACCAGAACCAACCCTTTTTCCCATCAAACCTGAACCCACTGATGAAACCTTCACCCCTCAACCCACAACTATACCCAAACCTACCACATCACCTCAACCACCCAAACTACCCATCCTAAAACCCAAGACTCAACCCAAAACCACTAAACCTAAGCCTACCCAACAACAACCAAGATCATCCCCTCGGCCTCCTAAACATCTCTCCTTTGAGGAAATAAAGGAGTTCAAGACGAGGCTCATCAACTGCACTACCTTGAGCAGCATCTCCTGTGAGGGAGAAGTTATCAACATCACCTATGTTGATAACTCTTCAAGCTCCCTCACCCTAGGCCAATTTCTTGAATTGCCTAGAGATACCTTGGGCCAGGCTGCAAGACTTCTTGGTCTCAACTCCGATATCCTCAATGCTGAGGAGAAGAGGCTAAGAAGAAGACTGGTGACTCTGCTGGATACCAGGAAAGAGGACAGGATTTCTGGTCAATCTCCTGGACCTAGAAATGCAATAATCCAGTGGAGGTTCGATGAACCTTCTCACAACTTTGTTGTGGAAAGGGAGAATGGTGAAACCAACATGCTCAATGCCACTTCTCTACTGCATCTCAGCAGATTTGATCTTGCTGAGCTTGCAGAGAAGCCATTCTCCAATCCCTCCAACTCTGAGACTGCTGCACACATCAGAAACCATGTCAGTGGTCTCCACTTGGCTGAACGAAATAGAAGAGCCAAGATTGAAGAAGAGTTGAAGCTGAAAAGAGTGGAAGACAAGGAAAGATCAACCACCAAAGGCACAGCCTTTCTACAGATGGTGGAAGGTCCTGAATTGGAACCAATAGTTCGATGGGAATATGACTATACTTCCCATCAACTAACTCTTTTCAGAGGGCCACAACAGAGGGTACACATAATCCAAGGTGACAGAGTAGAGGTTCTGTCCACCAAAGATTTGTACAAGATTCTCAGCATCACAGCAGGAAAGAATGAAGATACTGATAAACACCTGCTCGCCTTGGTGCTGAGAACTTTGAGAAGAAGAGGGAAGTGAAGTTTTGGTAGCATCAGCCTAGGGGGAGTTTGTTGGATCATGATAAGGCTGGT
This sequence comes from Flaveria linearis, assembly GCA_024085815.1. Taxonomy (NCBI): domain Eukaryota; kingdom Viridiplantae; phylum Streptophyta; class Magnoliopsida; order Asterales; family Asteraceae; genus Flaveria; species Flaveria linearis. Next base: position 91,149,631 of record CM044004.1, read on the forward strand.
GCAACCAAATTCACTTCATAGTCACTTTTGGTACTACATTCAAAGGCTTCCGAAGCTGAGAAGAGATCTTCCGAAAGTCTGAAAGAACTTCTGAAGACAAAGTCTGAAAGAGCTTCCGAAGATAAAGTCTGATGAAAGAGCTTCCGAAGACAAAGTCTGAAAGAGCTTCCGAAGACAAAGTCTGAAAGAGCTTCCGAAGACAAAGTCTGAAAGAGCTTCCGAAGACAAAGTCTGATGAAAGAGCTTCCGAAGACAAAGTCTGAAAGAGCTTCCGAAGACAAAGTCTGATGAAAGAACTGAAGACAAAGTCTGCTTCCGAAGACAAAGAAGACTCCAAGCCTCGGAAGAAGCAGTCTTCCGAAGTATAAGTGGCTTCGGAAGAAGTTATTCTTCCGAAGCACTTTATCCTTCGGAAGACACTGCTATGTCCAGCAGATAAAGGTATGGTCCCTGTCAGTCCGCATGCAGACCTCTGACACCGCATGGGTGACACAGCATGGGTTCTTCCTAAAAGACCATGCTGTTGACCATACTTTATTCTACTGTTCACCTTTTTATGATAGTACATGTTACCAACTTTAGTTGGTGACAAAAGGTAAGTCAGGGACATGTCCTAACTACCAACTTTCAGATAAAATGTCTGAAAGACCTCACCTAGAGTCTTGTAGTATAGATGTAAGGTTAGAGGTGTCCAGCTGGTATCAAAGTATATCCGGCTGTAGGTAGTATTATATATATCTTCTCCCTGTAACTCTTTATAAAAAGTGATTTGAGTCCAAGTGTCTTGTAATCCTTTGAGTTGAGAAGCAATATATAAAAGTACCTTGAAAATTTACCTGCTGTTAAATTTTCTTACTGCTTGTTACTTGTTATATTGTGATCAACTCTTCATAGACTGCTTGCCGAGTGTTGATTCATAGTGAGTTGAGAGAAAAACCACCCGAAATCCGATCCTGCAGGTACTTATCCATCAAGGTAAGGAAATTAATCCTAACTCGTTGGTAAGGGTCCACAAGAGTGTAATAAGTGAAATTGTCATCAAGGTAAGGAAATCACTCCTATCTTAATGGTCTAATTTCATAAAAACAATAATGGCAGATTTAAAGTCATCACCAAAGTAAGGGATTCACTCCTATTTTGGTGAGTTCGTTTCATTTTTAAAATACAAGTGTCTTCGTATCGTCGTCGCATGATTACACCTTAGGAAAGGTGTATTTCTTTCTAGCCGAGAATAAGATGAGGGGCAAGATTAGATAGATTCGAGTTTTTTTGGCATAAACATAAGATATTCAAACAAATCATAAGCATTACTAATGGGAGTCCTTAGTCATAGTCTAGGTCAAAACATGGAAGTTTTCCTAATTCCCTATAACTATGGTTCTGATACCAATCTGTCATACCCCAACCGATGGCGGAAACATCGGGGCGCGAGAAGTGATAGATTGTTCAAAGACATCATAGAACTAAAGTGACAATAAATAAAGATTAAATTTCATTTTCATTAATCAACGTAGCATTACAATGTTTCAAATAAACATACAATAATTTGGAGAAATACAAGTCCAAAACAAACATAACAAAATGATAGATTTGGTGTGTTTCTAGGTCCACCTAATTGAATTTCTTGATAAAGATTCAAGCATTTCCTGCAACATGTATAAAATATGGTCAACATATGAATATGTTGGTGAGCATACAAATTTGTATACATAGCATAATAGTGAATAAATCTCAATTCAACATGAGTAAAGTATACTAAAGTTTGTACATTGCTAGCATGCAAAGCCATAATGAAACCAAAGTGTCCACTAGCGTAATCTTAGCATCAAAAGTGAGCAAGACCGTAAAGATTGATAACTTAACATAAACCCATCATAATAGGGCGGATGTGCTAGTCCTATAGCGCTATACATGTTAAGGGAGGTTTAGATTGCTTGCAAGATAATGTATTCTAGAGTGTATTCACAAATAGTATAACAAGTAAGCATGTTTGTATGAATTGATTTTAGAATAAGTTAGATTGAATGTATGCTTGAGTGTATTTGATAAATAGCACATGTTGCAACCCAAATAGTGTTAAAATAAAAGGGGTGAAGTATGACTCACGGTTTCGATGGGAAAAGTTCCGAGTCGTGAGTAGATGGATTGGGAGGATTAGACACCGGTTAACCTAACAAGGAAAACGGGTTTGTCTTAGACTCAAATTTGAGTACTTGTACGTATGTATATAGAATCATAGAAGTCATGTATCGCCAATGGCGGGCCAAAACACAATTCACCAACTAGTGTTGGAGATTCGGATGGTAAAGTTAGTACGTTAGTGTACCCTCCTCGAAGGAGGTCATGAGATACGAAGGTAGGGTAATAATCCATAAACCTTTGTAAATACTTACATAATAGTTTAAATGTTTAAAGTATAGATATACTACATATAATATCTCAAGTAATCCGGGTGAGTTATGGTGGGAAAGCCCTACTTGAAGAACCAAAGTTCTTCAAGATTGTCATTTGAACCTTAACATAAGCTTTTCAACATGGTAAAGTTGAATACTTAGTTTGGTTTACACTTGTTGTTATGTTAGATTACTTGAGTAATAAAAAGATATAAAGTTAAGTTCAAAACTCATTCATTTCTGGATTTTTACCTTAACTCAAGTCATCCAACAATGAGGTTTGTTGGAGACAAGGTTTGGTTCAAGGAAAATCCAAGTTTGAACAAGGTAAACCCAAGAGCAACAATTTCATAAAGTTTAGCCACTTGGGAACCCATTTTAGGTGCCTCCCCCTTAGTGTTTACCATTGTAAACCTAGAAGATAGTCCATGGGTTTGTTCTAAGTGGTTTAGTATGTTTTAAAATAAGATTAAAGCTTGTTAAAAGATTAAAAACATCAAGGACAAAAACAAAATAAAAATTCAGCCTTGTAAAACTAGCTTTTTGACCTCATTATAGATGGCTTCCACTCAATATTGCCAAGGCAAAGTCATTGGGGATAGTCCTAGAGGTGTATCCATGAAGCTAGATGCAAGGTTTAAGTGTTAGAAGCAAGAAAAATGGGTTAGAATGGTGTTCTAACCTTGAAGGTTTTGTGCAAAATTTTGTGAAGAAGAAGAGAACTTTGAGAGAATTTGAGAGTGTTTTGGTGGGATGTGAAGTGTAAAAGCGTTTTGTGGGGGTGGAGACTAGTTTATAAAGGGAAGGAGTTGGGTTTAATGGACTTTAATTAGGTTAAAAAAAAGGAAAATGGGCTTAAACCCGAGTGGGTTTCGGTTTGACTAGTCAACAAAACCATCAAACTTGTTTTCGCGATTCCCGCTTCGTTATAACTCTGTTTCGTACGCGGTTTTTTTCTACATTCACCATTTTCAGAGTACTTTCATATGGATAAAATTAATTTAACATTCATGGTACTAAGAATGGTTTTGGTGCATTGATCTTGATACGGTTTGAGAGTTACGATCACAAACTTGTGTTTGTGTTGAGCTTGGACCATTGGACTTGGTTTCGGGCTTTTCTTTTGGGTTATTTTACGTGTTTTAAGAACCTTAATTATATTTTAAAGATTTGGGCTTGTTTACAAGTTGGTTGGGTTCGCTCATGAACACCCGGTTACGTATGATTCCGACTGAATTTAGCGTGTCGTAAGGATATTTGAATGCATATAATGTTTCTTTTAAGCATGTGTAACATATAATTATATAGAATAACTTTTAATAATAATTCCATTGATCAAGACTCAAGAGTACAAGGGTATGAATTGATGAATTACAAAGTACAAGGACTAAAAATGAAACAACAAAAAGTACGGGCGTTACACTTTTGTCCATGCTTGCAACCAAGTCTTTGGACATGCTTCGAGTTCTCTTGTCACCTTTACGAGCCTCCTCCCGTCCACGGGTCTCATCTCTGGCAACGCTTGCGACTACAACCTTCTCTAGATTAGATGCCATCCTAATGAGTCAACCTGGCTCTGATACCACTTGTCACTGACTGATCTCTTCAGCTCACGTACGGCACTTAGATTCGTTCTAAGTCAGCCTTCTTGATCTCGGGTGGATGGTTTATGCAGCGGAATTCTTTGTAAGGGAACGTTAGATTCGTAGTGCGCAAGTAGGACGCTTGTGGTGTATGTTTACAACACAAGTAATAAGCTTGTATTACTTCAAGTACAAGACTTTAATGTTACAAGGAGCTTAGGTGGTTTGTAAATGAGGCATCACCACCCTATTTATACTAGCTGCATGTCTTTCTAGATTTTTCTATATCTAGACCTTTCTTTATATAATATCTAAGATACTTCTAATCTAAATATATAAGATATTTGGTAATCTAAATATCTTAGCTAATCTAATATCTAGATAATTCTTTGCTTAATATCTAGATATTTTACATGGAATTCTCTACTTTGATCTAGTGTTCATGGCTAGATTTTTGTAGTGTCTTCTAGAGATTTCCGAGATTGCCATGTTGCCACAGAATTGTGTGGGTTGTCCCGGAGTCTTTCGGGCAGCCTTGCATGCTTCAAATATGCCCCTAATCGGTAAAAATCAAGGTGTTGTGATCTGTGTTTTGACGGGTCGTGACACCTAGCTATGCACTTCAAAATTGAAGCATCACTTTATGGGGTTAAAAGCCACTAATTTGTGATCTTAATGTGTGCAAACTTAATAATGTATGCAACTTAATATACACTTTTATGTATGATGGAAAATCTATAAGAAAGATTTAACTAGATTTTGCTGGAGTTCTGTTGTAAAATTCAAGTGGCATACATGACAATCAGTTTGATTTTTGTTAGTATGTTTTTATGAAAAAGTTACGTCACATCTTACGTAAATTACGACAACTTGTTGATGCCATTTATCCACGAGATCATAATAAATAATCAACCTTGTTTTGTTACACGTGCTATAAATGTTTGATTGATTTTTTGGTTTCGAGTATCATAGTTGTGTGATAAACACTTGACAGTTGCATAGTGATCCTATGAACACAATTGATAATCAAGAATGTAAAAGAGAAACATAGAAGAAGGTGAATTCTCGTAGAAAGAGATAAACTCTTAAAAGAGATCGTTGTTGATTCAATTAGATCTACCTCCTTAAGTACATGTATGAACTAACTACTATTAAAACCCCACACTATTACATATCTGACCCTTTATCATTTGTATCGTAACCAGTGATGCACCATAGGGTTTCGTTAACAAACCTCGACTGCGGATGATTTGTCGATCAAGGTTAATCGTTAAATCTAATAGCATCATCTCATCGTTAAGTTAATTGGATTGGACATACATAGCTATGTTCTAATACATAATAGTCATAACTCTATCTAAACCTTAGAAAATCACAAAATTAAGAAATAATAACATATATTGAGTTATAAAATTCTCAGTTCTTTATAACCACTTGTAGTATGGATGACAAATAGTTAAGTTACTGTAAGCACGGTCTCATGTATGACTATAAGATTGTATCTCATACCCGTAATTACTCATTACCTATTTGTTTTGTGGGTTTTCCGTCGGAGATACCCATTCATAAACTTATGATGTTAGAATTACCCTTTAGGATTCTTATCACTAGAAATCTAATCTGAAACTCACCAATTTCCTTTTCAATTTAAAGTTGTTTATTATTATTATTATTAGTTTTAATCAAGGGTGTGAATTTTGACACAACCTGAAAACTCGATGCGAACCTAACACGGAATTTACGTGTTTGGGTTTACTATAAACATGCTCGGGTCAGGTTTGGGTTGTCGGGTTTAGGTTCAACCCGACGGATTTGCGAGTTAATCCGTTTAACCCATTTATTTATTTATTTATTTTATTTTTTGTATATATTCTGTAATAAATTTTTTTATATTTTAATTTTTAAAACTTAAAATAGAAATTGACATAAAATTAAATTTCTTTTGTGTTTTATTTTAATTTTAAAACTTTAAATAGAAATTGACATAATGTTTTATAACTAATATATAATTACTGTATATTAATTGGTATTTTTAGTTGTAAAATAGTACTTTTAAAGTATAAATATGTGAAAACAAATATAAAAATTTATAAATTCGAGTCAATCAGATCCTGTCCGTGTCAACCATTAAATTTACATGTCGTGTTTGGGTTGACAATTCAGACACAATTTTCGGGTTCAGTTCGTGTTCAGGTTCGTCTAAAATTTTCGGGTTATATCGGGTTGAACCCGACAACCTGAGAATACGATCCGTTTAAAGCCCGTAGACTTTTAATCCTCCAAAAGCCCAAACAAAAGTGGTAAAATTGCAAAATTTCCTAAGATGGGATAACATTTGCAAGAATATAACAACGAGGGTAGTTTCTGTCAAACACACCTTTTAACCGGGATCTTTCCCTTATATACACACATTCTCGTAACAAAGGATCACCGGTGACAAATTTACCAGCGAACTACAGAACTCCAAAAGCACAAGATTCGCGGCGGAAGCAGACGTACGGCGACGCCGGAGCAGCCGACGGCGGTGCAGCTGGTGGAGACGGTGGTGGTAATCTCCGATCGGCGGCGGCGTGAGTGATAGCGTAACCATAACGAGGAGAGATACATGATTCGTTTATCTAATTTCGAGCCCTAATTGTATTCGAATCGGTATGTGTTCAGTGAAGTGTTGAGGCTATTGATAATCGGTGAAAGGAGGTGGTTGGTGATAGTAGAGGTGTAGAATGGCGGAGTTAGGGCAAGAGTCGGTGGAATTTTCGACTTTGGTTAGTCGAGCTGCGGAGGAATCGTACCTTTCGTTGAAGGAATTAGTGGAGAAATCGAAGTCTTCTGAAATGTCGGATTCGGAGAAGAAGATTGGGATACTGAAGTATCTTGTGAAGACTCAGCAGCGTATGCTTCGGCTCAATGTTCTTGCGCAGTGGTGCCAACAGGTTTGAATCTTATATCATTGTCTGTGATAGTGACAATTATGCTATATATATTGGTGTAGATGAGAAGATAGATTGTTTGTTTTGCTATACGATATGAAAAGTTAGTTTTGATCGTGGCACTGAACAAATTTGCCCTAGTTGGAGAGGAAATTACTAGAGTGCTTTTTAGCTATCAATTTGTTTCAAATTGGTATTGGAAACCGATATACTTCTGCTTTTGAGGTAACAGACGAGGTTTTGAAACTGTGCTTGATGATGTGATTAAGAATGTGATGTAATCCCTGTGGATGCTATATGAAGTTCTGATGGTTTTTGATTATGCATTCTGACACAGAGAAGAGTTTGGAATAGTGGCAAAGATCAACGATAAGATTTAAGTGTTGGTAACATTGACATTTTCCTATGCCTGCCATTAGTTTTAGGTGTTAGGTTTAGATAATTTCTAGATTGCCTTTAGCATAGATGTATCTTTAGTGGTAGTGGCGCCTATAGTCTTAGACGTGTGCTACTTTAGTCTTAGGGATGTTTATCACTTACCTTTGTTTGCCTTTACTAAAAAAATTAACTGTGATATTTTTTTATGGTAATATGGTATTTTGCTATGTTATGGTATTGTTTATTCATGCATATATACGTAGTATGGAAAAAAGGGTTTTACTAAGCTAAGGGTCTCTCTGGTTGTAACCTCTCTATCCCATTGGATAGGGGTAAGGCTTGTCTTCATCTCACCCTCCCTAGACCCTACTCGTCAAGTAAGTTTTAATTGGGTAGGTTTGTTTGTTTGTTTATTTGTTTAACATTGATATTTTCTACATGTTATGGTATAGAGTGAGACGGAATGATATAGTATGTTTGAACATTTAGTGAGTATCGCCTTTCTTTCTGGGTGGGTGAATGTCAAAGTTGAATGGTGGAAACGGGTCAGCTACATGGAAACAACTACTAGTTGAATCGTTACTTGGAATGCTTAATTCATCATTTCTGGTTACCAACCAAAAGCCTCAAATGTGTTTCTTAAAATTGATTCACCTATCATATATGACCGTTGAAAACATTTATCTCATATAGTTCTCTTAGTGGTTTTAAAGAACACAATAAGGGGCTGTTTGATTACACTGACTCGGTAAGATCTGACTGAGTCAGAAGCTGACCCAGTTAGAAGTTCTGACTGAGTCTGCATCTGATTGAAACTTGGCTGTTTGATTCAGTATCTGACTGAATGATAAAAGCATATCAAAGATTAGAAAATTAAATTAATAACACATAGTTTTTTATCATCCAATAAACCATACTTCACAAAACAATCTTCAATAACAATAAATAAAAAACACTAATGCAATAAATAAAAAACTATCAATATATAATTAAAGCTTGATACCCCACATCCCCACTTTCCCACACACCAACAATCAATAAACCGACTCCTATTTGAAACCCCCACTTTCCCACACACTTCTCACTACCCCCAATTCCACCACCACACCTCGCCGGTGAAGAAGGTGAACAAGAGATACGAAGGGCTGATGATGATACGAACCCGGACCCGCCGGCAACGGTGGAAACAAGATGGCACCGCCGACAACGGTGGAGGGAGGTGACGACGTTGGGGAGATCGCCGGAGGAGATGGGAGTTCGCGGTGGCGTTGGTTAGGACGGCGCACAACACTGCCGGAGGAGATGGGGTTCGCGGAGGAGGAGAGCGAGGCGGAGGTCGGAGGAAGGCAGGGTAGGAGAAGGTGGGTTGCGGGGGAGGAGGTTGGCGGCAGAAGAGGAGCACAAGGGGAGGAGATGGGGATTCGCGGTGGGTCAGCCAGTCAGAATCACGATTATTATGGTCCGGGTCAGACCCTCCGGACCCGGTCAGACCACAACATCGCCACTATCAAACAGGCTGACCGGCTGACCGGCTAGCACCATTGGAACTTATACTATATATGCATGCATGTGCATATTGCATAGTTATACTAATGTAGTTTTTCCCACATTGATTATCCTGTTTTAACATAAAGTACCCAAAAACTTACTGTGTAAATCTAAAATTGTGTTTACCTTTTGATAAAAGTCTAATTTGTTTAAGTAAAAAATGTATGAAGGGGGAGGGTTACCTTATCATTTTACACTAACCACATACATGTTTTTAATTAAATATACTGCCTTCTGGTATGCAGGTACCACTTATACAATATTGTCAGCAACTGGCATCAACCTTATCAAGTCATGAAACATGTTTCACTCAAGCTGCAGATTCGATGTTTTTCATGCATGAGGGACTACAACAGGCTCGTGCTCCAATTTATGATGTTCCATCTGCCGTTGAGGTTCTTCTTACTGGCACTTACCAACGCTTGCCAAAGTGCACAGAGGATGTAGGTATTCAAAGCGCATTAACTGAAAGACAACAAAAACCTGTGCTTAAGAAACTTGATACTATTGTGAGGTCGAAATTACTTGAAACCACACTTCCCAAAGAATTCTCTGAGGTCAAAATCTGTGATGGTACAGTAAATCTTTGTGTTCCAGGAGAGTTCAAGGTATTACTAACTCTCGGATACCGTGGACACTTGTCAATGTGGAGAATATTGCATTTGGAGGTACTAGTTGGTGAAAAAAGTGGTCTAGTGAAGCTTGAAGAAACAAGGCGGTTTGTTCTTGGAGATGATTTAGAGCGCAGAATGGCTGCTTCTGAAAATCCTTTTGCAATTCTATATTCTATTTTACATGAATTTTGTGTAGCTCTTATCATGGACACTGTCATAAGACAAGTTAGAGAACTTAGGGTCGGTAGATGGAAAGATGCAATTCGGTTTGAGCTTATATCTGATGGTAATTCAGGTCCTAGTCAAAGTAGTGCTGCTGGTTCTATGCAAATGGGTCAAGATGGAGAGACTGATTCTGGGGGTTTACGGACACCTGGTTTAAAGATTCTTTATTGGTTGGATTTTGATGAAAACATTGGAACATCAGACTCAGTATCATGTCCTTTTATGAAGATTGAACCAGGGCCAGATCTGCAAATCAAGTGTATCCACAGTTCATTTGTGATTGATCCTGTAACTAACAGGGAGGCAGAATTTTTCATAGACCAAAGCTGTATCGATGTTGAGAAATTGCTACTAAGAGCTATATGTTGTAATAAATATACACGCCTGCTTGAAATTTATAAAGAATTGGGGCAAAACAGTCATATCTGTAGAGCCAGCAGTGATGTTATTCTTCATCGCCCTATCGATCAAACCGGTGCTGGTTACAGTAAGGTCAGTATTGCAGTTTGATTATAAGAACTGTCATTTGTATAGTGTAAACACTTTCATGGCTTATACGTTATACAGTTGGTTCTGCTCATTTCATTGGTGGCTTATATTGATTTGCTTGATTTCTCTCTGCAGGATGACATTTTGGATTCTGAAGGGCAGGAAGTATTACGTATGCGTGCCTATGGCTCATCATTTTTTACACTTGGAATAAACATAAGGTCTTACTTCAACTCATGGATATATACATATACACACAAATATATTCAAATATGGTGTTATATTATATTACTATTTACATCTGTACTGAGTGCTCATTGAATTTTAAATATGATTGATGTTACTGGTTATTAGAAACATGTTTGCTGATGGCATTGTTCAGTTTAGTAAGTCCACTTGGTTGAAGTTCCAATAAACTGTGCCACTTAAGCAGTGATTCTTTTGGCAGTTCTTTTGTGTTTATAAAAAAAGTGTTATTTCACAAGGCACAGTAGCATTCTTTGTGAGTTGATTTACCTATTCAAAAAGGTATAATTCTACATGATATCTGGAAAGAACAAACTTCTGATAACCTTTTATACTTTTTTGCTTTATTGAAGGACGGGGCGGTTTCTCCTTCATTCATCAAAAAGTACAATCGCATCTTCAGCATTAAGAGAATGCGAGGAAGCACTAAATCAGGGAACTATGACCGCAGCTGAAGCATTTATAAGCTTAAGAAGCAAGAGTTTATTGCATTTATTTGCTTGTATAGGGAGGTTTTTAGGCCTTCAGGTAATAACATTTGTTCTATTAGAACTCTTGAAATATATGAAGATTGAATGAATTATCATAAAGGTTTCATCATATATCACATATTCTTACAGGTGTATGAACACAGCTTTTCTCCAGTGAAGGTGCCAAAACATGCCTTAAATGGTTCAAATATGCTTCTAATGGGATTTCCTGACTGTGGGAGCTCTTACTTTCTGCTCATGCAACTTGAAGACAACTTTACCCCTCTTTTTAAGTTGCTAGAAACTCAGCCAGATCCATCAGGAAAAGCCGAATCATCTGTTACCCGCATTAAAGTTGTTGATACAAAGCAAATGCACCTGCTTGATAGCGAACTAAATTTGAGCCTTCTTGATTATAATGCCCTAACATCCTCTTCAAATGGTTCGGGCCTTAATCAGGCTTCTAATCATGGTCTTCTTTCTGATTTGACTGTCGAAGGTTCCGGTCTATCTGGTTTTTCTTCACTAGTGGACGAAATCTTTGAGCAAGAAAGACAAGCCTCTGCGCCTGCATATTCTGCCCAGAGTTACAATCACAGTTCAGGTTCAATAAGCTCTCATATTGATAATTCAGTGAATCTTACAAGTGCAGGTTCAAACTGGAATGGTTCGTTGTATCCTGCTAGTAACAATTACAAGGGTAGGGTACCATCTGCTTCCACCAGTTCAATCACTTCTAGAAACACAACCATGAAGAAACTGTCAGCTTCAAAATCTGATCAAGATCTGGCTTCTAGATCTCCACATTCTGCTGAAGTCGGTTCTTATATCACTGGTGGCATTCGAGTTTCTGCATCAAGTGCAAGAGGGAATTCTTTTAGAAATTCTGTTTCAACTCCAGGTGTGTCACGCTTCTGGATCTACCATATTAAATTTTCACTTTACAACAAAGAAGGCAATGTCAACCCATTTACTTATGAATGGGTTGATTTGGGTTATTTATCATTCACCTATCAGATGGGTGAAATTAAAAAAAGATTAGCTTAAAAGTAAATGAATCAAAAGTCGGCCATAGTGTATTTTTTAATGCATAAAATCTTCTAAAATCTAAAGCAAATCTTTTTGAAGATTTAGATTGTTATTGAAATAATATAACTTTTGTTTAGATCGTTTTGCATAAGATACCGATACCTTATTTGTTTCATTTTAGTTATAGCACTCTTTTCTACGGGTGCATATGAGTCATTAAAAGACGACTTTGATGTCTCATTTGGGTTTTGTATGCAAAAAAACCGGCTGTCAAAAATCGATAATTTAATATATTAATATTATTTTGTCCAAAATTGTTACATTCATGTATAATGTTACGCTTTATGTCAAAATGTTTAATTTATTGATTGCAAAATGACCCAAAAGGTGCATAACCATCTTTAACAACTCAAACAAGACAGATTAAAAAGTACGTTGATATTTTGTGCAAAACCGCATATTTTGTTACAGATCTAGCTTGTTGGTTATAGCTAGAAATGGCAAAATGTTGGTTAAAACTTTAGAATGTTAGTGGTGAATTATGTCTTGTAGCTTAAACTGGTTGCTCCTTTATTTTTCAGCTTCAACATCAGATTCTCCCATGACTCAAGTACCCAGAGAAAATGGATCAAGAAAGCGCACGTTGTCGGACATGTTAGACTTACTTCCGTCGCTCAAATCCTCAGATATCCTTGAACAATCTTCTAAAAGAAGAAAACTCACAAACACAACTCCTACACAAAATCAGTCGAGCAATGTTAGTAGTATTGAAAAATATAGATACGTGAATCTTATAGCAGAAGCAAATAAAGGCGATGCACCATCGAGTATATACGTATCAGCTCTTTTACATGTGGTCAGACACTGTTCACTCTGCATCAAACATGCTCGGTTGACTGGTCAAATGGATGCACTTGACATCCCATATGCGGAAGAAATTGGTCTAAGAACGGCTTCATCAAACATATGGTTTAAACTCCCGTTTGCAAGAAACGATACATGGGAACACATATGTTTAAGACTCGGTAAAAAACCGGGAAGCATGTATTGGGATGTCAAAATTAGCGACCAACATTTCATTGACTTATTTGAGCTTCAAAAGGGAAGCACTAATACCGCATGGGGATCTAATGTCAGGATTGCTAATACATCTGATATAGATTCTCATATTCGTTATGATGCTGATGGTGTTGTTTTGACTTATAATTCCGTTGAGGCTGATAGTATTAAGAAATTGGTGGCAGATATTCAACGGTTATCTAATGCTCGGACATTTGCTTTAGGAATGAGGAAACTACTGGTTGCTAAATCTGATGAGAAAACAGAAGAAAGTCGATCCAAAGGTGACAGTAAGGGATTGACTGTCAGTGGTTTAGAAGTGGGTGATAAATACTCTGAACAGATGAGGAAGGCATTTAAAATTGAGGCCGTTGGATTAATGAGTCTTTGGTTTAGTTTTGGCTCCTGGGTTTCAGGGATTCTTGCTCGTTTTGTTGTTGAATGGGAATCTGGTAAAAGTGGGTGTACAATGCATGTGTCTCCTGACCAACTTTGGCCTCATACCAAGGTATGTTTTAATGTGGTACTTAAATTTTTAAAAATGACAGAGAGTAGATTATTTAGGTCAATTGCTAGAAAAACCGAAGAACTTTTTCTAGGTTCTTGGATAAGTTTCCCAAATTTTTTTTGGGCATGATTAAATCCTTGAACGTTTTGTGAATGGGATTCTGGTAGAAGTGGTTGACATGGATGTGATGTAAACTACTTCTGTCATACGTGAACAAAAGCAAATTTTAGAAAAACCCAAGTAACCATTTTCTGCAGATAGATTTCCAAATATTTTTTATTTTTTGAGTTGAGTAAATCCGTTAACCTTCAAAATATATGAATATCTATAACTTTTCAAACTTCCAAGTGCATCGTCAGTGGCATGGGAAGGGAGGGGGGCTTTTGTTCTATTTTATAATTTTTTTAACATAAATAAATAATAGTATAGTATAATGGATATGAAACTTGAAAAAGTAATAGAAAAATGTAACCATATATTATAATCATGTAAGCAAGTTGAGATATATTTTTACATTTATCCTCTTTATCATTCAACCAGTTTGACCTGTTAATTGGCAATATTTTGAAATTATACTTACTCATGGGCCATGGCAAACTTTAACATGTTTAAGCCTCAATCATGCAAACTGAAAGATTTTAGCCTTTTATTGTGTCTTAAAATGTGATTGATTGATTAAAACTCTGTATTTTCAGTTTCTAGAGGATTTTATCAACGGGAGGGAAGTTTCATCTCTTTTGGACTGCATCCGTTTGACAGCAGGACCCTTGCACGCTCTTGCTGCTGCAACACGTCCTGCACGGGCTGCTCCAGTTTCTGGGGTTCCTGGTGCTGCTTCATCTGGGGCGACACTATCAAAAGCAAACGTTTATGGGCAGATGCCAAATGGTTCAAACCCGAATGCTGGTAATAGTCCCAGTACTGGTCCTGGTGGGAACCCTGGTGCATCTGCCATGTTGACTGCTGCTACTGTGGCTAGCCGAGGTGGCCCAGGAATCGTTCCTAGTTCACTATTGCCTATTGATGTCTCCTTTGTTCTTCGTGGCCCTTACTGGATTCGGATAATATACCGGAAATATTTTGCAGTTGACATGAGGTGTTTTGCTGGTGATCAAGTATGGTTGCAACCGGCAACACCGCCAAAAGGTGGTCCTACAGTTGGAGGTTCATTACCTTGTCCACAATTTCGGCCCTTCATCATGGAACATGTTGCTCAGGAGCTTAACGGGTTGGACCCTAATTTCGCTGGTGGTCAGCCGTCAGCTGGACCAACTAATTCCAACAATTCGGCTGCATCCTCTGGTCCACAAGTCTCAGCTACCAATGGCACCCGAGCAGGGCCTACTGGTATGTCTCGCGCAGGGAACCAATCCGTTGGATTTAACCGTTCTACAAGTGCCATGTCAGCATCACCAAATTCACTTTTAGTACGTAGAGCTGGTGCGGTTCCTGCTCATGTTAGAGGGGAGCTGAATACCGCCATTATTGGGCTTGGGGATGATGGTGGTTATGGTGGTGGTTGGGTTCCTCTTGTTGCTCTCAAAAAGGTTCTTAGAGGCATTCTGAAATATCTTGGTGTATTATGGCTATTTGCACAATTACCAGAACTCTTGAAGGAAATCCTTGGATCAATTCTAAAAGATAATGAAGGTTCACTCTTGAATTTGGATCAGGAGCAGCCCGCCTTGCGCTTCTTTGTGGGGTAAGCATAAAAGTTCAAATTGACCCGTATACGTTTTAACTAGAGGTGGCAAAATGGGTGGGTTGGATTGGGTTGGTTGTTAGGTTAGGATGGATTTGGGTCAGGATGGGTTTGGGTTAGGATGGGTCATTTAGAAAAAAAGGTCAGGATGGGTTTGGGTCAATATGGGTTTGGGTCAATATGGGTTTGGATCAGGATGGGTTCGGATCAGGATGGATCATTTTTAAAAAAGTCAACACTATTTTACTACTATTCTACAATCCAACAACACATATAGATAGATGCATATACGGACCCGTGGCGACGCGGCGGACCCGTGGCGACGCGGCGGACCCGTGGCGACGCGGCGGACCCCTTGGCGACGCGGCGGACCCCGTGGCGACGCGGCGGACCCGTGGCGACGCGGCGGACCCGTGGCGACGCGGCGGACCCGTGGCCACGCGGCGGACCCGTGGCCACGCGGCGGACCCGTGGCGACGCGGCGGACCAGTGGCGACGCGGCGGACCCGTGGCTACGCGGCAGACCCGTGGCGACGCGGCGGACCGGTGGTGATGCGCGATGAAACTCGATAGAGGTGGGAGGTTGTATGTGTGTTGGTGGTGTGGTGGACCGGTGATGATGCGGTGGTGGTGTGGTGGACCGGTGGTGATGCGGTGGTGATGCGGTGGTGGTGTGGTGGACCCGTGGTGATGCGGTGGTGTGGTGGTAGTGGTGCGGTGGTGCCTTTGCGACGGAGGCGATCAATTTAAGTGAAAGAAACGTTGACTTAGACTTGTAGATCTAATTTTGAAAACCCATATTGACCTATGTTTCTTTTTTTCCAAAAAAGCTTTTAACCCATCTTGACCCACTTGTGTTTTTTATTTAATCCATTCTAACCCATCTTTATTTTTAAAACACCCATTATGACCCAAAATCACATCTTTGGATCTCTTTTGCCACCTCTAGTTTTAACCCATTGTTCAACCCGCCAATTCACTGTTTAATATTGAAGAACAATGGATCTTTTTTGCAATGATATGAACTTATAAATTTATAATTGATCTTAATCTTGCATTCACCAACTATTTTCTTGCAGGGGATATGTATTTGCTGTCAGTGTTCACAGGGTTCAACTTCTTCTCCAAGTTCTTAGTGTAAAACGGTATAATACTTCACAACAACAACAGCAGAACAATTCGGTAATCGGTCAAGATGAATTAACTCAACCTGAAATAAGTGAAATATGTGACTACTTTAGCCGTCGTGTTGCATCTGAACCGTATGATGCATCTCGTGTTGCATCATTCATCACTCTTCTCACATTACCAATTTCCGTCTTAAGAGAATTCTTAAAACTAATAGCATGGAAGAAAAGTTTAGCTCAGGCCCAAGGCGGTGATATTCCGCCAACCCAACGATCACGAATCGAGTTATGCCTTGAAAATCATTCGGGATTATACACAGATGGAAATTCAGAGAACTCTTCAGCTTCCAAAAGTAACATCCACTATGACCGCCCTCACAATGCTGTTGACTTTGGGTTGACCGTTGTTCTTGATCCCGCTCACATACCTCACATTAACGCTGCTGGTGGTGCAGCGTGGTTGCCATACTGCGTCTCCGTAAGGTTGAAATACTCGTTTGGCGAAAATCCTAGTGTGAGTTTTCTTGGAATGGAAGGTAGCCATGGTGGGCGGTCATGCTGGCTTCGGGTTGAGGATTGGGAACATTGTAAACAGCGGGTGATTCGGACTGTGGAGATGAACGGGTCTGCTATGAACGGGTCTTCTATGAACGGGTCTACGGGTGGAGACGTGAATCAAGGGAGGTTAAGAATAGTGGCGGATAACGTGCAAAGAACGCTGCACATGTGTCTCCAAGGGTTGCGCACAGGCGGCAGCATCGGTGGCGGTGGCACTGCTTGACTTGTGGTAGTATCTTATACATGAATATAGTGAGTTGAGGGTTGTTGGTTTGTATTAGTATCTGTGGTGGGGGATACATGTATTTTTAGAGTAAAAGCAAGCAGGCTAAAGTTTTCCCTTTGTATAGGAACGGCCCTAAATTTAACGTTTGTATAAACCTTTTGTCTTGTCTGCTGTTATGAACAACAATAACAAATACTAGTTTCATTGCATCAATATGTTTTAAACGAGCCGAGCCTGATCTCGTTTGAACTTGAGTTGGGCTCGTTTAATTTTAAAGAGCTCAAGCTCAGCGAGCTTCGAGTTCAGTTCAGTTCAGTTGGTAAATAATTTCTCAAACTCAAAGGTATATTAATTAGTTTGGTAAACTTCCACGTCTAAACACCTTTTTTAGTTAACAATAAAACAGTCCGTTTTTTTTAAAACTAAAATAAACGCTAAAATGGCATAGATATAGGTGACACAAAGCTCTACATGTGCACGTTCACGCAATTTCCGTTTATTAAGCTGTGTGAAGGGTGAAAATTTACATGATTGTGTTTGTGTGTTTATCCGTAGGAAATTGGTTTTACGTAGCAAATTTGCTAATGCATAACAATTTGATACTGATGTATTATTTCCTACTATATCAATTCCAAATTGACAGTTATAACTACCATATAACTGATTCTTTTAAGAGATGTAATGTTTATTATGAACTGTCATGTTTCATCACGTATATATAAAAGCCTTTGGTCAAATTTCGGTACAACTCTTTTAATAAAAGATTCATCTCGTTCTAGAAACTCTCCTGGAATAACTTGATCAAATTTTCATGAGTACCAACGAAATAATTCAATCTAAAAATTTTACATGATTTCAAAGATATCCGACATCACAAATTCTAAAATCTGTAATAACTAGTGATGTGTAACCCCTATCCCAGAAAAATAACCAACATCACAAAAATGAAAACAAACAACTACCCGACCACGGGTGGTTCATAAGGCAAGACCAATACCAAATTTAACAACAGCAACCTTCAAGAGCTCGAGAAAAGATATTTGACTAGAACTAGGCCAGACCAGACTCTATAGATTCAATCACGAGCCGAAGGAAAGAGATCCACGTGATTGAGTTAAACATTATATACATATTTTTAACGTTAAACATTATATACATATTTTTAACAACAAACCCCATTTTAAGGCCTCCTAAACCATTCCTAACCGAGTTTTGAACTCAGGTAGTCTCCAAAGAGTTCCCAGAGTACTAAAACCTACAGTAATATGTGCAAACACGTTTAAAAAAAGAAAGTTCTAAGGGTTCGTTTAATAAATTTAATTTATCATTTAATCTCTTCCACTCTACATATAACTATTACTTTAATGGTGATATATAAACAAACTTTTTAACCATCTTCTCTCCCATCTCACTATGTGTGATTAAATATTTAATCCAATAATAGTGTGTCATAACCCTCATCTAGTTCCATCTATGTTTATAAGCTTAAACTTGATACAAGCTGCAGGTGCAAAAAACAGGATTTTGGCCCAAAAAGTCAAAGAAAGTCAAAACAAAATTGGCCCAAACCAGTTTGGATTAAAAACCGGTTTGAAAGGGGAAAAACAAGAATATGATCCTCCAGAATCTATTCTTTGCATACACAAGATCATAAAAAATAATCAGATCAACATGGAATAATCCATCAAGTGTTTTCCACCCACAGAATATATTCAAATTGCTCAATCACCAACCATATGCAAAGAAAGTTTGTTCTTTGTATAGAAAGTTCTTGCCACTTTAAAATATGCTTCATCCAGACCATTTAATTTAAAACCAACTCATTTGACTTTCAAAAGTCAAATGCCAGCTCTTTTGACTTTTGAGGGCTGAGGGTGAAGGGGACATATAAAATTGACAGAAAGATTCATATAGCATAATATTTGTAATGTATCAAAATCCATTAAGAAACAATAAAGGACGAGACGATACAAAATAATATCGAGGAATGCAAAACTGTACGGTACTAGCTACAACCTATAATAACAATGGGAACAAACTATATGCAAGTTGAAGCCTTTGTAGTGCGTTTATTCGTACCTAGAATTATAACAATGACGGTTACATCATCATGATATTTTCTTCTCCTGCCCGCAGGGACACTCCTCAACTCCTCTGTACTAAAACCTGCAAGATTTATAATCTTTCATTAATGTATAAAAAAATAACATGACCCGTAAGGATCTTTACATCCCAACAATACATATTTCAGTATTTTTGACATTTTTTGGTCAAAAGTATAGAACTTTACATGTCTTCTAGCCTACTTTGAATCCACCTGTTCGATTCTCTTTAGATGTCTTTCATAATTGATAAAATATATGAATTTACCTGCAGAACAAGCGGCTTTAAGTACAAGCTGCTCCAACAGATATTTTGCCGGATCCCCAAATGGTTTTATAGATATGTAGGAATGAACAAGCTTCACAGCCTCATCGTTTGTGAAGAAATCAAACAAACCATCACTCCCAAGTATTACAAAGTGATCAGAGGTTGAAATTTCATGCATATATAAGGATGGTTGTACAGAAACATATGGAGGACTTGAAAGATTACGAACCCGAAGAATACCCATCAAAGCATCGTTCAAAACTTTCTGCATAAAGTAATAATTAAAAAGGATACAGAAAATGAATGACTTTAAGGCTGACTACAAGGGTGTTTGGACCAAAAAGGACATTTTTGTGAAAATAAAAAAGATAACAATCAATAGCTAAAGCTTGTTTTACATTAACATTAAGTAGTTTTGTTGCAATAGGCTTGGAAACAATTATTTGACCCCTAAATAGTTAGATAACCAAAATAGAATATGTTTATCCAAACATCAAAATTAGTTAGGTAACCCCTAATTAACTGATAATCAAAACCACAATTTGTTTATGCGGACATTAAAAACTGATCAGTACAATTTCTAGTCGTTATAGTCAGATAATCAGTGCCAAAACACAAATCCAAAGACCCCCTAAAGCCATTTACATAAACAAAAAAATCATTTACCTTTTTCAAATAACCAACTCCAAAAGCCCGCGTAACCTTCAACTTCCCTTTAACTTTTCCATGCACAATAGTCCTAGGATCGTCAGGGTGTTCGCTAAGAAGTTGATTTCTTTCAACTTCATTATCAACCGTATGGCTATCAGTTAATTGCACTGCTTTCAATCCCTTAAACTCATCAATCTTTGTTTCGTCATCATCTGTTGCTAAAACTGCTCTACTATCACCTAAATTCATTATATACAAATCCTTCCCTTGAATAAGTCCAACAAGAACACAAGATCCTACTGAAACTATATCTGGCCTATCCTCCATTTCTTGCTCAACCATGTGTAAAAAATCATTTTCAGCTTGATTAAGAGCACGCTGTAAGCTATCAAGAACTCGGTTTTTAGGCCTAATTGTGTTACCATCTCCAAGAAAACTATCAAATTCAATGTCTAATGAATTCAGATTACACCTAATTGTTTCATAAAACGTGCCTGCTAGAAAATCAGCAGCATCTCGTCCATTAAATCCATCATAAATTGCACAAAAAAGCCAACCGTTTTCCTCAGAACAAACTGCTTGAACTCTATCTTCACCTGCAGCACCACCCGCCACTTGTACTTCAATTGCATTAAGAAAATCTTCATTTCTTGACGGTGCACTTAAGGGTTTTGATAAAAAGGAATCAAATTCAAGATTTTCAGGGGTAGATGGGCTGCAACTTAAATTCGACATGCTACTTGGAAAAGAAGATGATAATAGATCTAGTTTTGTGAATGATGGTGAAGAGGGTATTCTTCTAAATGATTTTGGAGAGTCTAATGATGGAAGGATTTCTGAGCTAATTAAACCGTTGCAAATATTAGTGTTTGCTAACGTTGCATTAGCACTTATGGCAGCCCCCGAGAGGCAAGAAAATGAACTATTATTTCTTACAAGCTTTTTTCCTGAAGGAATATCGTATCCATCAGTTGTGCTACATTTATAGCCAAAACTTACTTCCAGTTCTTCACCGGGATCAAGAATTGACTTTTCGTGCATCATCTCAATCTGAAGAATTGGAAAGAAAAAAAAATTAATTTCTTTAGTATATAGTGCTAAAGGCCTCAAGATTTAAAATTCAATAACAAAACTCTACCAGAAAATACACATCTTATCAAAAGTCCCCCATTTAGACAGCCAATAGACCAAGGAACTAGAATGCTACAAGATATTCACATCAAAGACCTAAATATATGTGTTTTTCAAAAGAACTATAAGTGACTATTCACCACAAGTCAAGGCAAGGTTTATGTAATTCACTCTATATTTAACTTTCTTAAGATTAAGGCATTAAACGATGGTGGTATGCTTTTTCTGATGATACCACGAAAACTACAGCATTTGACTTCACTCACGTATAGATAGACATATCTAGAACACCCTTTTAATACTACAATCATAAGCAAACAAGTTCCAGATACCGTAAATCTTGTGGACCAAAATCAATATCATAATGACTGTTAATGTTTATTACATTATATATTCAGAAGAAAAAGACTAAGAGATGGAAACTTAAAAGGGTTACAAAATTATTAACAACCCCAAATTGAATTTAGTTATTTATTGACAATGCAGCCATCAGCAAACATATAAATTAAAAAAAACACAAAAATATTTATAAGAAATCATAGACATATAAGGGTCAAGATTTGTGAAAGCCAAATAGGTTTAAAGAATCATAAACCAAGAAGAAAAACCTAAGAACAAGTCAAAATTAATATATAATAACACAATGCAGCAATCAGAATCCAAATAATTACAAAATTATAAAATAAAACAATACATTTATCAAACGAAACAAGATCCATAAGTAATCAAACGTAATCAAACACCCTAAACAGGCTCAACAGTCATAAACAGATCAAAGCAAGATTAAAGATAACACATTTATCAACAAAAAACCACTACAATTACAAAATATGTGAGTGATTAGAGTCTCAAGAGCAGTTTAATCCAAAAGGGTTTGATCGAATTCATAATTCGTCAACAAAACAAGAAAACCCAAATAATAAAAAGAACATATATTAACAAATACCCATCACAAGAAACACAATAATAATCAAGAAACAGAATCTTGAACTTACCTCTTCAACAAATCCCAAAGAATCGAGCAACAGAAAGACGATGAATCTTACCTCTTCAACAAATCCCAAAGAATCGAGCAACAGAAAGACGATGAATTGATCCAAAACCTCAAGATTACAACAGAAAACGAAAGAGTTGAGTGAAAGATTGGGGTTTTAAACAGAGTTTTAAAAGGAATCAAAGATCGGATGGTGTAGAATCGATTGTTAAAAATAGAATACAAGAGTAAAAGAGTATGAAATGGCGGGGTGAAGATGAAAGGATCAACACTCAAGTGTGTATGTGGGATTCATGAAAATCGGTAAATTCGGTTAAAACCACCCAAATAAAGGCGAATAGGTCCCACTTAGGTCCCACTTGTTCAAGAGTTTTCATCTCTTGTGACTGCCAAGAGGCAAACACCTTCTCAATTTGTTATAAAGATTTCTTGATATAAATATTCAATGGGATCACACCTATCTACAGTGGGGTTTTGTTGGTTTGTAAGTGTGCCTAACATATTGAATCACTATTTGGATGTTTGTGTGATAAAAGATTATGTAGTGGCACATATATCGAGGTTTATATCGGGTTCGAGGTTAAATTGAATATTAAATATTAATAACCTAAGTTTGGTGATAGATGTAGATCACTGGCGTGCTGGACATCATCGACATGTAATAACGTCATATGATAGGGCGAAAATGGGTAAACGGACTTAACTGTATGACAAGACGATAACGGTCATACAAGGGTATACGAGGGCAAAATCATGATTCGTGTGATGACTATAACAAACAAAGAAATGATTTGATGACGTAGCCCTTAATAATGTGCTTGACTGATAAAATGATGACTGATGCCACTAAAAATACATATGGTCTGTATGATATAATACAACTTATATGATGTCATGCGTATATTATTGTGGCCTTGCGGATAGTGTTTGTGTAGCAACAACTTAAAATAAACGTGTAATATAGTAAATATATGATAAATGTGAAAAAAATCCCTAAATTTGATTCAAATTTATAAATACGCAATTGTGCTACCAAAAAGTTTGTTCGACCTAATTGACCACTCTAATATTCTAACCCAAAATAATAAAAAAATTTATCTTATATAACCTTACATACGGATATTCTTCTAAACTATCATGTCACTCACCATGTCTTACCGTCTAGGTTTATATATTTTATTTGCTTAGAATTTAGATAGGCATTAATACGATAAAACATGAATTAATATTTTTCAATGAATCCATGTTCACATGTTTGATTTGTGAACTATCACATCTTACCTAAGAGAAAAATGCTTTTATATCTAAATACAATCTTTTCTCATGAAAAAGATTCTCAACATTGAAGGTCTTCTACTTTTTCAAAGCTATAGGGCATTAAAAGTTTATTTTTAAAAATTGTTGTAAAGCAAAAAAGTGTTTAGCTTATGTCGATAACTACAAAATGACTAATATCCAAAACAAAAATATAAATGAGAATAAACATTTATTTACCATTATACCTTAATAATCGTGTCAAAAACTTATCCATGTAGACATAAAATAATTGACTAGAAGTCTACATATATGTAACATTTTTTTCTATAATAACAACTTGAACTAACGTGACACCATATCTTGTATAGATCACATATACATTGTTGCGCAAACCAAAGAAGCCCGTACCTCATGACTATATACACGAAATTATTCTAACATGACTAAAAAAGTGTTAGCAAATAATTCTAACATGACCAGAAAAGTACAACACGAACAAAAAAATTTGCTCACCATGTCGTTTTTAATTTTACTTAAACTAGTACTTCTCAAATCTAATAATAAATTAAATAGTAAACTAAATGGTCACAATCTTGTGAGAATGTCGATCTTTTAGATGAAGAAACGGATGGAAAGGAGATAAAGAAAAAACTAAGGTAATGTTTAATCGTAAGTCAATATCAACACGATGTTATGGATTTGTAATGCCCATGGGGACATTCCATATGCCCCATCTTTTCTAGACCTTATAGTTTCATACACACAACGTGGTGGTTTGCTTGGTATCCAATGCTTCTAAGCAGAAAATAAAGATTGATTAAACCGGACATCAATATCAGTTCTAAACAATGTAAAAGGCGTATACAATCGACTATCTGTAAGTATCAATTTGGGAGTAATCGGTTCTTGATCCTATCAACTTCTTTTGTTAGGGATCTTAACCACTTACAACCAACAAAAAAGGGAATAATTTATAAACTATGCAAGATATTATACTGAATGTAGAGGGTTTTTCTTTCTTAAAACCAATGTTTTAATATACTTTTGCAGGCCCCTTCTCTGCCTTCAACACAAAGGCAGCTTATGGTAAAGATGACTTAATATCCAATAGTGTAATATACTTTTGTAACTCCCTTCTTTGTCCTCATTTGAGTAACCTGAACAAACAAACGAACGAACCAATCAAATCTCATGAAAATGATGTACGAGCATGCACGAATATGATTCTTTACCAAAACAAGAAAATAAATATTATCAACGGTGTGTTAATCACAATTCACAAACAAATATTTACTCCTAAAAAAGTATATTTATTTTGTTGCAAACATCTTAAATAATTGTATCTGGTTTGATTTTTTAAGTATCTTATCAGTTGTTACTTAGTACCTTGATATTGATGATATCTGAAACATTGGAAACATGTGTACCACCACAAGGGCATCCTGGAAAATCGCCTAACTTCACAATACGAGGAGTGCTTCCCTGCATAGTTACCACATCATCTCAATGAGACTGCTCGAAAGATGAAATTTTACAGCAAATGTGCAACACACTCTAACAGGGAAAATTGAACTTTTGCATATTTCTGTAAAGGGAAAGTTGTGCTTATTTCATGTTGGATGGTTTATGAGAGTGAGAATTCAAAGAGTTGTCTATTTGACCTGAAAAGTCAATTGTAGGATTTTACTAAAAGTGTTTATGGTATTGATTTCTGAATGAATAATAATCAAAGAATACAACCCCTATATATAGAGTGAAAGGAATTATAATTGGACTATGATTCTAAGAGTCCATACTTATCTATACAATCAATACCTAAAATAGAATAATAATGATAATAATAATGTACGCTAATATTTACCTCCTGATCATATTATTCGAAGATTTAGATTATTAATGTGAGAATACTCTTTTTGCATATTAAGGCATTAATTCCATATGAAAATTGAAAACAGACACCAAGTGTTTGCAAGTCAACCCAAGTTGCCCAGCCTACCCGTCTTCCCACATCGCACCTAGGCGTATCTAGGTTAAGACTAAGTATGTCCGTGGACACACCTTCGACTTCAAATTATTTTTAAAGAGTATATATGTTGTATTTATATGAACACACCGTAGTCATGGCTTGGAGACACCTTGGTCATGGACATGGAAAAAAGAAATTCACTAGTCACAACCAACAATTTTTTCATCTAGTTAGTTTAGTTTAATTTTTGAATTTCTACATTACTCGTCGGTCTAGTTTTATTATTCAATTAGTGTTTGACTAATTTAGTTACTATGATTATCCTAAAAGCCCATTTATTCACCTAAGATCAGGTGAGTTGTTACACTTACAGCATCCATACTTAAATTGTCCTAAAAGCCCAGTTTAAATTTCTACTTAAGATCTGGTGAGTTTACATGTGTAGAACAGATCTTAGGCAAAACTTTTGCTTTTAGTCGTTTAGAATCACACGTACAGAGTCAATCACACTCGTGTGCATACTCACATACATTATAAGAATTAAGGTGTAATTAAACCCTTCTGAGAAAATTGTTCATGAATATATCCAGACTAGAAAGAATTGATAAAGCCTGATCAGTTCAATAATATATTTTGAATTTAAAATTTGTTTTAATAGGATTTTTCCACTTTTATATGGAAGATGTACGCATGTGAATGATTTGTTTATTGTGGCCTCAACTAAGTTGGACACACATAGTTAAATCCTGGATTCACCACTGCCTCTACACATTACCTTAGGAATGTAATCTGGAAGGGAACCACCACACAACATAGAAGCTTCTTCGTATGAATATACAGCAACAGAAACCTGAAACTCTCAAAAAAACATTATAAATCTATCTGTGCAGAAGTTTATAAATAATAATTACAATTTATAAACATACCTTCATTCCTGTGGATATCAAATTGTTTGCTTCTAACTCTAACTCCTGCTGCTTACTCTGCAGTTCAGCCTGAGGAACACTTCCCTTATATTCAACCCATGGCCTAGAAAGAGAAACAGTTACATAGTCAGAATTAGAAAATTGTCAAAATTTTACTTGAGGTTCTGATACAACCTGGACTAATTTGGAATAGATAAAGTGCAGATTTCAATTAAAAAAAGACCCAATTCGAGAGGGGCAACTCTCCGATTACAGATACTAGCAACATTTATTTGGTAAAACTAGAATGACAACAAATGAAAAGAAAACATAGATAAATACTGCAGAATTCTTCGTAACTGCCGACTATTCGACTTCCGTCAACTTTTCCACTTCTCTGAACTTTTCCACTGCCAAGGATTAAGGCAAGAATTAAATACTAGTTGGATCTGCTCCATAGATGCCCCATGATCCCCTGGACCCCCGACCCGTTTGTTCTTCCGGGTATAAACTTTAAGTGGCAATGTATCATTACTACCGGCCCGGAAAGACGACTTGTCCTCAAGGCGAAAGGAAGGAAATTGGTATTTCAACAAGTCATAATTTTCCCACGTAGCCTCTTCAATGGGACGAGAATGCCAGGTAACCAACAGCTCCAAAACCAACCTCCCCGCTTCCCGAACCCAACGATGTTGAACCACAGATTCGGGTTGAAGGTCAATTTCCCAATCCGGGGTGATTGGTAACGAAGTTAAAGGAGTAGAAGGGAGTTGGCCACGTGCAGGCTTGAGCATTGAAACATGGAAGACGGGATGAACACGAGCTGTAGATGGGAGAGCCAACTCGTAAGCGACTGGCCCGACACGCTTCTTAACCAAGTACGGCCCAAAAAACCGTGGAGAAAGCTTTTCAAACCGACGTTTAGCAAGGCTTTGCTGTCGATATGGCTGGACTTTAAGAAACACACTATTGCCTTCCTTAAATGACAACTCACGCCTCTTAGAATCCGCTTGGTTTTTCATACGATCTTGTGCTTTTTTCAAGTTGATGCGGAGTAGTTTCAACATATCATCACGGTCCAACAATTGTTGTTCTAATTCTGCATTCATGGTCTCACCAGGAACATAAGGGAGAAGGGTAGGTGGTGCACGTCCATAAACCACATGAAAAGGGGTTGTACCAACAGAAGTATGATAACCTGTATTATAGGAGTATTCCGCCCAAGCGAGGAATGAACTCCACTTCGTTGGCTGCTCATGTGCGAAGCAACGTAAATAGGCTTCGAGACAACGGTTTACTACTTCAGTTTGCCCATCACTTTGTGGGTGATAACTAGTACTCATGTTCAGCTTGGTTTTGCTCAAACGGAACAACTCCTGCCAGAAGTGACTAAGAAATATGACATCCCTATCGGAGACAATGGACCGTGGTATTCCATGTAGACGAACAACTTCTTTACAAAAAACCGCAGCCACTCCTTTAGCCGTGAAGGGGTGAGACATTGCGATAAAGTGGGCATATTTACTTAACCGATCAACCACCACAAGAATAGTATCCACCTTATTGGATTTTGGGAGCCCGGTGATGAAATCAAGGGAAATGTCTTCCCAAACCCGGTCGGGAATAGGCAAGGGCTGTAGCAGCCCTGCTGGAGAAAGCGTCTCATATTTGTTTTGTTGACAGATTAAACAATGCTGTACAAATAAACGTACATCTTGTTTCTGTCGTGGCCAAAAGTATTGAGCTGTTAACCTTTTTAATGTCTTTAAAAACCCGCCATGACCACCGATCGGTGAGGAGTGAGCTTCGTGTAAAAGCTTGTCGCGTATAGCTGGAATATCCGGAATAACCAAACGACCCTTAAAAAGAAGATATTCCCCCACTAGAGTAAAGCCGGGGCAGGAAGTTGAGTCCAAGGTCAACTGTTGGAGGATCCGGCTAGTGAATGGATCTGCAGACAACTCGTGTTGAATGTCTCGCAGGTCCATACATTGTGAAACAACAATGTTGAACAATTCTCCCGAAGACGGCTTCCGGGAGAGTGCATCAGCTCCTTTGTTCTCTCTTCCAGCCTTGTAAATGATGGAAAAATCATAAGGCATGAGTTTCAAAAGCAACCGTTGTTCATTGGTGGTGATTCGTTGTTCCAGCAAATACTTGAGCGTGTAGTGATCGGTTTTGACAAAAAAATGCCTGCCCAACAAGTAATGACTCCATTTCTGCACCGCAAGAACTAAAGCCAAAAGCTCCCTGTCATAAGCAGACTTAAACTTGTTAGAAAGTGAAAAGCCTTTGCTAAAATAAGCTATCGGGTGATCATTTTGGCCTAGGATAGCACCGACCCCCTCCGAGGAAGCGTCACATTCCACAACAAAAGGTTTCGAAAAGTCGGGGAGTTTTAAAACCGGAGCTGAAGTGAGGACTGTTTTCAAGTGTTCAAAGGCTGCCAGGGCTTCTGGTGACCACTTAAACCCATCTTTTTTTGTCAGAACGGTAAGAGGCCGAGCAATCACGCCATAGCCACGCACAAAGCGCCTATAATAACCTGTAAGCCCCAAAAATCCTCTCACATCACGGGCTGTAGTGGGGATAGGCCATGATTGCACGGCTGCCACTTTCTCTTGCTCCACATGAACCCCCTCGGCAGTGATCATATGACCCAGGAACAAAACTTGAGGCTGGCCAAAGCAGCACTTTGATAACTTTGCAAAGAATTGATGATTATATAGTAGTTCGAGGGCCTGTTCCAGGTGCTGAACATGCTGCTCCATGGTGTTACTGTAAACCAATATATCGTCAAAAAAGACCAAAATAAATCGACGTAGGAACGGGCGAAACAGATCATTCATGATAGCCTGAAAAGTAGAAGGAGCATTAGTTAAGCCGAATGGCATGACATTGAACTCATAATGGCCCGAATGGGTTCGAAACGCTGTTTTGGAGACATCTTTAGGGTCAACCCGAATCTGGTAATATCCGGAACGTAGATCCAGTTTCGAGAACACCGTCGCACCATACAACTCATCAAGTAACTCATCGATGTTCGGTATAGGGTACTTATCGGCGATCGTGATCTTATTAAATGCCCGGTAATCCACACACATGCGCCACGTGTTATCCTTCTTCTTAACCAACAATACAGGGCTAGAGAATGGACTGTTACTAGGCTGAATGAACCCTGCTGCTAGTAGCTCCTCAACCTGCTTTTCGATTTCAGCCTCTTGTGAATGCGGATAACGGTAAGGTCGGATATTTGGTGGAGTAGAATTTGGGTGTAGGGGTATTGTATGGGTTTGGGAGCGAAAAGGCGGTAGTGAATGGTGCTCCTGGAAAACACGGTTGTAGTTGTCAATGAGGGGTTGGAGCTTGGCTGGAATCATGGGGGTTGAATCAATATCAGCAGCTAGATGTTGGAAGGCTGCTGACTTTTGAGGGCCCGAAGACACTCCTTGTAACTTATATTTCTGCCCGTTCAAACTGAAAACCAAAAACATCTCCTTCCAATTAGCTTGGACCGTATTGAGCGAGGCAAGCCATTGAATACCAAGAACAAGGTCAGCCCCACCTATAGAAAACGGGTAAAAATCTTGAACAATCTTAAGTTCATTCAGTGTAACTGTAAGATCCCTGCAAACACGGTTACACCGAATAATATCTCCATTCCCGATTTGGACACCGAAAGGCGTAACAATTTGGGTTGTCAATTTCAATTCATGAACAAGAGTATCAGAGATGAAATTATGAGTTGAACCACTATCTACCAAAATCAATACCTCTGTCGAATCAAGAACTCGTTTAGTTTCATTGTTGTTGCATGGGACTTCCCTAAAATTGCATGTAGGCTGATTTCGGCAAGGTCATCGGTCTTTTCTGGGGGGTTCTCGGCTTCAGTAACCTGTTGGTCTTCTTCGTCACGAGCCTCCTCCAATAATTTGAAAGTCCCGGCCTTACAGCAGTGACCGGGTCCATACTTATCGCCACATTTAAAACATTCCCCACGTAGAAAGCGGGCCTGCTTCTCGGTTTCCGTTATTCGAGGGGCTGTTTTTAGGGAACTGATGGAAGTGGGAGACGATGATACCACAGGCTTAGGGTCGTTAGTTGATGTTTTTGGTGTCGAATTCCACGAGTTTCCCTTGCCCGAACGTATGTTGTTCAATTTAGACTCAAACTCCACCGCCAAACTCATGGCGTTGTACACTGAACAGGGTTTGTGAATCCTCACATCAGCCTTTAATTCATCCTTCAAACCATTCAGAAAAACACCCAACAGACAGTGATCGGGCCAATTGGATACCCGTGCTGAACGTTTGGCGAATTCTTGACGATATTCTTGCACCGTTCCTATCTGTTTAATGCTGCAGAGGTGCTCATCCGGGTTCTGAAATTCAGCT
The DNA here is from genome assembly GCA_024085815.1 of Flaveria linearis. NCBI lineage: Eukaryota > Viridiplantae > Streptophyta > Magnoliopsida > Asterales > Asteraceae > Flaveria > Flaveria linearis. The sequence goes on from CM044004.1 coordinate 91,180,384, forward strand.
GGCCCAAAATTTTTGTGCAACGCGTGTACAAGTTCCTCCCAATAAGTCACGGTTTGATCAACCGACAACCAAGAATACAGGTCAAGGGCATCCCCTTCGAGATGCATGGCTGCAACATCCACTTTGTCTTCATCTGCTACCTGGTAGTATTTGAAAAATTTCTCTGCCTTCAAGATCCAACCTCTCGGGTCTCCATTGTTGAAAGATGGGAGGGTGATTTTAGTAGATGGTCGGTGATGATTTTGTTGGCTTGACGTTTCCCCCTCTTCATACCGGCCAGAATAACCACTTGATTTGTCCCTGGAAGACTCACGTGACTTAAGGGCAGCCACATCGGCTTTAAGTGATTCAAACGATTCCAAGCGAGCAGCGATAGCAGCTAACTGCGTAGCGATGGGATCTTGTGGACCACCGCTGCCTTCGGAATTGCTCCGGGTGTTGGGCGCCATATCGATTTCCCGGCGATGGAACCAATGATACAACCTGGACTAATTTGGAATAGATAAAGTGCAGATTTCAATTAAAAAAAGACCTAATTCGAGAGGGGCAACTCTCCGATTACAGATACTAGCAACATTTATTTGGTAAAAACTAGAATGACAACAAATGAAAAGAAAACATAGATAAATACTGCAGAATTCTTCGTAACTGCCGACTATTCGACTTCCGTCAACTTTTCCACTTCTCTGAACTTTTCCACTGCCAAGGATTAAGGCAAGAATTAAATACTAGTTGGATCTGCTCCATAGATGCCCCATGATCCCCTGGACCCCCGACCCGTTTGTTCTTCCGGGTATAAACTTTAAGTGGCAATGTATCAGGTTCACTAAAGTTCGTGTAGTGATAAAAGAATCTACTTTCCACAAGCTTGCATTGAATACTTCCTTGCAAATTACAATTTCTACGGAGATTTGAAAATTTAGAATGTAAACAAACCGAGAATAATTGTTATTACTGAATGAAATCTTACAATGTGGCTACACTTCAATATATAGAGGTGGAAACCCTAATCTAAAGCCATCAAGGCCCATGGGCCAATTTATCGGGCTAATTAACTGGACTAACTAACTAATCTAACTAACTAATCTATTTATATTAACACTCCTCCTCAAGTTGATGCACAGATGTTAATCATGCCCAACTTGTTACATATAAAATCTATTTGAGTCTTCCGGAGTGGTTTCGTGAAGATATCAGCAAGTTGAAACTCTGTCTTAACATGGATTGGTTGAATGGATGCCTCTTCAACCTTCGTACCAACTACCCGATCCCTGATTAGATGACAATCGACTTCTATATGTTTAGTTCTCTCATGAAATACTTGGTTCTTGGCTATGTGAATAGCAGATTGATTATCACAATATAGCCTCATCAAGTTGTTTGAAATAACCCCAAGTTCTCTGAGAAGACGACGGACCCAAATCATCTCTGATGTAACATCTGCCATGGATCTGTACTCGGATTCAGCACTAGATCGAGACACTGTGTTGTTTCTTGCTTTTCCAAGACACCAGATTTCCTCCAACAAACACACAATATCCAGTTGTAGACCGCCGTGAAATAGGGCAACCTGCCCCGTCGGCATCCGAAAAGCCTGATACTCCACCATCTCCTTCTTCTGTAAAGGCGCCTACACGACAGTGCCCTTGATCAGAATACAAAATCCCCAACCCTGGAGCGGTCTTAAGATACCGTAATACACGTAGAGCAGCATCCCAATGTCCTGTGTATGGGGCGGCCATGAACTGACTTAAAACACTAACCGCAAAGGAGATGTCCGGACGAGTGACAGTCAAATAGTTAAGTTTCCCAACTAGCCGCCTGTATTGCTCAGGATCCTTCATTGGGCTCCCATCTTCTGGAAGCAGCTTTCCAGTAGAGAGCATTGGGCTATCTACTGGTTTGCAGCCCAATAGACCGCATTCAGATAACATATCAAGAACATACTTTCGTTGTGATAGGAGAATTCCCTGTGGAGAACGGGATACTTCTATACCAAGAAAGTATCGGAGTCGGCCGAGATCCTTAATCTGAAACTGTGACTGAAGAAACTGTTTGAGCTTTGTGATCCCAACTTCATCATCCCCTGTGATTATTATATCATCCACATAGACAACCAGAATAATCCTTCGGCCCTAGTGATGCCTAAAGAACACAGAATGATCATAGGCACTACGAGTCATCCCAAATTCTCCCATAACATCAGAAAATTGTCCGAACCATGCTCGAGGGGACTGCTTAAGACCATAAAATGAGCGGCGTAATCTACATACCTTTGAAGCCTCCTCCTCAACGATGTACCCAGGTGGCTGCTCCATATACACCTCCTCCTCAAGGACGCCATGAAGAAATGTGTTCTTGACATCAAGCTGATGGAGCGGCCAGTGATTAATGGCAGCAAACAAACAAACAAACAAACATACCCAGTGTATCCCGCTGGAGATTAATGGCAGCAAGAGCAATAGAAATACGTACCGAAGGCATTTTGGCAACAGGAGAGAAAGTCTCATCATAATCAATACCGTAAGCCTGAGAATAACCTTTAGCAACTAAACGGGCCTTCAAGCGAGGCACAGGTCCATCTGGGTTTGGTTTCACTGTGAACAGCCAACGACAACCAACCAGGTGCTTCCCGGCGGGAAGTGGTTGCAGATCCCACGTATGGTTGGCCCGAAGAGCACCAATCTCTTCTTCCATAGCTTTTCTCCATCCTGGGTGAGCTAGGGCGGTCATCACATTCTTGGGAATTGGGTAGGAGTCAAGGGTAGTAGTATAAGCATGACATTTGGGTGACAGGTGTGCATAGGGTATATCAGGATACGGTGCACCAGGTGGGTCATAGACGGGTGTATTAGGGGTGACATGTGAAATATTTGTTAAGGGAGTATCGGATGTAGCAACAGGATCAGGAACAGAGGACGGACCAGAATCATGGTAAGGGTGTAAATCAGGGGCTGTTGTCTTATCCTTATGTCGTCTGGTAAAACGGGAGGTATAGAAATGGTAGGGACAGTGGGTGACGTAGATATGTCAGGGTCAGGATCGGAATCGGGAAAGAGATCATCAAGACAATCGGGGGACTCAATGAAGAATGGGCAAGACTCATGAAAAGTAACGTCGGCACTAGTAAAATATCGACGGAGAGAAGGGCTGTAGCACCGATACCCTTTCTGGACCCGGGAGTAACCAAGAAAAACACAACGGATGGCCCGAGCATCAAGTTTAGTGGTAGTCGGTCGATGATCGTGAACATAGGCAACACAACCAAAGATTTTAGGTTCAAGAGGAAAAGGTTTGTGAGTAGGAAACAGAACAGAAAATGGGGTTTTTCCATTGAGAACTGAGGAGGGCATGCGGTTAATCAAATAAGCAGCAGTCAGGACCGCATCCCCCCAAAAGCGATGAGCAGTGTTGTAAAAATCGCTAGGCGCTAGTCGGGCGGTGAGGTGGGGACTAGGGATTAATCGGGATTAATCGGGATTAATCGGTTTGGAGATTTTATATGTATTTTTTATAAATTATATATATAGTTAGGATTATTATACTTCAAACATAATTAACTAAACATAAAAATAACAATAAAATGTTTTAAAGTTTACCAAATCACAATTAATAATCAATATATCACACACACACACACACATATATATATATGTGTGAATCACCGACCCAAACAGTGAATCACAAATCTGAAATCACAAAACCATATAAATAATTCATACGCTGGACGTGTTCATGACTTCTAACCCTTTGAGAGCCAGAGAGGGAGGCCGGAGAAGGTGATTACACCGGAGCACGCCGGTGCTGCTGCGGTCGCCGGAGAAGGTGCTGCTGCTGCTGCGGTCGTCGCGCAGCTCTGCTGCGGTCGCCGGTCCTGCTGCGGTCGCCGGAGAAGGTGATTACACCGGAGCACGCCGCGAGGGGGGGTTCGCCGGAGAAGGTGATTTCAGATCTAAATATGCCCAAAAAATTGGGTTGACCGACTTTGACCCTGTCCACCGCCTAGGCCCGATTACACCGACTACCACCGCCTAGGCCCGATTAGTACCGCCTGGCTCCGCCGAGCGCCTAATGGCTCCGACTAGCCTTAATCGACAAGGTTACGGGCCGCCTAGCGCCTAATCGCCGCCTAGGCGGCCGCCTAGACCGCCTTTTACAACACTGGCGATGAGGAACATGAGAATCAATCATAAGAGTGCGGGTAACATCCAACAAGTGACGGTTCTTGCGTTCTGCAATGCCATTTTGTTGAGAGGTATATACACAAGATGTCTCGTGAACGATACCATGCGTTTTGAGATATGATGATAAATCTGCTGACATGTATTCTTTTGCATTATCAGTACGTATGGTTTTAATGGATGTGTTAAACTGATTTGCACGTACGCATGGAATTCTCGAAAGATGGAATTTAGCTCACTACGCGATTTCAATAAGTAGACCCAAGTAGTACAAGAATAATCATCAATAAAGGTAACAAAATAATCAAAACCAAGAGTAGTTTTAACAGGGGAAGGTCCCCAAATATCCGAATGTAAAAGTTCAAATGGGTTACAGACTCTACTAGACACTCTTGGGGGATAGGGACGCCGGGTGTGTTTACCCAGCTGACACGACTCACAATGAAAATTAACAGAAACAGATAAATCTGGTCTCATTTGCCTCAGAACCGTTGTAGAGGGATGACCCAACCGGCAGTGGACTTCCCTGATGCTTGAGTCACAAACGTTTGCTGAAGGTTGTGACGATAAGGACAGACGGTATAGGCCTCCTGATTCAATACCTGTGCCAATCAGACGGTTCGTCCCTAGTTCCTGGAAAACACAATGAGTAGGGTAAAATTTGGCAAGGCAATTGTTTTGTTTGGTAAGTTGGCTTACGGAACAAAGGTTATCGGGAAACTCGGGTACAAACAATACAGAGGAAAGGGTCAGGTTCTTCGAGTTACTAATGGATCCAATGCCTTGAACAGGGCATGAGGATCCATCAGCAATTCGAACAGGAGGGTGAGAGGTATGCTTTAGGTTGGATAATATACCTTGATTCTCAGTCATGTGATGAGTGGCCCCAGTGTCAACAATCCAAGATGAATTAAGGTTAGAGAACGTACCTGAATGAGCTGAATTGGCTTGTGGACTAGGAGCGTGGAGCGGAAGGTTCAATAACTACTGAAATTTGTTATACTCCTCCTGACTGAGAATGACTGTCGGGGTAGCCGGACTGGCATGATCTGGGGCATCATCAGAGGCAGCTAACCTTGCTTTGGGTCGAGGAGGTGGAAGAGACCCAGGTGGACGATTCGGGCAGTTGTACTTGGTGTGTCCATCCTGGTGACAATAGTGACAAGTGATACCATTGCCTCGACCAACACCTTTTCTTGGAGCTGGCTGATTGCCTCGACCAGTGTTTTTGCTAACTGGTGCACTCGTATACATAGCTGATGTGTCGGTGGTTCCAGTAGTAGTCCCTGAACCGTACATCTCTCGAAGCAAATGGTAAATGGAAGCAACGGAGGAGGTGGCAGTGGAGTTGCACAACAATAAAGGTCGAGCACTAGAGAACTTTGGTGATATGCCTGCAATAAACATCATAATATCCATTTTGTTGTTGCGCTCCTCCTGAAGCTTCAAATCAGTGGTCGGAGGGTACAACGCACGGAGTTCATCTCTGAGTTTTGAAAACCGAGTGAAATAGTCAGTAAAGGACGAATCACCTTGTTCTGCTCTACTATATGCCTGAACCACAGAGAATGCATGTGACAGAGATTCTTTGGCTGAAAAGGATGAGGACAAATGATCCCACATTTCTTTCACAGTGGGAAAGTTCTGAGCTATAGTAAGTATTTGTGGCTCCATAGCATTCCACAACGCCATCTGAATACCACTATCATCAAAACCGAGTGAAATAGTCAGTAAAGGACGAATCACCTTGTTCTGCTCTACTATATGCCTGAACCACAGAGAATGCATGTGACAGAGATTCTTTGGCTGAAAAGGATGAGGACAAATGATCCCACATTTCTTTCACAGTGGGAAAGTTCTGAGCTATAGTAAGTATTTGTGGCTCCATAGCATTCCACAACGCCATCTGAATACCACTATCATCAATACGCCATTCACGGGTAACCAGTGTTGTAAAATCGGACTAGTCGGCCGATTAATCGCCGACTAGTCGGCAATCGGAGGTTCACCGATTGGATTTCCCCTAATCGGCAACATTAATCGCTAGTCGGCAAAATTGGTCCAAATCGGGAAAAAATCGGCCCTAATCGGACCTAGTCGGCTGTTAATCGGCCTTTATTCTGCATTTTTGCAGAATCCGGCGAGATTCCGGCGAAATTCCGGCGAGATTCCGGCGAAGTTCAAAATTTCCGGCGAAAATTTTGAAATTCGGCCAAATTTGTTTATATATATATAAAACTAAACATGTTTATAAAAGTTACATATAAAAATGTGTATTTATATATATAAAAATGAAAATTATATATAAAAATTCCAAACCGATTAATCCCGATTAATCCCGATTAATCCCTAGTCTCCACCTCGCCGCCTGACTAGCGCCTAGCGATTTTTACAATATTGCGGGTAACCGGATGAGGAGGGATTGTTGTCAAGTGGTCTTCCTTGTCAAGACTAGCAAGTCCTTTTTCGACAAAGAGACTCCATGAACTCCAATTTTTGGAGTCAAGTTTCACAGGAATACGTAAAACCGAGTTGTAATTGATAATACCTGGAGCAATCTGACTTGCAGGAGTGGACTCGGGTTTGGTTTCTTTCACAGATTCTTCAACCATTGGTTAAATCTGAACAGATCTGAAAAAACGAGTGTATACCTGGAGCAGAAACGAGAAAGGTGTCGTAGCAGGAAATTGACCTTTCAGATCAACTGGAAACTGACTTGCGATCGTGCCGGTGTGAACAGGGTCACCGGAGACGGAGCCACACGCCGCCACTCGCCGGCGCGTGAGGGAAGCTGCAGTGGAGACGGAGGCGCGTGAGGGCGCGTGCGGCGGCGGGGAGGTGGTGTTTTTTCGGGGTTTGCAGATCGGGGGATGGCGAGCCGTATGGTAGCAGTGGTGTGTTGCAATTGTTGCTCGAAAAAAGATTTGGTGTGAACAGCAGCAGCTTCTTGACGGGAAATCAGATACAGGAGCGGGACAGGTAACTGACTAGGATTTGTACCGAGAGCCTTATGGCTCTGATACCATGTAAACAAACTGAGAATAATTGTTATTACTAAATGAAATCTTACAATGTGGCTACACCTCAATATATAGAGGTGGAAACCCTAATCTAAGGCCTATCAAGGCCCATGGGCCAATTTATCGGGCTAATATAACTGGACTAACTAACTAATCTAACTAACTAATCTATTTACATTAACACAGAACAAGAGCATAAACAAAATTGTTCATGGTAAATGTTTATGATAACAAAAAATATTGCTTAGTCATATTAGACCTCAGATAAAAACACATTATAAAAGAAAAGGAAAATAATAATGATGTGTAGTGTGTTTAATCGTTTTCATACCCATCAGGGAAATGATAGGCTTTGCCTGGCGTCAAATGGCTTAATCCCACTTTTGGGAGACACACATCCAATAAATGCCCAGCAGAGTGTAACCTGAAATATAAGATTTTGTTGATTAATAGTCTTTGGAAACATATACCCACGAGCAATGTGGTAAGTACATGATAGGAATCATGTGCTACTTTTTAGTTTAAATGTCAATTGTCTATTCTAGGAGGGTGTTTAGTGCAACTTATATTTTATATAAATAGGTATTAGTAAACCCTTTGAAAGGGGAGGAGAATTAGTAGGTTTGTTGGCTCTTTGCAATAGCATTGAGAAGGGCCTAGCCCTGGACGCTTTTGTGGCGGTGACTCTGTTATCATCATCTTCTTCATTCTCTGTTATCATCACCATCTTTTGCAATACAAGTTATTTCTATATTGATTGTTCTAGATTCCTTCTGTTACATAGCTAATATTCGAATCCTCATCCATTAATTGTTCCTAAACCCTATCAGTACACTATGCATAGTTAGGTTGTTAAGTGACATTCTACTACATAAGAAAGAAGTAGGTGGACAAATTAAGCAGTTCATTTCACTACATAAACAGAATACGATGAACAAAACATTAACAGAAAGAGATTTTAGAATGACTAACACAAAGATATACAGAATATGCTAAACAAAATATCAACCTTATGGTGCTAATAAATAACATAAGTTACCAACCACTCCCTGTACTTATACACAATTTACTGAAGCTTAAGCTGGGTATCACAAGTTCATATCTAAAATCATGTACACTATCTTGCATCGCAAAGGTATCCGAGCTAGCAATAAGTAACAAATTTAAATATCAAGAATCTCCACTAGTAATCTTCTCATCTATAGATAAAAGAGGTATCACTTGGCTCTACAGTAAGCAAACTATTATCCAGCTTCAAAATCTCTCTAATTCATCTCTTAAAGTTATTAAACTTCAAAAGCATAGTTAACTAGAATAATTCATGATCAAAAAACCTGATGTTAGTTAACAAACACACACATTTTACCTCGAGTTAAGCTTCCGCTTCGATTCATCAACCGAAAGAGCAACTTCAACTCCACCCTCAAGATCCTCAGCAGTCTTCTCAAAAACACCATAATGATAAACCTAATTGATGCACTAAGCCAAGATCAGCAATCAGCTTGGTTTATTTTTAAAAAGCGTGAAACGCACAAGGCGATAGGGTCCTGAGCTGAGGCGCAAAGCGCGACACGCAAAAGCGCATCGCTTTCCATACACGAGGCGCAAAGCGCAACACGCAAAAGCGCATCGTTTTTCGTACACGAGGCGCAATGTATTTATATACGATTCTTTTATATTTCCCATAGGTGCCTATCATCTCATACTCAAAATTAAGCTGTAAAAAAATAAGCTCTAAATACAAATTTATACATACATAACCTATATACACGACCTAATAAGCTATATGTGATGTACAAAACTCTCCCATGTATATGAGGCGCCTTGTACCAAGGCGCCTCAAGTGCGCTTTTTATACACCATGCGCCTCGACTAGTCAAAACCTCACACCTTTGCGCCTCGGTCCTAGACGCGTTTTCACGACCCTGGGAATCAGATAAGAGATGACAAAACTCAAGTGATTGAAATGGTAAATCTGTAAACATATACATACAACACCATTTCTAGATCGAACATCTTGAACAACGAATTTGAAGCGAGAAGACGACACATCGGTGATGAAGCCCGTGTCGGAAGGCTGACCACCACCCTGAGGATGAAAAACGGTGGAAACCAATACCAACGCATGTCTTCCATCGTCACCCTATCTTGCACACAACAAAATTAGTAAACGCTGTTCAACAATTCGTTCGTAATCAATCACACAACACATGTATAGAGAAGTATACCATATGCACAAACAGTGTTCTAACAAAATTAGGGTTTGGGAGATGAAAGTGGAAAATTGGAAGTGAGATGAAAGATGATAGAACTAACAATAGATGAGGAGATGAGGGTGGCGGTGGATTGAAGCTTGAACATGTCGTGATGGTATAAGAGGATTGTTGGAGTTGCAGGAGGTTGATGATGATCCATTGTTCAAACGTTTGTAAGAATTGAGAAATTGTGAGTTTTTCAAACTGTTTAATTTGTTAGATTGTTTCCCGTGGATGTCGGAAGTCGTAAACGGCCGGTGAACGAGGTTCTACGAAACTGCACTCCGGTCTCCGGCCATCTCATTTGAAAATTACCATAATAAACTTTTCACCAACAGAAAAAACCAAATCGTTCCAAGTTTAATAAAATGATAACTATACAGGACACCTAGCAGCACCACGTTCATTTGTATAAAAATTTTCTCGTTTCTTTTTTGATTAAATAATTATCTTGTTTATAAAATATTATTTTAAGTATTTTTTAGATTAAAAATGGTTTTCTAATAAATTAGGAAAGATGTCTTTTTATTAATATTATTTCTTAAATAAACAAATTTTTATAAAATATTTTTTTTCTAAAACATCAAAATTATTTATAAATATGAAATATTTGAAATTTTGTGTTTTTAAAAAGTAAACTTTTTATAAACCAAAAATAATAAAAAAATGAGAGCTATAATAAGGAAATTATATAGTTTTTACTTTTACGTAATTTAAATCATATTTTATCTTAGAATATCGTTTTATATTAAGTAACATTTATTATATTTAATATTTTATTTATTTAACATACGTAATACACGAGTTTACTAAAACTAGTTGTATATAATTGATTTGTAGTGCTCTTTTTTGGATTTCAACTAACGAAGTAACGAAGTTTGTCAAATATTACCTTTTCGTTGACCTTGCTTGTCTTTAGCCTATCCAATTATTGGTTGGTATCATATGAAATTATCCTATATATTAATTTTGCAAGTTGATGAACAATAGCAGGGGTAATTTTAACATTTTCTTTGTGTTTACGTGGCTTTATTTGGCTTGCGTGTTCAAGACACGAGTCTTTATCGTCGGAAACAAATTCCTCATCTCTCTCATTAATCATTATACTCTATTTTAAAGAGCATGAGGAGACACCGCCACCGCCCACCCCGTCAGTTTCACGACCGCCGTTGACATCGTTGCTGCCACCGTTGGGGATGGAAGAGGTGCGTAAGAAGATTAGGTCCTTGTTAAATGAAAAGCTAAACATGTGTCATGACTTAACCAAAATTAAATAATGGGTAACACAGCTAGCCCATAGTCGGCCTCTCACGGTTAGCTTGTAGCCGACCTTTCACACCCAAGTTCTAGTAAAGTCGGATACATTTGTTAACTCGTCGTTTATTTGCACGAATTATTAGGTTGGTTGGTTGGTCGGTAATAGGGTATTTAGTATCTTATTATTGGTTGAAAGTTGATAAAATTAGGTTGAAAATCAATAGCTCGTTTTAACAAAATGAGCTAGTCAAATGTTTACTTTTGAAACCCTTGATGAAAATCCCATCTTATCTGTGCAAGTATAACAAGGTTACGTGGATGATTATAAAAACGATGAAATCAAATCATATTTATAAAGAGGGAGCGAAAGGAAATTGAACATTTTAGGCTGGAGCGAAAAATGGTAAATATGTTGGTATAATAAGTATGTTTGAGTAATCAATTAGATCACCTTGAAAATATGTAAACACATATATTTGAAGTAATGTATTTCGAGATTTTTTTATATATTTCTCATTCCTAAAACCTTAAATTACATATTTCCCCGAGGCATAAAATTAATTACATATTTCCCCTCCTAATACACGTATATTATATTTGTTAATTTTTTTAAATTAACATATCAGGTGACTATTTTATCTTGTTTTTATATTTTTTACGTATTTAATTATCGTTTTGTTATTATAATTGTTTGAACTTTTGGCAATTGTGTTTTGTATTTAGAGATATAACTTGGATTACGGTGATTATTGTTTTGACATGAACTTTTGTATTTGGAGTTATAATTATATAGTTTTATTTATATAGAAAACTCAAATTTGAGTAAATATGTGTTTGATGTTCTTAAGAAAAGAAATGCTTAAAAAAAGTAAAATTTTATATACAATAACCATTCAATAACTAACTTTAATAAAATGGGTAAATATATAATATATATATGTTTTAGAAATGGAAAATATGTAATTAATTTTTTAACTTGGGTAAATATGTAATTAAAGAGTTTAGGAAGGGAAAATATGTAAATGCCCCTATATTTCGATTCTTTTCTTATTGTTGAACTTACTTAATAAAAACTAAATGCATAACCCTACATTTATAGTAGATATTAACGAATTCTAACCCAATTCAAATACTATTTAAATAATCATAATGATAATTAATAATTATCTATTTCTATCAAACCGATAACTACTAATTAATTAAACCAAACTTTTATTTTCACTCATTGACCTTTTACTTTGTCCAAAATAATCACTTCAATTATAAACCTATCAAGATTATATCCTTCAAAGCACACATGATCTCGGAAAAAAATCCTAAACGTAAAAGGGTGATAAAAGTATGTAGCGGAACAACAGCTATAGAAACATGGCCATGAGGACGATGCGAGAGCTACAATGATATTTGCTATGATTGTGAAAACGGAACTACGATCATTACCCCATGACGATAATGGAAACTAAATAAATTTAATGTACAATACATTCCCGTGACAGGACGAGTGGGAGAAAAGGGATAAAAAATTGACACACGGATGATCGGAGTAGATGGCGGCAACTAGGGGTGCAAACGAGCCGAGCCAAGTCGAGCCCGAGCTCGTATGCGCTCGAGCTCGGCTCGTGATGACTTAGGAGAGCTCGAGCTCGGCTCGTTTCGAGCTTTATTTTTAAAGCTCGAGCTCGGCTCGACAAATACTATTTTAAGCTCGAGCTCGGCTTGGGCTCGGCTCGTTTATTTATTTATAAATTATTTTGATATTTTTATATTTAATTTTAATATATATTTATAATTATATATTTTATAAATAACATTATACATATTTTCTAATTGTTTTTATCATGATTTCATATATAATAAATATTATTTATATAACATATTTAATAAATTAAATTAAATTATATATATATATATATATATATATATATATATATATATATAAAGCTGGTTTAGGCTCGCGAGCCGGCTCGAGCTCGATATATGAAGCTCGGGCTCGATAACTAAATAAGTTTTTATTCAAGCTCGAACTCGGCTCGAGCTCGATAAAACTCAGCTCATTTTGAGCTTTTTATTAATCCGATCTCGAGTAGCGATAAAACTCAGCTCATTTTGAGCTTTTTATTAATCCGATCTCGAGTAGCTCGCTAGCGGTTCGGCTCGTTTGCACCCCCAACGACAACTAACCAATATTTGAAGGCGTGTGAAAGGATGGGATGAAGAGGGATGAAGAGGGATGAAGAGGGATGAAGAGGGGGAAATAACATAATATTAAGATCCTGACATCATTTGAATTACAAATATACTCATGATGTGTTGCATATTATTATTACATATTTATTTTAAATGAAAGCTAATCAGATACAACTTCTAATAACGACAAAAATAAAACAATAAGCGCTACATAATACACTGTTTCTAATATTGTATACACCAAACTAGTTGACGTTTTTAAGTAGATATATAACAAACAAAACCGGTTAAGAAAGTATTGAAACTGTAAAAGGTAGTTTTTAAAATTGTTAAATATGAAAACACATTATTATAAATTTATGGTTTTCTATCTATACATTATTCATATCACAACCTTAATGTTGGTGTTACTTTCATATGAGTTGTTTTTAAATCATATTTCAACTAATAACCCAACCCAAACGGCTTTATATCGGTTAGACACAATAGGATGGTTCAACATTCAACTTAGTCTCCAATCTCCATACATTATAGTGAGGCGATAATAGCAACAAGTTGTTTAATTCATCTCCCAACATTGTCTACGTTCATTAACTCCCACTTTTCAGCTTATGTTAATAAAATTTGTCAAATACCCGTAAATTAAACCGACTGTTTTGATGCTTTAAAACATTAATAACTACGAGGCTTAGATAATTATCTGTACACAAAAGCTAATTGTGATAATAGAATTAATAATGTATACAAACGCGTTCATTATTAATTTTATGTAAAGAATCATGAAAAACACATAAGCATAATTGTACGTATTATTTAAAAATATAACTGAGATAGAGAAAGTTAGACGGTTACATGACTATGCAATTACCCTGTACATCATAGTTTCAATGTGTATAACTATTTATATGATTCCTACAACTCTTTATTTTAATTGGTTTTATATTGAATTAGGCGGTTATATGTTCTGAAACTAAAACAAATATGTATGTTCAAGTTTTGAATATTATGTTTGATAAAATAAATCATTAAGCCGTTTCAAATTATTGGAATATACTGTCGAATTGTTAAATGGTATAGTTTAAACAGTTTCATTAATATTTAGGTGTTAACAACTAATTATAATATGTTTTTATCAATGTGAATCAATCAATTGTTTCCGCGTTTTAATTTAAAGCATTTGATTGAAAACAGGTGTATTTCTTTTCCTTTTATTTGTATAAAAATGGGTCCACAAACACATTGATTTTGGAAAAGGAATATTAAACTATTCTTGAAAGGGTTTAAGCATCTAAAGATTATTCTCTCAAAATTTTAATACTATTTGCATCCGTCAATATTAAACATTTATGATAACTGATAACGCGACTGTTAATATATTTATAAAATTTGTATTCCAATTTTTTTATATAATATCTTGAAAAATCGAATTTACTAAATTACATATCTTGAACATGTTAATTTTTTAATTTGAACAGTAAAATTGGTCGATAAAAGATTATATAACTATATAGTTGTATGTCAAATAGACAAATACATAAGCTAGTATTATTTATAAATTAAATGAAAAAATAAACTGAAAGAATAATGGTATTAAAAATTAAAAAAAGGACAAAAAAACAGAAAAACAGCTCAAAGTTAGTGGGCAAGCATCACTCATTTATCATCAAACATATGCAAAGGTCAAATTGGTAAACGGCACCTAATGTCGTGGCATTTTGGTAGATATCTAGAACTTCGATGGCAAATTCGCACGATGACGTTATGTTATGTGAATGTTTACGTTTTGGCACTTGGGCTTTGTTTAAAGAGCATTTAGTCCTTTAGAAGTTTAAGAAATCTTAAACATGTAAATAATCATCTCAAAGATTTTGGTTTTTAAGCAACAATGTAAATAGGTAGCATCTATTTTCAAAACAAACGATTACAATAAAATGACATGTAAACAAATAACGAATTGTGCCGCAATCTTCTTTTTGGATAGTGATCCTGATCATACTAAAAACAAAAGTTTAGGATTTAGAGATTGATGAGTTTTTAACAGCAATTTACAATACTATGATTGTGAATGAGTTGATTGTTATCATTTGATTGGGAGATGTCGGGATCATGATGAATGGGTATATTATAAAGGGACTATAAAATACTTTATGAATATTATCATTTTTTTATCGGAGGGTTGAATCATTGAAGTTCTATAAATGCATCACACTTTATCATCAACAAAAACACAAAATGGCAATCACATAAACAATGTTTCGATTCAATTAATGTTCAAAGACTAGAGAAAATTCTAACCCCCAAATCATGTTATTTTTTAAATTATACTTGTTAAAGTTGGTCGTTGTTATTTATTTTATCAGTTAACTAGTAACATTATCTTATTATTTTGGGTTTATTTATTTTAAAACACAACTGGATTTTGTCATACAATTTCCAAAGTATCCTTAAATCAAATCACATATCAATGTCTATAAAATCTATACACTTTAAAAAAATCATTAGAAATGAACTTATACAAACAATATACATCAAAAGAGAATTTTAACAAAATGTATATTGTTAGATTTAACAATATACATTTTCCAAAGCATCCTTAAATCAAATCACATATCAAACCACACTTGTTAATTTTCTCACGAGTGTTATCACTTAAAAATATTGAATCATACTAAAACATATTATACCAATAAACATAACAAGTAAAAAGTTACAAGCTACCACAATGCTTCCATCTACATTACCATACCACAAACTCTAAAAATACGTCTTTAAAACTCCATTTGTGTGCCTGTTTTACTCAAAAGACATATACAATACATGCAATAAAACCAATAAAACTTAAAAGAACTCGTAATCCATTGTAGTTTAACTTAAGGGTGTAAAATAACACACACACAAACTCAAAGGACTAAACACACACACACTCCCACCTTCACACAATACGCTCCCCTTTAAAACCTCCATTTACGCCTCCATTATCACTCACCTGCAACTCTCTTCATCTCAATTTCAAACAAAGAGAGAGAAACGATAATAATCAATCAATAGATCGATCTACAGAGAGAATCACCACTGCAAAAATGTCGAAATCCCTAAGTCTCCTCACGATCTGTGCTGTAATCCTCACAATCCACACCATCACCACCGCATCTCCCGCCGTCGCCGTCGCCGCCGCTTCCACCACCGGAGACCACCGTCTCAGTTGGATTCCGACCACCGTCGCCGCCGGCTGCCGCGGATCTATGGCGGAGTGCCTCGCTGAAGGCGGAGATCTGGATATCGACGATATGGAGCTATCGATGGACAGTGAAACCAACCGGCGCATTTTAGCGTCCAGCCGTAGGTACATCAGCTACGGTGCGTTGAGTAGGAACAACGTCCCGTGCTCGAGGCGCGGGGCGTCGTACTACAACTGCCGCTCCGGGGGCCAGGCTAACCCCTACTCCCGGGGCTGCAGTGCGATCACGCGCTGCCGTCGTTAAACTATCGCAGCGCGTGGTTGGAACTTTTGTTCCTGTTATTATTTTATTTATTATTATAAGACGATGTTTTGTGAAGTAATTAATTCATATTAGTTTGATATTTGATGATGATTATCATTTATCAATTTATAATATACTGTTTATTACTATTATTATTATTATTATACATTCATACAATTTGGATCCGTGATGAGAATAAACTTTGGGTGTAATTTTGAATGGATGTGGTCATATATACTGATTTTGTGTGTAATTCGAATGTTCAATTTCGTATATCTTGTGTTTGAGAATTCCGTTTGGTTTGTACATCGTGCATTAGAGGTTGTACGTTGGTTGTCTTTTGACTTTCTGGTGAGTTGTTTTGAGCCGCTATCATCGGTTAAAGATTCCAGATGGTGTGTGGGGGTGTACAGCGTGCAATGAATGTTGTACGTTGTGGGTTGGCCTCTCTTTTTGTTTATGTGAATTTACAATGTATGAAAACAGCAAAATGAGTGGCTATGGTGGAATTGATTAAGATCTAGTCATTAAGGCCTCAAAGAACTTGCCTTTGTGACAGACTGGATCAGGGTTAGGGTTAAGATGGGCGTGTTAATTGTACATCGATTTAGGATCTTTGGACACCATTGACACCTGTACGAGTCGTGTGGGTTTGATCCGTATCGGTGTCAGTGTCAGATGTTGTTTGGTCGCGTATAGCTATTCAAGTTATACATGAGTGAAATGGGCACTCATGTCATAAACCCTCACTATATCATAAAACCCACCAATTACAATTTGTTTTTTCAAACCATATCATACTACACCACGTGGATACATTTGAAAGGGACGCTCATGTCACACTCCAACGGCTAGTTAACGGTCATCTTTATTTGGGTGAGTCGCGGCAAGTTCTCACATGGGGATTACGCTATATGGCGTGTTAGGGTGGCCAATGGCGTGTTAGGGTAGCCAATGGCGGTGTTGAGGGGCCACGCTAAGGATCTATACGAATCATATACCCCTATGCAAGAATTATACAAAAGAACAAGATTTGATTGACGTGATAGGGACAAAACTGAGATTAGGTTATACCACTGAGATTATGTTATACGACTCATACAAGACTATACAAGTTCAATGGTTGGGGTGTAAACGATTCAACTTGACTCGCAAACTACTTGGGATCGGCTCGAAAAAAAGCTTGAAACGAGTCGAGCTCAAATTATGGCTTGTTTACTAACGAGCTTGAGCCCGAGCTTTAAATACCGAGTTTGAGCCGGCTCGTGAGCCTAAGTGAACTTTTTATTTGTATAATTTTTTATGTATGATATATATTTATATAAATAATATTAAGTATATATACCATTATGATAAAAAAAATATGAATGTTACATATAATAAGTGTAACTATAAATAATTTTAAAAATCATTATAAGAAAATCACAATTTAATGACAAACGAGCCGAGCTTGAGGTCTAGAAATAAAACTACGAACAAGCCGAACTCAAGCTTCCTAAAGTTAAAGCGAGTCAAGTTTGAGTCTAAACAAACCCGGGCTCAGCTCGGCTCATTTACATCCCTGTTCAATAGATGGTTTTAAATGATCATTCCTAGTATATCTTTACAAACACCCGTTAAATTTTCTGGTTTCTTGCTTTTCTAAAAGTGGGTTTACTTTCCACATGACAATTTTTTACTTTTAGTTTTTAACTTAAACATACACATCAAGAGAGGTAGGGGGTCACGATCATGATAATAAAATTATAAGCACCATATAGGTCATGGGTTAGGGCCAGGGCCATTGTGAGGCTCAAATGCATGTGAAAATGGGTCAGGGTCAGGGTTATAGTCAGAATCAAATAAGATGATGGGTCGGGTCTATAGAGTGTGACAAGTGTTAGGAGTTAGGACCCAAGATCATTAAGCATGGTGGAGCCTTAGAATGCTTGGATACAAAATCTACCAAACGTGTCGGTCACTAAGTTATGAGATTATAAAGTAAGTTTAATTTATTTACTCTTACTTGTATTTTATTACTTTATTCGTAAAGCTTTGAGTCAATGATACGTGTTTGGTTTTAATTTTTTATTTTGAAGACCTTAGTACGGGAAAAAAACAACCACACTCCCACAATGTGTTCCAGGTGAATAATTTTGGTCTGTTCTATTTTTAAAACGAAATGCGTGTTTGACTTTAGTTTTTATTTGTCAACCTTTCGATATAAATATTTTTAAAAGCGGAGTTATATTAAACTGGAGTATTTTTTTTGGTATAGTAGGTCATATCGAATGTAGTTATGGTTGATGTGTCGTGACGAATCAAACCGAGTATGAGCGAACATCTTTGTTGTTGGTATTGATATTAACGGAACTTATATTTGTATTTACTTTTACGTTTTGAAATGAGTTGAACTGACTGAAGTCAAACCACGTAACTTGAGGAAGACGATCATAGATCCTAATTAAATATTAAGACAAAATATATGTAAAAAGCCTCTACTACTATTCTTATTAAAAACTTATGTCGGTGGCTAATCTCCACACCATCACCAACAAAAACCTACCCGGCTCCTCCTTAACAAACCCTAATCCCCAAATTGACCACCGATTACAACAGATGAAAACCTTGAGGTTCTTGAAGATGGCGATGATGGTGGATCGAAGAGGGTTTATAGATGTAACAGAGAGAAGGGGTTAAGAGTATGTGTTTATGAATGATTGTTTTGATTTTGTTTGTAGGAGACGAGCGTTGCAGAGGAGGGCGGCTGAAACGAAGGTGTCGAGTGAGGAGGAAGAGCAGATGCTGAGGAATTTGGAGAAGAAGGAGACGGAGTACATGAGGTTGCAGAGGCATAAGATTGGGATGATGATTTTGAGCTTTTGACGTTGATTGGTAAAGGCGCTTTCGGCGAGGTATAAACGCTTATCTTTTGAAGGATGTCATGTGAAGTTATGATCATTCATCATTCTGTTAACAATGTTTTAGCAGTTCTTTACTGATTGCAATTCAACTGGTGTTGGTGAAACTCAATTGTAATGCCAAAATGGTAATGACTAGTGATTTTTTGATAATATTGACCTGTTTTGAGGCGAATCAACAGCTTTGAAACATATAATTTTGAACTTTTGCAGAGTTTGATTGATGAATAATACATAGATCCAGAACTACGTGTGTGTGTGTGTTGTTATTGGTGCTCTGATTTTGAATCATTTGGTTGAACTGAATGTATTCATGTTCTGACTGTATTATGCAGGTCAGATTATGTCGTGCTAAAACTACTGGAGAAGTCTTTGCAATGAAAAAGCTGAAGAAATCTGAGATGCTTAGTCGTGGGCAGGTAATATTGTTTGTATGATGTGAAATCAGATGTGATCTATGTGCTTATTACATGGTATTTGATTTCTTAAGAATGTGGTATGATCATGCATCCTTGTATGAGCATGAGTGTGATTCATCTTTTGTAGATGATGGTTTAGTAATTTTACAATCATCTTGATAATCATTTTTACAATTTGTTTAGTTATTCAATTCTGATTGTTTTAACCTGAAGCGATGCACATCCAAACACCAACATTAGTAGTTAGCACCCTAAACAGAATACCGCAAACTCAAGTCATAGTTTATGTATACTCGTACATCCAAACATGAAACACCTATTAAGAAACTATTTGTTCATGGGCACTTATGGAACAATGACCCTTTTGGTTATTTCTTCTTATGTAGATTGGACAAGGTTCATACAGCAGCGTCTACAAAGCACGCCACACCAAAAGTGGTAGATTTTTTGCACTAAAAAAGGTACGGTTTCACAATTTAAAACCAGACAGTGTAAAGTTCATGGCTCGAGAAATCACAATCCTCCGTACGCTTAACCACCCAAACATCATGAAGCGCGAGGGGTTAATAACTTCCAAATTATCATGTAACATATACTTCGTTTTTGAATATATGGCACATGATCTCTCTGGATTACTGTCATGCCCTGACTTCAAGTTCGATGACTCCCAGGTTCTGTAACATCTAACTAATCAAAAATTAAAATGTAACAGAGATAAAATGTAGCTAAATGAAGTTGCTTTTTGTGCAGATTAAGTGCTATATGAAGCAATTATTGACTGGTATCGACTACTGCCATTCACTTGGAGTTTTACATCGTGACATTAAAACAGCAAATATTTTATGAATAATGAGGGAATTTTGAAGATTGGTGATTTTGGTCTAGCAAAATTCCATGGTCCTGAGTGCAAGGAATCTTTGACTGGTCATGTAGTGACTTTGTGGTATCGACCTCCTGAACTTTTTCTAGGATGCACAAATTATGGGACATACGTTGACCTTTGGAGTGTGGGATGTGTTTTTGCCGAACTTTGTTTTGGCAGACCGATTCTTAAGGGGCGGCCTGAGGTAAAAACATACAAAAACAATAATCTATACATATATGTGTGTACCTATACATTTAAAAGGTGAAAAAATGAGTGGGTTTGATAAGGGATCAAAACAGGTTATTTCGGTACATGTTGGATTGGATTTTTCATTTCTGTTTGAAATTTTAAAAATATAAATGATTACTGTATCAAATCTGATAAATAACGTTATGTTATCTCAATTTTCAAATGATAATCTGATTTTTCTGAATAAATATGGGAGGTACTTCGTAAAGATTAGGCCAGACATTCCCTAAAGTTCCTTTCGTTTATCTCATAAAATAGAACCCTGGAATACAAGAATAAGTTTTTTCAATGTCTTGTAGCATGTATATATGTTATTGCACAATTTGGTTGTTAGATTGCATTAGTTGATGTCATTAGTTGGTGTAGTCAAACCATTAGTTGATGTCATAATATTAGATTGCATTAGATTGCATTAGTTGATGTCAAACCATTAGTTGTCTCATATTGATTTTTTAACTCACGGATGCGCGCCGAGTAGAGTATTAGATTGCATTGGTTGATGTCATTAGTTGGTGTAGTCAAACCATTAGTTGATGTCATAATATTATATTGCATTAGTTGATGTCATAATATTAGATTGCATTAGTTGATGTCATTAGTTGGTGTAGTCAAACCATTAGTTGATGTCATCAACTAATGCAATCTAATATAGAGACTTCAACCACATGGACTGACTGCGATGAACTCCGGACATCATATCAGGTGCAACCAGATTAATGGATGCAGCACTGGGCAACACATTACCCACCATATCAGCAAATCGTCTCCTCTTTGTCGATGATGGTTATGATTGGTAGCCTGAGACTCTGTGGTGTCCTGTCGTTGCCGGTCGCTGACCACCGTGTCTTTTGTGGCGGCGGCCGACGGCCATTGCCTTGGTAGCGTAGGCTCTACAACATCTCGATTTGGTGCTCGATTACATTGTTGCTTTTCGTTTCTTTTGTCGATGATGATTGGGTCGGCCTGGTCTGAGACTTTGATTATCTCTTTGCACCTGTCGATGACGGTTATGACTACTAGCCTGAGACTCTATGGTGGCCTGTCGTTGCCGGTAGCTGACTACTACGCCTTTAGTGGCGGCGTCGGCTTTGCCTTGGTGGCGTCAGATTTACAACCGCTCGATCTGGTACTCGATTATGTTGGGGCTTTCTATTTTTTCAGTCGATGATGATTGGGGCCTCTGGTCTGAGACTTGATCATGTTACCGACATTGAATAGCAATTCTATAAATCCCCTGCGGCAACGCGCGGGAAAAATACCTAGTTTATAATAAAGAAGATTTATTTACAGAAAGAAAATAATAAAATAAGTATAAGCATTACTCAAGTACAAGTGTCAACTAGTCTTGTAGTCTATGTAAAAAAAATTATATCTCTCAACTTAGTACAAGCTCACGAGACATGTAAAGGAGAAATCATAAGCCCCCTTAAAGTTTATAAAAATACACATTTTTTAAAGAGTAAAATGTCATTTTCATCCCTGATGTTTTGTTAAATTTGTCATTTTAATCCAAAAACTTCTTTTTTTGTCATTTCAGTTATTATAGTTTACCAAATGTTGTCATTTGCATCCACTCAACTAACTCCGTTAAGTTCTCAGTTAAATATGATGGTTATTTAATTTTTTTAACGCCGTAATTATCCAATTTTAATAAAATAATCAATTAATATTTAATTAAAATAGAAAAACATATGAGGCGACCAGTGAAACCAGACATATCAATTTAAAAGTTTTGATTAACTCTAAATTATGTTGTTCAATTGAGGTCTGTTGTGACATTTCAATTGATATTTAATGTTTTGTTCAAAAGTGCACCATTGTTCGATTGATATCTGTTGTTGTCACATTTTGTTTGATTGAGGTTTATTATTATCACGTAACATGATAATATCATATCTCAATCAAACAAAGCGTGAGAACAACAGACCTCAATCCCGCAATAGATCTCAATCGAATAAATGTACATGTTAGAATAAAATACGAAGATTAACTGAATTTCATAAATATACCCCAATCAAACAAAATGAGTTAGAGTTAATCAAATATTTTAAATCGAATCGTCCGATCTCACTAGTTTCTTCATATGTTTTTTAATTTTAATTGAATATTAATTGATTAATTTATTTTAGTTAGATAACTAAAGTTTTAAAAATACTAAATACCCTCATATTTAAAGAAAATTTTAACAGAGTTAGTGGAGTGGATGAAAATGACAATATTTCATAAACTACAGTGACTGAAATGACAAAAAAAGTTTTTGGATTGAAATGACAAATTTAATAAAACGTCAGGGACGAAAATAACATTTTACTATTTTTTAAATCAAGTTTAAGTGGCATTTTATATTACGCCATCAAAAACTTATAAACTTAAAAAATATGGAATTTTATAAATTTAGGAAAAGATATATACATTCCCCCTGTAAATATAATATTGGTAGTGTTAGGGTCCGCATGATTCACAATTTTTTTAAATTTTAATTGCATTTAAATGAATTTCTTTATGATTTTTGGTTGACATACTATGAAAATGGAATTTTAGTATTTCCTTCACTCGTGGACAAGTAACTTTCTATCATTCATCTCATGCAATTCGAAAACATTGATATGCAACTTATACATTATCAAAATACCATCCCAAGAAAAAATATTTTTTTTATTTGAACAGTTTACAATTTCATCAAAAACATTTTGTGAATTTAAGAAGAATTCGAACCCTAAATTCAAATCAAATTGAACTTGATTTTTATTCAAAATTATAATTCGAATACTTTTATTTGAGTTTTTTTTAATTCCAATCCAACTTCAAAATTCAAAAATTTGAATCATTCGATTTGATAAAATACGGGAGATAGAGTTATGTTCTCCTTAAGAACCCTTGCTTCAAATATATCATTTTTAATGAACACGTATCAAACCAAATAACATGTAATGAAGTATCATACAATCCGAATATCACACTCCAAACACACATACAATAAAGTATCATATAATCTAGATACTATATAAGATACTATGAGAGATCATGCACTCTTAATATTAGGCTATAGTACGATACAAAAATCTTACATTAACGTGTCATATAAAGAAGCTAAGGGAGTTTAAATCTAGACACAGATGTAGGAACGGGATAAAGCCAAGCTAGGTAAAGAGAGTCGAAATTAAACAAAAATGTAAGAACATGCTAATGTAAAGCTAAGTTAAGACAAACAAAATGCTACATAAAAAAATAAGATATGACAAAGCTAAGCTAAGCTAAATAAAAAGTGTAAGTGCAAGGTAAGGCAAACTACACGGTATGGTTGGACGTTTCATTGTTGGCTTGCAAATATCCAAAACATTTGTGTTTGTGGGTGGATTCGTATGTGATTCCCAAAAGAAAATGAGAGTTGATTGAAGTTATCTTTATAAAGGTTTGGTGGGAGTGAAATTGTAACACCCCAGCCCGGAGAGGGCTGACGTGTCACTATCACGGTAATCAAAATCCAAACGCATTC
The DNA here is from genome assembly GCA_024085815.1 of Flaveria linearis. Taxonomy (NCBI): domain Eukaryota; kingdom Viridiplantae; phylum Streptophyta; class Magnoliopsida; order Asterales; family Asteraceae; genus Flaveria; species Flaveria linearis. The sequence goes on from CM044004.1 coordinate 91,204,695, forward strand.
CCATTATTAAAAACGATTACAAGTTCAAATTCCAAAACCTAATTAAGATGTTCAATACATTAATTAAAGTAACAGATAATCTTGGTCTTCAATTCACTCTTCACTGGTTTCCCGGATTACCCTGCTGACCTGACGTGCATGAAAACAAAAGCACGCCTGAGCATAACGCTCAGTGAACGGAATAGCGGATAACAAAAATAAACAGACATGATGATAATCAAAGAATCGGCAGATATCAAAAATAAACAGACATGGTGATAATCAAAGAAATTGGCAGATATCAAAAATAAACAGACATGTGATAATCAAGGAATTGGCAGATATCAAAAATAAACAGACATAATGATAATGGAGAATCAAAGATCATAAGATAATATATCAAATAGAACATACGTCATAAGACATATATCAGATAGAACATACCCCGAGCTAATAATCGTATCATATAATAACTGAACAGGGGGAACACAGGTAGCGAGCCCGTGAACCAATGTGAAATGGAGTATGGGCAGACATACAAACCATTCACCAGAGTCCTGAATGGAATGGTGTGTAACCATCCATCAGGAAATAACAGAACTAGCCTAGGATCGATCCATACGCCTCTGAGGAAATAATAATATAACCAGATATAATTTCAGAGTCCTCTTTAGAGACGCCGTGATCTCAGCTCACCGCCACGGTTGGTGCCACGTTATCGATGCCGCAATAACGCGTCTTGGTCACCCCCAAGATAGGGAGAGCTCGGGTAACAAATTCAGAAATATATAGTAGTCAAGCTACTTATAACAGGATCAAAAGCAAATTATCAGGAATCAAAACTAGAAATGAACGGAAATCAAATACGAGACAGAAATCAGGAATCTGTACTGCAAAGTAACGGAACCAAAAGTAAATACTTATGATAATAAGGAAACAGAATCCGTACAATAAGTAACAGAACAAAAGTGAATATTATGATAACAGAATCCGTACTTCAAAGTAACGGAAAATATTATTTATACTAAGATATAAAGAATCAGGAATCCGTACCTTATACACGAATGACAATAATCAGAAACAAGGTCTAGGCTCGGTTAACGCCGCGAGAACCTACGATAACGTAACGCGAATTATAGTTTGAATTTTCCTATTTTAGATTGGAAAAATTCCAGTTCTGCCCCTGTCTTTTCGCACTCGTTAAAAATACTAAACGACATTTAAAAATTCTGAAAATCTCCAGTTTACTAGATTAGTGATTTCTAAACAACTTTTATTTAGAAAAGTTTCTGATTTGAATTACCGAAATATGAGAAAAACGTAGATCTTTACAGCTGCGCAGAACTGCTAGCTGTTACAAAAACGACTATTTGGAGGTCTAATCGAATGAGTTTTTCTATGTTTTATATATCAACAGATTCGTTTTTTGACGAACTTCGTCATGGACATAAGGTTTAACTGATTTGGATCTGTTATGATAAAGTTATGGCCTCCGTAAGTTGGCTGTAAAATACGTATAAATCAAGGTATTTTGGTAAACCGTAAAATTATTTCTAGTTAAAATACGTCCGTTACGGGTCTGGAAATATTTTTATAAATAAGTATAAATCATGATTGACTTCTGAAAAATTTGGCTAATCATATTATTAATCCGTTTGTCATTTATAAAATCACATCCCAAAATATTCATAAAAACTAGTTAAACGTGTAACTTGTTTAAAATGCTCGGTTAAGGTCTAAATCTTAATTTGGTCAAAATACTTATATTTCCAGTAGCTAAAACAATATCAAAATGGATTCCTATCAAGTTTGCTAAGTTAAGCAAGGAAAACATGTTTAAAACGTAAACCGAATTAAACGAGTACTTATGCAAACGGGCATCCTATGATCAAAGGCAATGAACTAGAATACTAATTAGGATGTCTAAGATTCAAGGATAACATAATGGCTAATAACATCTTAATGATTCCCATTATTAAAGTTTATTTTTATAAAAAAAAACTAATTATAACGTTTTCTTACTATTATATATAATAATTGTTAAGGTGTTTTAATGAAATGATTCACAGAAAATAATTGGTTAACTTTTAGAATAACCAGGGTTTATAAAACTTGTTTTTATAATTTTTAGAAATTTTTTACAAAATTTAAAAAGGTTAAATAGGCATAAAAAAATAACAAGAGGTGCCCGGGGTCGAACCCGGGACCTCATCTAAGGCAAAGGGACGCTGAACCGTGTGAACCAAAGGCTTATAGCCGCACCAAGACTCGGTTCCATAAACTTTTAAACACAAAACACAAAAACCCCAATTTCACCATAAACCTAGTTTGATCTAATCCAAAATTGAGTCCCAAATCGATTTTGTAATCGATTGATAGCATAGGGCTTTTGTTCATCAACTAAAATCGAGTAAGTAGGTAGCTTTAATTACCTGTTTTGAATTCGATTCGATGATGAACCCGATGAAGAACAGGTCGCGGTCAAGTGGTGATCGTTGGGTGACCAATCCTTGATGAGAATCGAATTAAATTGGTAGGAAGTTTCGTATGATGATTACAAACAAAAGCCCCTTATCAAATCTTTTAAAATCGATCAGAGATGGGATTTTGTTAGGCGTTGCAGGTCGACGGTTTTGTGGAGCTCGAATGGTTAGTTTTTGTTGATTTTTGATGAAATTGACCTCAATGGAAGCTTAATAATGATTAAAGTTTCGATATTGTGGTATTACTTTGATTATTAAAGGTGTTAGTGCGATCAATTGCTGGAAAAATCCCGAGAACATGGGTGGAATTCGTGGGTCGGTGAGGTGGAGAAGAAGGCAGCTTTTTTTTTATATATATTTACATAAATAGTCCCTGAGGTTTCCCAAACTTATTATTTTGGGTATTATAATTCTACCCCCCTTAAAACAATTTCGTCCGCGAAATTGCTAGGTACGGATCGAACAAGATATGACATAACGTACACGGAGTAGTAAAAAAAATCAACAGTGAACGAAATCCCTCATAATTATTCAATAGCTGAAACAGAATCGATTCAGCAGATAAAATTGTATAAGAGATGACTAATGTGACGTTCAAGAAACAGATAATTGATAACTTCATAACTGATAACAGAAACATATAGAAGATAATAACTAAGAGGTAAATAGATACGGATATTGAGAACGGATTTCATCTTCTATCTCCCATGTAGCTTCGCGTTCGGAATGGTTTTTTCCATAATACTTTAACAAAAGGAATAGTTTTCTACGCATAATGCGTTCTTGTCGGTCAAGTATGGCCTCGGGTTCCTCCTCGAACGATAAGTCTTCACGAATCAAATGAAGCGGATAATTCACAACGTAAAGAGGATGATAATTGTACCCCCTTAAAATAGATACATGGAAGACATTATGCACATGTGACAGTTGAGGTGGTAAAGCTAAACGATACGAAACCTCACCAACTCTTTCCAGGATTTCAAAGGGTCCGATAAACCGTGGACTAAGTTTCCCTTTAAGACCAAAACGTCGTACGCCTTTGCAAGGCGAAACCTTCAGGAACACTTTGTCACCAACCTTAAACTCCAAAAGTCGACGGTGTCGGTCTGCATAACTTTTCTGTCTACTTTGAGCTTCCTTTAACTTTCCTCTAGCAATAGTAACTTTCTCATTCGTGATCTGAACTAACTCGGGTCCTTCGATGACTCTTTCACCGACCTCTTCCCAACAAATTGGTGCTCTACATTTACGACCATACAATAATTCGAAAGGTGCCATGCCAATGCTAGCTTGCCAACTATTGTTGTAAGCAAACTCGACCAAACACAAATACTCATCCCAGTTCCCAGTCCACTCTAAGGCACAAGCTCGAAGCATGTCCTCAAGTGTTTGAATAGTATGCTCCGACTGACCGTCAGTCTGAGGATGAAACGCCGTACTAAACCTCAACTTGGTACCCCATGCAGCTTGCAAACCCTTCCAAAAACGAGAAGTGAACCTCGGGTCTCGATCAGACACGATAGACACCGGAGTGCCATGAAGTCTAACAATCTCTTGTGTGAACACTTCAGAAAGTTTGCTAACCGAAAATCCTTGCTTAATTGGGAGAAAGTGAGCCGACTTTGACAATCTGTCAACTACAACCCATATTGCATCATTCTTCTTAAATGTCCTTGGCAACCCTGTCACAAAATCCATGGAAATATCATCCCATTTCCATACAGGAATAGGTAGTGGCTGAAGCAATCCACTAGCTCTCTGATGCTCAATCTTGACCTGCTGACAAGTAAGGCAACGGCTAACATACTTAGCCACGTCTTCTTTCATACCATTCCACCAGAAATTCTGACGAAGATCACGATACATCTTAGTAGATCCTGGATGGATAGAGAACGGAGAACTATGTGCCTCAGCTAATAACGATTCTCGAAGAGAAGAATCATTAGGCACACATAAACGTTTACCACACCAGATTACTCCATGCTCATCTACTCTGAATTCTGATTGCTTACCAATCTCCACATTCTGTAAGATTGCCCAGAGTTCACCATCGTCTTTCTGTGCGTTCTTAATCCGGAATATTAAGTCTGATTCTATCTGAAGACTAGCGAGATATCCGTCACTCTTGCCAATATATAGGCCAATATCTAATTTATCAAGATCGGTAATGTTCTGAGGCTGTAGCTGTAGGGAGGTTACTGTTCCTGAGCTCTTCCTGCTAAGAGCATCAGCTACCACATTGGCCTTTCCCGGATAATATTGAATATTGGCATCATAATCTTTTAACAATTCTAACCATCTTCTCTGCCTCATGTTTAGTTCTTTTTGTGTGAAGATGTATTTCAAGCTCTTGTGATCAGTAAAAAATATCACAAGTCTCTCCGTAAAGATAGTGACGCCATATTTTCAGCGCGAAAATAACAGCAGCGAGTTCAAGATCATGCGTAGGATAATTAACCTCATAAGGTTTCAACTGCCGCGAAGCATAAGCAATGACCTTACCATGCTGCATTAGCACACATCCGAGTCCCTTTTTAGAGGCATCGCTGTAAATCTGATATCCACCCGTGCCCGATGGAAGTGTAAGAATCGGGGCAGACACCAATCTCTTCTTAAGATCTTCGAAGCTTTTCTCCCGCTCATCATTCCAAGAGTACTTAACCCCTTTCCTTAGAAGTTGCGTAAGGGGTAAAGCAATAACAGAGAACCCTTCGACAAATCTACGATAGTAACCAGCAAGACCAAGAAAACTCCGGACTTCTGTGGCTGAAGTAGGTCTTGGCCATTAGTGATTGCCTCTATCTTTGCTGGATCCACCATAATACCATCTGCAGAGACCACATGACCCAGAAAGGCTACTTGACTCAACCAAAATTCACATTTTGAAAACTTAGCATAAAGCTTCTTTTTACGCAGAGTTTCAAGCACGATACGAAGATGGTCTTCATGTTCCTTCTTACTCTTAGAATAGATAAGAATGTCATCTATAAACACGATGACGAACTTATCCAGATAGTCATGGAAAACTCGGTTCATTAGGTCCATGAAAACAGCTGGGGCATTCGTTAACCCGAACGACATAACCAAGAATTCATAATGACCATATCACGTACGGAAGGCAGATTTAGGGACATCAGAATCTTTGATCTTTAGCTGATGGTAACCAGACCTCAGATCGATTTTAGAGAAACACTTTGCACCCTGAAGCTGATCAAATAAATCATCAATACGAGGCAGAGGGTAACGATTACGGATAGTGATCTTGTTGAGTTCTCTGTAGTCAATGCAGAGTCTCAAAGAACCATCTTTCTTCTTCACGAATAGGACCGGTGCACCCCAAGGTGAGACACTTGGTCTAATAAATCCAAGATCTAATAACTCCTGTAATTGCTCCTTCAGTTCTTTGAGTTCAAGTGGTGCCATACGGTAAGGTGCCTTGGAAATCGGCTCAGCACCAGGAATAAGATCAATAGTGAATTCCACCTCGCGGTCTGGTGGAAGTCCAGGTAGCTCCTTAGGAAACACATCGGGAAAATCACAAACAACCGGATAATCAGAAATACTAGGCTCTTTAGGAGATAAAATTTTAACTGAAGCAAGGAATCCTGCAGCGCCGTGCAGTAGGGATTTACGAGCCTTAAGTGCTGAAATTATTTGAAGAGTTTTTGAGGTTTAGTCCCCTGATAAATGAGTTCAGGATGATGGGGATCTCCAAACAGAATGCGACGAGTCTGACACTCAATTGTAACATGATGCCGAGTTAACCAGTCCATTCCCAAGATGATATCAAAATCTTCCATTTGCATGGGCAACAGATCCGCTGTAAGAATGAGCGATTCAACTCGGATCGGACAATCCTCATACACATGAGAGATTGTAACAGAGTTTCCCATAGGAGTCATAATATTCAAAGTATTTTCTAATAATGTTGGGCTCATCGTTAGATGTTTAAGAAAAGATTGAGAAACTATGGAGTGTGTTGCTCCAGTATCAAATAAGACTTGAACTTCAAGAGTTCCTAACATGAGAGTACCAGAAACAGTACCTAAAGAATTTATGTTACCATGGCACACTTAGTAATAGATAACAAGCATAATTTACATGGTAAGACTACTAGATTATTCAGATACGACAGATTCATATATGGGAGGAATATCAAGAGTCATACCTGGTGTGTTTGCTGCATCCTTTGCGTTCAGAGCAAACACTCGTCCTCCATTTGTAGGCTGCTTTGCACTATTTCCAGCCTTCCTTTGTTATCAGGATACGACAGTCTTTCAGTACATGGCCGGTCTTTCCACATCTAAAACAGGCTCCTGAAGCTCGCCAACAAACACCAAAATGACGTTTTCCACATGTAGTGCATACCGGGACTTGCTCTTGACTTTGGTTTTCGGCAGGTTTAGGATTCTGCTGTTTTTGTTTCCATTGATTACCTTGGCGGTTATTATTTCTGTTGAATTGGGCTTTTCGATCACCTGTATGGTGTTTCTCGCTTGAAGATTGCCCAGAAGGTGCGGTATGGTGTCCTTCACGATTTCTCTTTCGACTTTCCTCAGCTTTAGCTAACCTCTTCTTATTTTCCATGTCAAGTGTTTTCACGGCATCAGCTACTTCATTGATATTGTTAAACCTTTGAGTCACTATCCACCTCCGAGTCCTCTCATGAACAGCCCATTTCAACTTTTCTGCTTGGGCCTCTGGGCTACCTGCAGCTTCTCCAAGAAAACTAGCCAACCTACAGAATCTTGCCATGAATTCTTGCCAAGGTTCACCATCGCGTTGCTCATAGATGCATATTCCCGTGCATACTCACTCGTTCCACTTCAGAGAAATACTTTCGGAAGAATATTGTGCGGAAATCGGCCCAAGTAAGGGTAGCAGCATAACATTCTCCACCATGTGCAAGTTTTACCCCTTCCCACCAAACTAGAGCATCATCCTCCAGTTTGTAAGAAGCTAACCTAGTTTTAAATAGGTCATCGACTCCTAGCACTTCGAATATCTTTTCCACATGGGCTATCCAGTTCCGAGCATCCATCGGTGTAGCAGCATCACTAAAAGATCTTGGTCTTTGCTTCATAAAGCGTTCAAGCCAGACATGAATCTCAGCCACAGATGGTGTTGCATTTCCACCGGAAGATGGTCCAGTGTGGTTCCCGCCAGAAGGTGGCTCTGAGTTATTTCCACCGGGTGGAGGTCCTGTGTTGTTTCCCTCTGAATTTGCCTGTTGCATCTGCTGGATGACTGTTTGAGCAGTCTGAGTCATCAGATTAGGGAGTATTCCAGAAATAGCAGCGTTTACAGCATTAGCAACGAGGGTTTCAAGAGGAGTATCAGATGAGGGGCCACTCGATTATTGCGGTTGTTCACACGTCTCTTAGGAGCCATCTGAAATAAAAATATACGTGTGAACACTGGAATTTAGATTGGAAACAGAAATTAAATCCTAACCCAACGTCTACCCATTACCTCACAAGTTTATTATTAATGTTTAAGTTTTCTACAGGAAAGAGCCTTTGCTCTGATACCACAACTGTAACACCCAGCCCGGAGAGGGCTGACGTGTCACTATCACGGTAATCAAAATCCAAACGCATTCCCATTATTAAAAACGATTACAAGTTCAAATTCCAAAACCTAATTAAGATGTTCAATACATTAATTAAAGTAACAGATAATCTTGGTCTTCAATTCACTCTTCACTGGTTTCCCGGATTACCCTGCTAACCTGACGTGCATGAAAACAAAAGCACGCCTGAGCATAACGCTCAGTGAACGGAATAGCGGATAACAAAAATAAACAGACATGATGATAATCAAAGAATCGGCAGATATCAAAAATAAATAGACATGGTGATAATCAAAGAAATTGGCAGATATCAAAAATAAACAGACATGTGATAATCAAGGAATTGGCAGATATCAAAAATAAACAGACATAATGATAATGGAGAATCAAAGATCATAAGATAATATATCAAATAGAACATACGTCATAAGACATATATCAGATAGAACATACCCCGAGCTAATAATCATATCATATAATAACTGAACAGGGGGAACACAGGTAGCGAGCCCGTGAACCAATGTGAAATGGAGTATGGGCAGACATACAAACCATTCACCAGAGTCCTGAATGGAATGGTGTGTAACCATCCATCAGGAAATAACAGAACTAGCCTAGGATCGATCCATACGCCTCTGAGGAAATAATAATATAACCAGACATAATTTCAGAGTCCTCTTTAGAGACGCCGTGATCTCAGCTCACCGCCACGGTTGGTGCCACGTTATCGATGCCGCAATAACGCGTCTTGGTCACCCCCAAGATAGGGAGAGCTCGGGTAACAAATTCAGAAATATATAGTAGTCAAGCTACTTATAACAGGATCAAAAGCAAATTATCAGGAATCAAAACTAGAAATGAACGGAAATCAAATACAAGACAGAAATCAGGAATCTGTACTGCAAAGTAACGGAACCAAAAGTAAATACTTATGATAATAAGGAAACAGAATCCGTACAATAAGTAACAGAACAAAAGTGAATATTATGATAACAGAATCCGTACTTCAAAGTAACGGAAAATATTTATACTAAGATATAAAGAATCAGGAATCCGTACCTTATACACGAATGACAATAATCAGAAACAAGGTCTAGGCTCGATTAACGCCGCGAGAACCTACGATAACGTAACGCGAATTATAGTTTGAATTTTCCTATTTTAGATTGGAAAAATTCCAGTTCTGCCCCTGTCTTTTCGTACTCGTTAAAAATACTAAACGACGTTTAAAATTCTGAAAATCTCCAGTTTACTATATTAGTGATTTCTAAACAACTTTTATTTAGAAAAGTTTCTGATTGAAATTATCGAAATATGAGAAAAACGTAGATCTTTACAGCTGCGCAGAACTGCTAGCTGTTACGAAAACGACTATTTGGAGGTCTAATCGAATGAGTTTTTCTATGTTTTATATATCAACAGATTCGTTTTTCGACGAACTTCGTCATGGACATAAGGTTTAACTGATTTGGATCTGTTATGATAAAGTTATGGCCTCCGTAAGTTGGCTGTAAAATACGTATAAATCAAGGTATTTTGGTAAACCGTAAAATTATTTCTAGTTAAAATACGTCCGTTACGGGTCTGGAAATATTTTATAAATAAGTATAAATCATGATTGACTTCTGAAAAATTTGGCTAATCATATTATTAATCCGTTTGTCATTTATAAAATCACATCCCAAAATATTCATAAAAACTAGTTAAACGTGTAACTTGTTTAAAATGCTCGGTTAAGGTCTAAATCTTAATATGGTCAAAATACTTATATTTCCAGTAGCTAAAACAATATCAAAATGGATTCCTATCAAGTTGCTAAGTTAAGCAAGGAAAACATGTTTAAAACGTAAACCGAATTAAACGAGTACTTATGCAAACGGGCATCCTATGATCAAAGGCAATGAACTAGAATACTAATTAGGATGTCTAAGATTCAAGGATAACATAATGGCTAATAACATCTTAATGATTCCCATTATTTAAAGTTTATTTTTATAAAAATAAACTAATTATAACGTTTTCTTACTATTATATATAATAATTGTTAAGGTGTTTTAATGAAATAATTCACAGAAAATAATTGGTTAACTTTTAGAATAACCAGGGTTTATAAAACTTGTTTTTATAATTTTTAGAAATTTTTTACAAAAATTTAAAAAGGTTAAATAGGCATAAAAAAAATAACAGGAGGTGCCGGGGTCGAACCCGGGGCTTTTGTTTGTAATCATCATACGAAACTTCCTACCAATTTAATTCGATTCTCATCAAGGATTGGTCACCCAACGATCATTTATGTAAATACCCAAAATAATAAGTTTGGGAAACCTCAGGGACTATTTATGTAAATATATATAAAAAGGTCGGTGAAAGAGTCATCGAAGGACCCGAGTTAGTTCAGATCACGAATGAGAAAGTTGCTATTGCTAGAGGAAAGTTAAAGGAAGCTCAAAGTAGACAGAAAAGTTATGCAGATCGACACCGTCGACTTTTGGAGTTTAAGGTTGGTGACAAAGTGTTCCTGAAGGTTTCGCCTTGCAAAGGCGTACGACGTTTTGGTCTTAAGGGAAACTTAGTCCACGGTTTATCGGACCCTTTGAAATCCTGGAAAGAGTTGGTGAGGTTTCGTATCGTTTAACTTTACCACCTCAACTGTCACATGTGCATAATGTCTTCCATGTATCTCTTTTAAGGGGGTACAGTTATCATCCTCTTCACGTTGTGAATTATCCGCTTCATTTGATTCGTGAAGACTTATCGTTCGAGGAGGAACCCGAGGCCATACTTGACCGACAAGAACGCATTATGCGTAGGAAAACTATTCCTTTTGTTAAAGTATTATGGAAAAACCACCGAACGCGAAGCTACATGGGAGATAGAAGATGAAATCGTTCTCAATATCCGTATCTATTTACATCTTAGTTATTATCTTCTATATGTTTCTGTTATCAGTTATGAAGTTATCAATTATCTGTTTCTTGAACGTCACATTAGTCATCTCTTATACAATTTTATCTGCCGAATCGATTCTGTTTCAGCTATTGAATAATTATGAGGGATTTCGTTCACTGTTGATTTTTTTTACTACTCCGTGTACGTTATGTCATATCTTGTTCGATCCGTACCTAGCAATTTCGCGGACGAAATTGTTTTAAGGGGGGTAGAATTATAATACCCAAAATAATAAGTTTGGGAAACCTCAGGGACTATTTATGTAAATATATATATAAAAAAAAATCAACAGTGAACGAAATCCCTCATAATTATTCAATAGCTGAAACAGAATTGATTCGGCAGATAAAATTGTATAAGAGATGACTAATGTGACGTTCAAGAAACAGATAATTGATAACTTCATAACTGATAACAGAAAACATATAGAAGATAATAACTAAGAGGTAAATAGATACGGATATTGAGAACGGATTTCATCTTCTATCTCCCATGTAGCTTCGCGTTCGGAATGGTTTTTCCATAATACTTTAACAAAAGGAATAGTTTTCCTACGCATAATGCGTTCTTGTCGGTCAAGTATGGCCTCGGGTTCCTCCTCGAACGATAAGTCTTCACGAATCAAATGAAGCGGATAATTCACAACGTGAAGAGGATGATAACTGTACCCCCTTAAAAGAGATACATGGAAGACATTATGCACATGTGACAGTTGAGGTGGTAAAGCTAAACGATACGAAACCTCACCTACTCTTTCCAGGATTTCAAAGGGTCCGATAAACCGTGGACTAAGTTTCCCTTTAAGACCAAAACGTCGTACGCCTTTGTAAGGCGAAACCTTCAGGAACACTTTGTCACCAACCTTAAACTCCAAAAGTCGACGGTGTCGGTCTGCATAACTTTTCTGTCTACTTTGAGCTTCCTTTAACTTTCCTCTAGCAATAGCAACTTTCTCATTCGTGATCTGAACTAACTCGGGTCCTTCGATGACTCTTTCACCGACCTTCAATTGCTGGAAAAATCCCGAGAACATGGGTGGAATTCGTGGGTCGGTGAGGTGGAGAAGAAGGCAACTTTTTTTTTTATATATATTTACATAAATAGTCCCTGAGGTTTCCCAAACTTATTATTTTGGGTATTATAGAAATGATCTTTGTTGCTCAAATAATTCTCTAGATACATATCAAATCAATCAAATCAATCAAACCCAGTATATCCCACTCAAGAGCAGGGTCTAGGGAGGGTAGGTGTAGGCGAGTCTTTCCTCTATCTTGTTAGATAGAGAGACCGCTTCCAAAGAGACCCCCGACTCGATAGCAAACGCCATACTGATATCAAGACCACCTACAATAAATCATTGAACACATAGCATACAGTATACAAAAAGCCATACAACACATAGCATATCGTACACAATAAATCATACAACACATAGCATACATATATCCTAGGTGCATGTAGAATCACCGTTAAAGAGCATATATGGGCTACTTAGACATCATGCCCCGCAACCAGACTTCAAATACCCTTCCTGTCTATAGGTCGAACTAGAAGTCCTTAATTTTAATTCTACGCCTCCACTCAGTCCTATCCTCGATCATGTGCTCAGAGAGGTGCAAGTGTATCATATCTCGCCTAATTACTTCATCCCAAGTCAATCTAGGTCTTCCTCTACTCCTCCTACCCTCTAATATGATGTTCTCTACTGCTCTAACTGGTGCCGCCGTTCGTCTCCTCTTGACATGCCCAAACCATCTTAATCTTCCCTCTCGTATTTTATCTGCGATACGAGCCACTTCTAACTTCTGTCTAAATACTTCATTTCTTATCCGATCAAGTCTTGTGTGACCGCACATCCACCTCAGCATTCGCATTTCCGCTACCTCTATTTGTTTCTCATGCGATTTCTTTATGGCCCAGCAGTCTCTAGATACAATTTATATAATATTAATTGCCAACTTTGATATGCTTAGTGACTAGTATTATGTGTTTAGTGGGTTGTACCCACTTTTGTCTTTTTCTTTAACCCTAACTTTTTATTTATTTTAACATATTACTTTTACATATTTCATAATTTAACCCTAATATTTTTTTTGTTTCATCTTTGATCCACCATACTTTCCATATTATACAATTTTTTTGTTTTGTGTTTCCGTCTAAATTTTACAAGCAACACACCGCAACACGTATGTGTAATTCAACGTTTTACAATATTGTCTTTTACCTATAACTGACATGTGTTATTTGTGTTCGTTTACAAAATAAACAAACGAGTACAAACGAACGCAACTACCTACATTTCACAGACATCCAATTTAAGTTGTTACTTGAGCATAACATCAGGTACTAATCGTGTAACATTTGGAATTCTATATATATTAATAATAGAGTGGAATGAATAGTACTATTCTATAAACCACCACCAGCCTTCACCCTCTTCCCTCACTCCTACCGCCTCGCCGCCCTCCTCCGCTCCTCTGTCCGGCGATCTCCGCCCAGATCCGCCCTCACTCCGACCGCCTCGCCACCCTCCGCTCCTCTGTCCGGCGATCTCCGCCCTCACTCCGACCGCCAGATCCGCCGCCCGCCCCCACCCTTCCCTCACCTCTTTAACCTAATCGTCATCATCATCATCATCATCCTCATCATCAATCGATCTGTTTCTGTGGCTCTCTGAAGAATCTCACCTGTTTCTCCTCCTTCCTCCTACCGAAGATCTCAATTTCACAGGTATTCGTTGATGAATTCTACACTACTGATTGTGTTCGTCACTTTCATTTCCGTACAGCCGGTTGTTTCTTCGGTGTTTTCATGTTCTTGTGTTACTTTGTTTACTGTTATTGTTTATTGATTAACGATCAGTCGATTACTGTTGGTTCAATTCACGATCTGTTTTTGTGTAGTAGTTGTTTGTATGGTAATGAATTGTACTCTGTTGAACGTAGTCGATGACTCATGGTTAGTGATTACTGACGAGTGTTTGACGCCAATTTTGAATTAGGTTATGCTTACAGTTTTGAATTGAATTGGTTTATGTTTTGTAAACATGTTACATATCCTGAATTGAGTATACATTCTTACAGTTTGACATCTGAGGTCAACAGGCTTGTTTTTAGGTTTTAACATTATTGTGATATTTCTGTGAACAATATGTGAAAATTTGATAAAGACAATAGCGCACATAGATATTAGAAATGACAAATGTTCGTATAGGTTTGGCCTGAAATTTCAGTGTTGTTGGTTTTGATTTTTTAATCATTCTCTATTTAGTTGTGTATGGTGGTGCTCAATTCATAAACTGCCTTTGGTGTTGGGTGTAGGATGACTTTGTTTACGGTGTGTATGATGGACACCACACATACTATGAAGGAGAAGACAAATGTAAGAAAGTTTGTTTCGCATTTGTTTAGGCTATTTAAGATTTGGGTATAAGCAGTAAGAAGAATTAAAGATCACAAAAAGATGATAACGGGTTAAAGTTACAGACAATGGAACAAATAAATTCTCTTTTTGGTCCATGTTTTCCCTATATTGTCTTGAATTTGCAAATTGCAATCACCATATGTAGGCAGTAGTTCCTTATAAAGAAAGGAAAACATCTAAAAGCCTCTTGCTTTTCTTTTGACATGATGAATTTAAAACAATTTGGACTATATTATTGATTTTTTATTTTCTGATCTAACAATCCAACTTCACATTGCAGCAACATTTGGGGATCAATAAAAGAAGATTATGCAGCAATCAATAAAATCAATAAAAGAAGATTATGCAGCAATCAATCCTCCCACTGGCTTTCAAGGTACATCTCCTATTTCTTATAACTTTCTTGCCATTGAATTTGCATTTGGGAAAGATTCTTAACACTAAATAATACTAAACTCACATGGATCTCCTTTTGCATGAGGCAGGTCTCATCTCATGGTTATTTCTTCCCTCTGTGGCTCTTGGGATGTACCTCAATGTTCGGTTAGACTGACCCTAAACTTCTCTTCTATAAAATGTGGATCAATAATATCTATTTGTTCACAAGGCTACACTTCCATCATATGCATACTTTCCAACTAAAAATGACATTTCTTGATACATTTGTATCCAATAAAGAACAGTATCATCATTAATATGCACACTCTTCACGTTGACTTGAAAAATACCGCCCTTGACACCCGAGCCTTTTAAAGACGATGTCCTTTTGATTCTAGAGGAGCATGACATGTTTTTATTGTTTAGGGAGAGTACCTATACATCGGGGCAGCCATATTCATTGTAATATTTTGCATAATCGAGATGGATAAACCAAGTGAGGCATATAACTTCGAGCCTCAGATATATAACATGGAGAGGGGTGCTCGAGACAAGTTAATATCGGACTACAACACCATGGATATCTGGGACTTTAACGAGAAATATGGGGACCTTTGGGATTTCACAGTGACTAAAGATGATATCATGAAAAGATAAATAATAGTGAGTTAAATTTAATAGATACTCACCTCACTTCACCAAATGTTAATGGGCCAAAAACCTTGTATTCATTCTATACATGTTATTTTACAAAAACCCATAACGGATATGTTATAGTTTATGGTGTTTTGTTCAGGTTTGCTGGTTTGTGAGGTTTGGTGTCATTTATGCTTTGCTTAGGGATGCAGTGTTGTTTAATCTTGTGCTTTCTGTCAGCAAATATTACACCAGGTTTGTTTTATGCCCCTTGAAAAACGTTTGCGTCGGGCTATGATGATATTCAAAAAATGGTTTCGGGTTGCTTTGGCATGGCTATCGTTTACGGTTAGCAGCCATAACTGAAATCCGGTTCTGAGCCCATTCATCACATGCTGCATTCGGGAAAATGAATCGGTGCTTTGTTTCAAGTCGGTGACGATGAAACTGTCTTCATCTGAGACATGTACATGTTGTATGTTGGTGTACATTTTGAATTTAGTATAGTGTCGGGCTATGATGATATTCAAAAAATGGTTTCGGGTTGCTTTGGCGTGGCTACCGTTTACGGTTAGCAGCCATAACTGAAAGTGTTAGCTTGTGGCTATGATGACAGAGTTCTGAGCCTCCGTTTAGCCCGTCTTTATGACGCGCAACGCGCGTCTGGGGACCAAACTAGTTCATCTTAATTCACCACCACTGTACCACCATCTCCCCCACCGACATTTCTAAATCTACAAAATTCATATAAAACTTCAATCAATTCAACACATTCAAAGCTAAAACCCATACAATGAATCCTCCAAACCCCCATTTTAATAAATCCAATTAGCATAATCTCTTCCAACTTCTCAAAATCCCCCTTTTGCTTACCAAAATTCGATAAAGATCCAAAATTTTCAAAATTAGGGCTCGTTTGATCATCCCCTCACCAAAAAAACACAAACCCACGACCGATTTCGACCCAATTTCAGGTCAGATCGGTAGAAAATGCTCGATCGGATACTGGGTGTTCGCCGGAGTCGTCAATTGCAGCGGTTTATTCGCAACGGCAAGGTCACCCTCCTCTGTTTAGCCCTCACCGTCGTCGTCCTCCGTGCCAACATCGGCGCCGGAAAGTTCGGTACGCCGGAGAAAGACTTTAACGAGATCCGTGAGACGTTCTATCAGTACCGCGGTAAGAGGGCGGAGCCACGGCGGGTGCTGGAAGAATTAAAGACGACCACCGATCAAACGACGTCGTCAGCGACGAACAATTATGCTGAATTTGATGTTAATAAGCTGTTTGTTGATGAAGAAGATGATGTGAAGAAGAATCCTAATGAGCCGTACAGTATTGGGCCCAAGATCTCTGATTGGGATGAACAGAGAGGTGAATGGTTGAAGCAAAACCCTAATTTCCCTAATTTTGTTAATGTTAATAAGCCTAGGGTTTTGTTGGTCACTGGGTCGTCACCTAAGCCCTGTGAGAATCCTGTGGGTGATCATTATTTGCTGAAATCTATAAAGAATAAGATTGATTATTGTAGGATTCATGGGATTGAAATCTTTTATAATATGGCTTTACTTGATGCTGAAATGGCTGGCTTTTGGGCTAAACTTCCTTTGATTAGAAAGCTGTTGTTGAGTCATCCTGAAGTTGAGTTTTTGTGGTGGATGGATAGTGATGCGATGTTTACTGATATGGCGTTTGAGATACCGTGGGAGAGGTATAAAGATCGGAACTTGGTTATGCACGGGTGGAATGAGATGGTTTATGATCAGAGGAATTGGATCGGGTTGAACACTGGTAGTTTTTTGTTGAGAAACTGTCAATGGTCGTTGGATATGATTGATGTTTGGGCTCCTATGGGTCCGAAAGGGAAGATCAGAGATGAAGCGGGGAAGCTTTTGACTAGAGAGTTGAAAGACAGACCTGTTTTCGAAGCGGATGATCAGTCTGCAATGGTGTGGATATTGGCTTCACAGAAGGATAGATGGGCTAGTAAAGTTTATTTGGAGAATCATTATTATCTCCATGGTTACTGGGGCATTTTGGTTGATCGATACGAGGAGATGATCGCGAGTTACCATCCTGGGCTTGGTGATCACAGATGGCCACTTGTTACTCATTTTGTGGGTTGCAAACCTTGTGGGAAGTTTGGTGATTACCCTGTTGAAAGATGTTTGAAACAGATGGATCGCGCGTTTAATTTTGGGGATAATCAGATTTTGCAGATGTATGGGTTCACTCACAAGTCACTTGCTAGCAGGAGGGTGAAACAGACAGGAAATGATAGTAGTAATCCTCTTGAAGTGAAAGATGAACTTGGTTTGCTGCACCCTGCATATAAAGCTGTTAAGGTATCGTCTTCTTGAACCGAAGGGATGAAAGACTACTACATAGGCTTCGGTATTTGAATTGGTTTCTTGTTTTTCACTCGCGGATTGGTATTGTGGTCTGCATTGTGGTGCATTCAGATCCTGTATCGTTCTTTGATTCCCAAACGTCATAGCTTGTTGATTGTATCGATTTTTCTTGTTGTTAGCCGGTTTAAGTTATATGGAAGGCAAACAGATTGCTGGAGCCATCATTTGTTACTAGTTTACTATCTATAGACTGCTGTATCTTGTTGGCTTAATGCTGTTAAGGTGATGTTTTGCAATGCCACCAAAAATGTTGGATATCTAATTAATCAAGAAAACATGTCTTGTTTCTTGTTTTTATGTGTATAATTCCATTTTGGTTGGTTCTTGCAGTTTGATCCTTTTGGTGTGGTTTATGATGGTACAACTCGAAATGAGAATTGAAGTGAAATCTTCTTATTTCTGTCACAATTTGAACATATAAAGTTGTTTTTAGTGGAAGAAGTTGAAATCAAGATTTTTAATATATTATGAATTGTTTTGAGGCTGGCATAGTACATCATGTGCTTGTTAAATCAGAGAACATGTGATGATGGAGTCAATTCAATGAGATCTTGATTCATTTTGCAATGATGTAACTGGCTAGAACTTAGATGAGATCTGATTCATGGAAATTATTCTAAGCAAGCGCAGTGGCAAAAATAAGCAAGACGGCAAAAATAAGCAAGACGGCAAAAATAAGCAAGCACAACAGCAAATCTGGAATTTTGTAAAAATCACATTTTAAAAGGCCGTGGTACTAAAACAAAAGAAAAAGAAAGAAACATTGAAGCAATTTTGACGACTTGTACGTCTACGTTTCGATGAATTGTATATTATCACGCATAACTTGGGATTTTACGCCCATAAAAAATGCACATCTGTCATTCCTCAACTATGTTACAACATCTCAACCGACTTGTGGGATGGGTGCCTAAAGATGTCTATAGCACTTCACGAAATTGTCTTTACGAGTTTTTTAGAGATACCATTCGCGTCTATGGGAAAAATTACCTGTGTAGACCTATATGTAGTGATTATGACACTATATGAGACACATTCAACTGAAATGGACTTCCGAGCATGTTAGGTAGCATTGGACTAGCATTGATTCCTAACACATGGAGAGGCCAATACAAGCTAGTCAGCTAGATGATCATTCACACATGATGATAATGTTTGAAGCATGAACATCACATGATCTATAAACATGTCATGCAATTTGGGTCTTCCAATAACAATATCTTGACCGGTCACCGCTTTTCATGACTTAAAAAATGATACCACACTCGAGTCTTCGTTTGAAGTTAAATGAGGGTAGTGTACAAGCACACACGTTAGCTTTCATACGTTTCCTTAGATACTATATACATTATTTAAAGTTGTAATAATAAAATAAATCAAAAAACTTTCGTAATCTTTAACGTTCATTCTCCCAACAAACACATTTGTAAAGGTGAAAAATAATCATTCACGCTATACGTTTCAATATTCAAAATCGTGTTACTCTATTCATAATAGAAACAGAAACATAGAACATTCACATGTGAATTACTCTATATGGAAGGTGTAGTGAAACATTTGTCTCTAGTGGTTATTTTTAGGTTTTTAATTTCAAGAATCGTATGATCAACACCCTACCACCAACATCAAAGGAACTGACATACACCCTCTTTAACCCATAAACCCTAGCTTCTAATTCACTCAAACCCACAATCTTTACACAAAAGATTCAAACTTTACATACATGAACACCCAATCGTCCAACTGAAAGAGGATCAAAGCTTCAATCCATCATGAATACTCTACTTACTGATGATTTCAAACTCCGTCACGCTTTCACTTTTGCCTCCATCACTTTGCTCGCTTCAAACCCTCCGAAGCATGTTTCGGGTCCCCTGGTGGCGACATTCGGGTCGGGTTCCGGGTTCCCGGAGTTACAGTTGTTCGTTGAGCTCGACGGACAACTATCTCAAAAGTTCGACCTTCGAACACTCAGGTGTTCTTCTTTCTTATGTTGTTTAATTCGGTGTTGATTGGTCAGTATTTTAAATTTGGTTGTTTTTTTTGTTTGAAGTAAGTTATTAGTTGAGCATTGAGGTGGTGATCATATTATCATGTGGCTTGTTTTGGTTAAGTTAATTATGTAGTAGGGTTTGTTTTGGTTTGATATGCATTATTTTTTTCATCTACTGTTTGATTTGTTAACTCCTGATTACTTGGAACGTGTTTAAACTGTCGAAGGCGCAAGGCGCACTCAAGGCATAAAGGGTGAGCCTTGGGGGCCTGGTGCAAGGCGCTTAAAAAACGATGACTTTTTAAGCGAGGTGCATAGTATAAAAATTACAATTTTTAGTGGTTTTAGACATGTTTTAGGTTGATTTGAGATTTGAGGCTTGTTTAGGGCTAGTGTAATTGTTCAAGACTTGTTCAGATGAATTTTGGCCGGACAATGGCCTGAAAATGTGGCTGAGATTTTCAAAATGAAGCTTTTGAAATGAGGTATTAACCTTGCAACATTGCTATGTTGAATTCGTCAGTAAAGTTTATGATCATTTAAACCCTAGAAGTAGTAGTGCTCTCTCTGTCTGGCAGTCAGAATTCACCTTACAAAATCTGAAGTATATGCTGTTTGAGTTGTAATTCTGAGCACTTTTGTTTGCCATTCCTTTGATCTCATTTTCGTATTGTGGGTCCTGTTTTTGTGGATTCGTGCAAACTGAAACTTGAATAGAGATTATAAGTCGAATGGTATAGATAAAACGAATTTTGGTTTGTATTCATGTGCTCAAGTCTTGCTCTTTTGGGTTTCAGCTTTTCAGGTTGGGTGAATGTCAATCGCTTTTTGTATCAGAAGGTTGTGAAACCAGCAAAGAGGTAGGCCAATGTGATTAACTTGTATTACTTGTATCTTTTTCAGTTGATTGGTCTAAAACAATATCTCAAAAAGGATATTTTTTAGCTTTTATTATTATTATTATTATTATTATTATTATTATTATTATTATTATTATTATTATTATTATTTATGCTCGGAGAGAGCATTTTCATTCTGATATTTACAAAGTACTTATATATGTTATTGTAGATATAAGATAACATGTAACATTTTGAACCTTTAATTTGTGGTATGGCAATATGCGTGCATTAGTATACTGTTACTAATAGTCTAATAATATCTTCATGTTTGAATCAGAAAACTTATTCAAAGGGAATTACTATTCAATTTAAAGAGAAGGAAGAAAGTAGCTTCTTTCATGATGTATTTGAGCTATCAAAAAGTAAAGTAATTGTTCAAGGTCTGTTACCTTATGCAAACATTATATATCATACATCGATGATATAGTTTCTTTTAACTTTTGTAATTCTGTTTATCACATGACTAGTAACCTGAAACAGAAGACGGAATAAATTATCTCTGTGACAGTAACACACTATGGTAATTATATTTTTATAGCTGCAAATGTTATTACTAAACGAATCCGTTTATATATTGTATTTTTACAGAATCAACTTTACCAAATGGATCAATTTCTTCTTCTAAAAGCAAGTTTGATGATAAAATAGAAGCATCTTCTGCTAAAATGTACTTCCATTACTACGGGCAACTGCTTCATCAGCAAAATATGATGCAGGATTATGTGCGGACAGGTCAATATACCGTGTTCTTGCTCCTTTTACAGGCTCATGTTAGCAACTATTACAGTGTGATTGTATGATGTGCTAGTTTATTTCAATAAGCATGGTTTAAAATGATTTTTTTTGGATTTTTATTAGCTGAATTGCATAATAAATGTTCATTCTTTAGGTTCCTACTATGCTGCGGTTAAGGAAAATCAGGCGGATTTTGCTGGACGGGTAGTGGTTGATGTTGGTGCTGGAAGTGGCATATTATCGTTGTTTGCTGCTCAGGTGTACTAATTGATACTTATAGAGGGTGTTTGGATTTTCCTTTTGAAATTGATAACCTAATTATTGCAACTTGAGGTCGCAATAGTAAGTTTTATTTTCTGAATAACAAGATTCCATGTTTGACTATTTAGAGCTCAAAATGTTTGTGGTGGATATCCTGTTTTATACCAAATGCAACAAAGCTAAGTATCTAGGGAGAAAATACACTTACACATTTACCCAATTACCCCCATTTTAACCTGATTGCCTGTCTTTTTATTCCCATTTCACAAACCATCTATACTCCTTTCAATAAAAGTATCCTTTTTGGTAATTTCTTAAATTATCTGGCAGATACTTAAACTTCTGATTATTACTACTTAAAATCCAAAAATTGTTTTCTATAACCCGTTAACTTTAATTACTTAGCATCACTTAGTCACTTATAAAATGCACGTCCAAACACCCCTGTGCTAACATCTACATAACGTATAATGACTAATCACACCTTCTTGATACTTGTTAGGCTGGTGCAAAACATGTTTATGCTGTGGAAGCATCTGAAATGGCTGACTATGCTCAAAAGCTTGTTGCTGGGAATCCTATTTTGGGACAAAGAATTACGGTTAGTGCCCCTTTCTTGGTACAAATTAAGGTACTTGTAAACTTGGGTGTCTTATCCTTGGTGGATATGCTGCCATTAAAATGTAGGTTATCAAGGGCAAAGTTGAAGAAGTAGAACTGCCTGAGAAAGCCGATATATTAATCTCAGAGCCTATGGGTAAGCTCATAAATCATTATAACCATAATATTTGGATTATTATTGCTTTAACTGAATCTAGAAGGTTTCTTTTCACATACTGCCATGGTGTTGTTGTCTCTTACTTCCAGGAACTCTGTTAGTGAATGAAAGAATGCTTGAGTCATATGTCATTGCAAGGGATCGATTTCTTGTCCCTAATGGGAAAATGTTCCCAACTGTTGGAAGGTGATTTTTAATTTTAATCAAAACGCGAACTAAATGAATTGCCATGTTATGACTACTACAGCATATCTTTTTGATGCCGGGATTGGTATATGAAACATTGAAAAGGGTATAGCAATAAGAAATATAGTTATTTTCAATGTTTAATCCTTTGAGCCTCTTAGGTGCATTAACACACATTATTACAACATTCATCAACTATACAATAATTATTACCTCCCCTATCAGCCTTTTGATCATCATATCCTCGGTCTTTTATTAACTGAAAATGGTGTGCTTTTTAATCAAGATTCAAGAAGAATGTGGTGAAAACCTGATTATGTTATTATGCCATTTTAAGCGCAATTCTAACGTCATAATCGATAATTCTCCAGAATCACTATAATTGGATTGGATGAGAAATAATGTACACAGAATGTCGAGATGTATGCTAATTAATCCCAATTCTCTATGTTCTTTTCAATTTTGCAGAATTCACATGGCACCGTTCAGCGATGAGTATCTTTATATTGAAATCGCAAACAAGGTATGGATTTTATCCATATCCTTTTCGTATATCAAGAGTATCTTGATCATTATTCACATATGGTGGTCTCTGTATATTGTTATCGCAATAAGAGGCATGCTTGATTGTTTATTCTCACTTCTTGCTATGCAGTCCCTCTTTTGGCAGCAACAGAACTATTATGGGGTTAATTTGACAGCTTTACATGGAGATGCATTCCAAGGATATTTTTCACAGGTTTGTCTTGATTACTTAAAATAGGCTAACTTTTCTCACATTGAAGTTCCCAAGCTTATTTTAGAAGCTTCTTAGTTTAATGGTCACATTCTTCCTTTACTAGAGTTACTTTTTCAGGTTGTGGATGATTAACCTAACCATGCTAATAATTTTCAGTGGTTTTCCCCTTCTATATTGCTATGTGACAACGGTTTATCTTCAAGGAAGTCATAACAAATATAAATACAAACATATATACAATATTATACATAACATAAAACAAACAAACAAACATACCCAGTGTCTCCCGCTGGAGGGCAGGGTCTGGGAGGGGTATATGGTAGCAAGTCTTTCCTCTATCTAGAAAGATAGAGAGACCGCTTCCGAAGAGACCCCCGACTCGTTATCACAGGCAATAACGATAACAATCAAAATACAACGCATATACAAAGCATATAACAAAGCATACCAAAGGCAGTAACCATCATAATACGAAGCAAATAACACAATGATATATATCAATAACAATCATAATACAACGCATATACAAAGCATATAACAAAGCATAACAAAGGCAGTAACCATCATGATACGAAGCATATAACACAATGATATATATCACACGAAGAATTAGATAATGCGCATGTAACACCCAAAAAGGGTAGAAGAGTAAAACTACACCTAACGTGTGGGGTACGGCCATATGTCACCGTATACCCTTCCCACCCACCAAACCCACTAAAAATCCTTAATTTTAATTCTTCGCCTCCACTCGCTTCTATCCTCGATCATGTTCTCAGAGAGATGCAAGTCCATCATATCTCTCCTAATAACCTCGTCCCAAGTCAACCTAGGTCTACCTCTGCTCCTCCTACCCTCTAAGCTGATATTCTCTACTGCTCGGACTGGTGCTGCCATCGTTCTCCTCTTCACGTGCCCAAACCATCTTAATCTTCCCTCTCTTATTTTTTCTGTGATACACGC
This sequence comes from Flaveria linearis, assembly GCA_024085815.1. Lineage (NCBI taxonomy): Eukaryota > Viridiplantae > Streptophyta > Magnoliopsida > Asterales > Asteraceae > Flaveria > Flaveria linearis. The sequence continues at coordinate 91,229,081 of CM044004.1, forward strand.
CACCTCTAGCCTCTGACGAAAGACTTCGTTTCTTATTCGATCCAATCTTGTGTGTCCACACATCCACCTCAGCATTCGCATTTCTGCGACCTCTATTTGTCTCTCGTGCGATTTCTTTATGGCCCAACAGTCTGTGCCGTATAACATAGCTGGACGTACTGCCACTCTGTAGAATTTCCCTTTAGTTTTGCCGGGAACCTCTTATCACACAAAATCCCTGATGCTGCTCTCCACTTGCACCATCCTGATTGTATACGGTGTGCTACATCGCTGTGTATCTCTCCATCTTCCTGTACGTACGAGCCAAGGTATTTGAACCTAGACGTCCGGGGGACCGCCATGCCTTGGATACTGATTTGGGTGTCCTCTTCGGCCTCACCACTAAAGTTACAATGCATGTATTCTGTCTTAGCGCGACTTATCCTTAGGCCCCTGCGTTCTATTGCTGCTCTCCACTGTTCTAATCTCTCGTTAAGCACCGTCCTAGATTCTGATATTAAGACAATATCATCCGCAAACAGCATACACCATGGGACTGGCTGTTGTATAGACTTGGTCATCTCGTCCAGCACCACTGTGAAGAGGAATGGGCTCAATGCCGATCCTTGGTGGAGTCCTACCTCCACCGGGAAGTAGTCTGTGTCTCCGACAGGTGCTCGTACACATGTTTTTGCCCCGTCATACATATCCTTTATTATTTTGATATACCTTTCTGGTACCTTTCTAAGTTGTAGACTTTCCCAGATGAGTTTCCGCGGCACACTGTCATATGCTTTTTCTAGGTCAATGAATACCATATGCAGGTCTCTTTTCTTTTCTCTATATTTCTCCATTATCCTCCTTATGACGTGTATAGCTTCTGTTGTAGAGCGGCCTGGCATAAATCCAAATTGGTTTACCGTTATCTGAGTTTCGCGTCTAATTCTCGTGTCAACAATTCTTTCCCATAGCTTCATCGTGTGACTCAATAGCTTTATTCCCCTGTAATTTGCGCAACATTGGACATCTCCTTTTTCTTATATATGGGGACTATGACACTGCTTCTCCACTGCTCTGGCATCTTTCCTGTCTTAAAAATAGTGTTGAATAAGTCCGTTAGCCATTGTAGGCCCTCATCTCCTAGGCACTTCCACACTTCAATCGGGATGTTGTCTGGTCCCACCGCCTTAGCCCTTCCCATTTTCTTCAAAGCTCTCTTAACTTCATCGACTGTGATGCTTCTACAATAACACTTGTTTTGTTGCGTCGTTTGAGTTGTTTCGTCGATCTCCGTTTGTTGATTCCGGTTCGTTATGTTGAAAAGGTTATCGAAGTAAGTGTTCCATCTCCCCTTGATGTCTTTCTCCCTCACCAAGACCTTTCCATCCGCGTCCTTTATAAACTTCACCGATCTCAAGTCCTGTCTACTACGTTCCCTTGCCTTGGCAATCTTAAACATGTCATGTTCACCCTCTTTCGTCTCTAATCGCTTATACATCCTCTCGTATGCTGTGTTCTTTGCCGCTGACACAGACTTTTTCGCCTCTCGTTTTGCCTCTTTGTAATTATCTTTTAGCTCTGTTCGTTCTTCCTCATTATTACAGCGTAAAAGCTCTCTAAAACTTTGTTGTTTAATTCTTATCTTCTCTTGTACATCTTCGTTCCACCACCAGGATTCCTTGTGACCGATTTTCCTATTTGTTGTAGTCCCAAGCGTTTCTTTAGCTGCTTGAATGACTCTAGTTGCCATAGCCTCCCACTTTTGGTTTGCGTCTTCCTGCGGCTCACTCGGGTTCATTGGTATGATTTTATCTCTAAAGATGGTAATCTTTTCGTCTTTGAGTTGTCCCCATCTGATCGTAGGTCTACTTCTCTTAGTTGGTTGGACACTTGCTCTCTTGAGTCGTATATCTGCCACCAACATGTGATGTTGAGTGACTACTGTTTGTCCCGGTATTGTCTTGCAGTCCTTCCACGAGCTACGATCTTCACTCCTCATCAGCAAATAATCTATCTGTGTGTGTCTCCCGCCGCTGCTAAACGTAATTAGATGCGATTCTCTTTTCTTGAAAAACGAATTTATGATGCTTAGTTCATGCGCTAATGCAAAGTCAAGAAGCTCCCTACCGACGTCATTCCTCAGACCATACCCAAAGCCTCCATGCACCAACGGGAAATGATCGTTGTCCTTACCGATATGCCCATTAAAATCTCCTCCTATGAATATTTTTTCTTCTCGGGGTATGGCTCCCATAACCTGATCTAAACTCTCCCAGAACTTCTTTCTTTCCATATCCCTAGTCCGACTTGCGGTGTATACGCACTAACTACAGCCACTACCTCGTCTCCTATTACTATCCTTAACAACATCAGTCTATCATCGATTCTTCTAACCTCCACTACATTATCCTGAAGTTCTTTAGCTACTAAAAAACCTACTCCATTTTTTGTTCCATCTGACCCTGAGTACCATAGTTTATACCCATTACACTCCTTTGCCCTCCCGCCTCGCCATCTAGTCTCCTGGAGACACGCTATCTGAACCTTACGACTCCTTAGCACATCTATTATCTCTAATAACTTACCAGTAAGTGTTCCTACATTCCACGATGCCACTCGTAATTTATAACCCTTATTCCCTGTAGTTGCATCTCTCGTCACCGTACATGATCTCGGGACAACATAATGTCTCCTGTTATCTATTATACCTCACTCACCCTAACAATCAGACTAGAAGCAGGGATATAAACTAACAATCAGGTGCAGAGAATATGAACTAACAATCAGACTAGAAGCAGTGATATAAACTAACAATCAGACTAGTAGCAGAGATATAACCTAACAATCAGAACAATCAGTCCAAATGACAAAATATAAATAGATCACCCAAATTAAACGAACAAGTAGCTATTTAAGAACAAAAATATAAATATATCACCCAAATTAAGAACACAACTAGATGCTCACAAATAGAGACAGGGATGGCTCTCCCTGTTAAAACAGTGCTGGTCCTCCTAACCCAGCCCAAACAATGCCTACAACAAGATAATATTCGTGATGCAGAATAATAAAAAACAGGAAGAAGAGAATGATGGAACGAACTCACCCAGGGGTACCCAAGTTAGGGTATTCCAATCCTTTAGCAAAACAACCAGCACCAACTAGCACCGCCCAATTCGTGATGCAGATCTAGGGTTACCCAAGTTAGGGTATTCCAAGTTAGGGTATTCCAATCCTTTATACATAACATATATTATAATAATTTCTTTTTAGCAACCGTGCAACTTTTATATATTTGATATAGCATTCTTGACATTTCTGTTTCTCTTAATTAAAAATGAGATTGTGTTTGATTATGTGTTACAGCCAGTGGTTGATGCTTTTGATCCAAGGTTATTGGTAGCTCCTGCAGTTTCCCATATCATAAATTTTACTACCATCAAGGTATTGGAGTATTGCAATCTTTAATTGCTAACGACTGAATAATTTTACCTGCTGACCATCTTCAAGGATTTGTATACATTGTTATAATGTTCTAGTTCAACATTTAGCGTTAAAAGATATTTTGCTGTTATCCTCAGAGAAACCTGTGTTTATAAATGTAGTAAAATCTAGGAAACAATTTATGCTTGATTCATGTTTTTCACTAATTGGATGTACATGTTACACTTGTTTTCTATTTTCGTATCCAGGAAGAGGATTTGTACGAAATTGACGTACCATTGAAATTCACAGATGCTGTTATCCTCAGAGAAACCTGTGTTTATAAACGTAGTAGAATCTAGGAAAACAATTTATGCTTGATTCATGTTTTTCACTAATTGGATGTACATGCTACACTTGTTTTTTATTTTCGTTTCCAGGAAGAGGATTTGTATGAAATTGACGTACCATTGAAATTTACAGCCTCTGTGGGCACAAGAATACATGGTCTGGCATGTGGTTTGATGTTCTATTTAATGGCAGGTGAAAATTTTTATGCTGTTAAGTGCATATTGAGCATGGGTCAGGTCGGGTTGAACCAAACATTTTCTGACTAACTTTTGTTTAGAATTATTTAGTGTTAAATGTGATCTAAAAACTATATTATTACAAATCTAATTTATTTGAATAAAACATTCAGAAGGCTGTATATATTAAATTACACTTTTGGCGACTTCCGATCTGTTTGGTTCTTTACATATTGAACATAACCTGAATCTCGAATTGACCCATTCATAAGTAAAAGGTTGAAACTGTCACATGTGGAATTTACATCTTTACTAATTAAGTTCTGTATTACATTTTTTACCCTCAGCACTGTACAAAGATGGCTAACCACGGCTCCTGGTGCACCCACAACTCATTGGTACCAACTACGTTGTGTGCTGTCTCAACCAATATATGTCATGCCCGGTCAAGAAATTACTGGCCATCTTCACATGATTGCACACAGTGCTCAGAGCTACACAATTAACCTAACCATGTCAGGTTGGTTACAAGATTATTATTATTATTATCAGAATGAGATTATCAAAACTTAGAAACTGATTGTTACAGCATTTAGTTGCAATAATCCGGACATCCGGTAATCAGTTAGAAAATCACATCCAATTATGTAACCACATATGACCTTTTGTGTTGTGTAGCTAAAATGTGGGGTCCTGGTGCTGAACAAGGAGGCATATTACAAACATCAAGCTGCAGACTTGATCTAAAAGAACCATATTATCGAATGTCTCAGCCACAAGCCTATTCGGTGGCCCAAGATCAGCAGCCAAATCAATTGTTACAATCACAGGTACACATTACCTTAAAAAACCATGTCTCTTGATATACATAATCTGCAGTGAATCAGTTATGCGGATTTTTTTGACTGAAATTTCAGGATTTACAACTTCCATCATGGGATGAAGACGGGTTGGATTTTATCCAACCAGCAAATGATTCAACTGTCCAAATTCATTGAGTCATCTGGAAGAATTGCATTTGAGATGTTCACGAATGGTGTGACATGATCCATGATGTAACATTATACAAGGCAACATGAAATGCCAGGCGGGTATTTCCAGACCGCCCTTTACTAGTGTACCGTTTCGACGCCTGTAAATTAGGTTGATCTTTTTGTTGCTCTTTAGAGTTTTGTCACTACTTTCTTTTCAAAAAAATTTGACTAATAATTCATTTCTAGCTTCTATAAGAAGTAGATGTCAATACAACTTGTTACTTTCGTTGAAAGTGATCACAAGGATATATATTATTGTTGGTGATTCATGAGTCTGACACGACTGGAAGCACAACACCAACACGATAAAAAAAGATATTTAGGTTTTGGTCTGATTGGTGCAACTTGTTTAACAAAATAGTCGTGCTTTGGCTTGACCTAACTAACTCGTTTCATAAACCGACCATGTTTGGGTACTAAAATTTAATAGCTCTAACCCGTTCAAAACTGTGATGTTGAATTTAAAGATAACTAGTGTTAATCACCCGTGTTGCGGGGTGTGTAAAACCGTATCAAGTGGAATCAATATCATACTATCGTCAATGACCACCAACACCGGAAAAGATCAAAGGAATTTCAACGGACAACACCAAAAATTATCACCGACAACAATGAGTATAAAAACTACAAAAACACAATGTACAACGCCCAAATGCACAACCAAAGTTAATAGTTAGAATATATAATATATAAATTCATTATAATGATTTTATATATGTTAAACTTTTTTATATATGTTAAACTTTTAATTAGTAATTTTATTAGTGATTTTTCACTCTTAATTAAATGGTTTATGGCCCGAATATCTTGAGCCCAACTTAACAAACCTTGATTTATGGGCTGAATGACTTGAGCCCAACTAAAAACATAACAAAACAAACATGCAATGAATCGGGAGGAAGCAAGTTTAGATGCACACCGAAACCGGTTCCCCGACCCGACCCGAAGACCCGAACCGGACCTGACCCGGTTTGAACCCGGAAATACCCAAAACCGGTTCCAACCCGAAAAAACCCACCGGTTCGGGACCGGTTTTGAAATTTTTGACCCAAACCGGTTTGGAACCGGTTTTGATCCAACCCGGTTTGGAAACCGGTTCAAAAAACCCGGTTCCAACCCGGTTCTTACCCTTTTTTTTTTACCGTTTTAAAACGGCTATATAGCCGTTATAAGCTCGTTTTGACCGTTTTTTCAATATTTTTTGGACCATTTTGCCCTTATATGATAGTATAGATAGGTAGTGGGTGTAATGGTTTAGTCACAACACTCAAAACTTCAAAAACGCTCGAAAACGTGCTTAAAAACGCAAAAACGCTCCTCACTCTCAACTTTCCACTCTCTCAATATCTTGAATTATGGCTTCTGAATCTTCGGTTCCAACCGGTGGATCCTCAAGTGCCGCTACCGTTGTTAGAATTCTTTCAACAACGAGAAACAAGAGATTTGGTGTAATTTCGACTTATGCGAAATGTCGAATGGTCAACATAAAGCTCGATGCAAGGCTTGTGGTTCGTTTTTCAAGTCGGATTCAAACTCGACTTTGAGAAATCATATGACCAAATGGTGCAAGTCTTTGAAAAGTACACCGAGTCAAGGGCAAACATCAATCGGAAACGATGGTGGTTTATGGAACTTCAACGTAGATATGGTTCGAGATAGAATGACAAAGTTTGTAATTCAAGAAGGATTACCGTTCGATCACTTCGACAACCCTCGGTTAACAAAATTGATTCAAGAAACTCTTCAACCACGCTACACTCACGTAAGTCGCACCACTCTTAGACGTGATTGTTTAAATCTTTGGAAACAAGCAAAAAATGATTTAAAGGTTTTATTTGAAAATTTACAAACCAGTGTGAACTTAACTACCGATGTTTGGTCCGCCCCACACGGTTTACCGGAATCGTACCTTTGCGTCACGGCCCATTGGATAGATCCAAGTTCGTGGCAAATGATGAAACGTACGATTGCGTTTGAATTATTTGGATATCCGCATACCGGTGAAAATCTTTTTCAAATTTTAGACTATGTAATCAATACGTATAAATTAGAAAACAAAATTTTTTCAATGTCATTTGATAACGCCTCGAACAACACATCCGCCGTTGAAAAATTGAAAATAAAATATAAACCGATTTGTGATGGCGTATTTTTTCATTCAAGATGTGTTGCACATATTATTAATTTAGTTGTGCAAGATGGTCTTGGCGTTCCCGAAGTGGAAGATTTTAAAACGTCTTTCAAAAACATGTTACGTGACGTTTTTAAAACTAGTAGAAAAAGGTATGTTAATTATAGAAAAATGTGTCACGATACGAATTCCATTTGTTTAGGACCAAATTGGGATGTCCCGACTAGATGGAATTCTACTTGGAAATGTTTAATAGTGCTTTACGTCAAAAAGAAACGCTTCATGTTTTCCACGATGGTCTTGCGATGCGGGGTCGGGTTGTTCCGTTTTCGTTAGAGGGTTGGGAATATATTCAAGAAATAACTCAATTTTTAGAGCTTTTTAAAAACACAACTACAAAATTGTCGGGGGTTTATTATCCGACAAGTTGTCTAACGCTTCATCAAATTTATTTAATGACCCATAAATTAAGTGAATATGAAGAAAGAAACGAAATGTTTTCAGCAATGGTAGCGCCGATGAAAGAAAAATTTAAAAATATTTCATTGAACTACCCCCGGTTTTTACGTGTTCCGCCGCACTCGACCCGTGTTTAAATGTTTCGGGGGTAGAAACTTTAATAGATGAGATAACTTATGATTTAGATTTACATGATTTTGATCCATTTTTTAATGTTAATACAAAACAAATATTTAATGAAACTTTTAAAAAATTGTTTAATGTTTATGTTGAAAAATATGGTGCAACATCAAACATCCACCGACCATCGAACGTGGAATCGAGTTCGTCGAGCTCAAGTAGAGACCCGATGATTAGTTTATACAATACTTTGAGAAATGAAAACAGTAAACGTCAAAGGGGTAACACCCCAAGTAGCGAACTCGGGAGATATATGGGAACCGATTTTTTAGCCACTATGTCTCCGATGAATTTTTGAAATTTGATATTCTGACATGGTGGAAAGAAAAGGAATCATAATTTCCGGTCCTAGCCGCCATGGCACGTGATTTACTAACCGTCCAAGCTTCCACGGTAGCTTCGGAGTCTGCATTTTCTGTTAGTGACAGGGTTTTATCGATTAGAAGAACAAGGTTAACTCCAACATCGCTAGAGATGTGTATTTGTTTAAAGGACCACTTAGATGCGGCCGAACGAAGACAACACATATCAAACCTTGAAGAAGAAACACCGATTGAAGAAGAAATACACGAGCACGAGGTACAAACCGGACGATCCTCACCGCTATCCGACGAAGAACTCGCTTATGATTTGTCTCAACGCATTGGCACACAAACCGACGAAGACGATTAAATTAGACAAACTTGTATTCGTAATATGTATATTTTGTTTTTTTTGGTTTAATTTTAATGTAATTTTTATTGTTTATTTTTCGTAATAAATAAAAACGCGTTTTAAACGTAATATGTATATTGCGTTTTAATTGTTTACTTATTAAAATGAAAATAAAAACGCGTACAATCGTATATAATTAATCTACTCTAATAATTTTAATTAATCAAAATTTGTAATTAATTTGTATATAATTTAAATAGTAGGTAAAAAAAAAAAACCGGGTTTTCCAAACCGGTTGTTGGACCCGACCCGGTTCGGTTCCAACCCGAACCGGTTCCAACCGGGTTGGGTTTGATGGGGTTGAAAACCGGTTCCGACCCGAACCGGTTATTGGTCAAAACCGGTCTTGAAAAGGTTGACCAAACCCGAACCGGGTCCAACCCGACCCGGGTTAAAAAAAAAACCGGTTTGTGCACTGCTTCAAGCAAGTGGGAACATGGAATTGATCTTGGGTTTTGCATGTAGAAGTAAGATATGTTAACCACTACGGCAAGCCAAGAGTTCAAGGTGAAGCAAAGTCTGTATATATTAAAGAGAAAAAATGATAAAAACTCTCACACCGACCTTATGGTTTTTAAGATATTCTATATATATAAATCCCAATGTCAGTGTGAACAGTAATTCACCCAGACCGGGACACGTGGCAGGCGTTGATTGGTTGGCGATTTTTTTTTCTTCTGCTCCGGCCACCTGCACTGACGTGGCGGAGGCGTCGGCGGTGGTGTAGCTAGAGAGAGAGAGAGAGAGAGAGGAAGACGGTGACGGTTTACCACCGCGTCGGTAGTGTTGACCGGCGGACCTGCATCGACGTGGCGGAGGCTTCGGCGGTGGTGTAGATGTAGAGAGAGAGAGAGAGAGGAAGACGGTGGCGGACTAGCGGTTTACCACCGCGTCGGTAGTGTTGACCAGCGGATGTTTGGTAAACGCCGTCGATGTTGGTGAGCCATGGCTGTTGTGGTGAGCCCTGTGGTTTGTTGGTGATCGCCGAGCTGTCGGTGACGGCGGCGGTGACACTGACGGTGGTTGTACCAGACTACCAGTGGCTGTACCAGACTACCAGTGGCATGGAGTGTGTGTTAGTATGTGTTTTGTAGGTGGTGGTGGCGGCGGTGGCGGTGACGCCGGCGGTGGCGGTGATGCCGGTGGTGGTGGCACCGGCGGTGCCATAGAGAAAGAAAGAGAGGAAGATGAGTGTAACCAAAAGAGGCTTTGGAATTTTGCAAATGTGAAGGATTTGATGCATTTTAAATGTTGAAAACAAACAAACAAACAAACAAACAAACCCAGTATATCCCACTCAAGAGCAGGGTCTGGGAGGGGTAGGTGGTGGCAAGTCTTTCCTCTATCAAGATAGGTAGAGAGACCGCTTCCAAAGAGACCCCTGGCTCGATACAAAAAATATATCGCTCGCGATTTAACATATAATCAAATAATCAAACAATCAATCATATAAAGCATACATCATACAAGAAGCATTCAAAGCATTAGGATATCACCAAAAGGAAGTATAAAATGGACAAGCATGCATCAGGAAAGCCGCAAGTTTCCCGTAACAGGGTCCACGCGTACTACATACACATCAAGCCCCGTGACAAGTACACAAAGTCCTTTCCTAGCTACAGAAGCTACTAAAAGTCCTTAATTTTAATTCTACGTCTCCAGTCATTCCTATCCTCGATCATGTGCTCAGAGAGGTGCAAGTGTTCCATATCTCGTCTAATTCTCTATTCCCAAGTCAACCTAGGTCGTCCTCTACTCTTCCTACCCTCTATGTTGATGTTCTCCACTGCTCTGACCGGTGCTGCCATTGGTCTCCTCTTGACATGTCCATACCATCTTAATCTTCCCTCTCGTTTTTTATCTGCAATAGAAGCCACTTCTAACTTCTGTCGAAACACTTCGTTTCTTATCCTATCCAGTCTTGTATGGCCACACATCCACCTTAGCATTCGCATTTCCGCTACCTCTATTTGTTTCTCGTGCGATTTCTTTATGGCCCAGCAGTCTGTCCCATATAGCATAGCTGGGCGTACCGCCACTCTGTATAGTTTTCCCTTAAGTTTTGCTGGAAACCTCTTATCACATAGGATCCCTGATGCTGCTCTCCACTTGCACCATCCTGCTTGGACACGGTGAGCTACATCGCTGTGTATCTCTCCGTCTTCCTGCAGGTACGAGCCCAGGTATTTGAACCTAGATGTCTGTGGACCGGCATGCCCTGGATGCTGATTTGGGTGTCCTCTTCGTCGTCGCCACCAAAGTTACAATGCATGTATTCCGTCTTAGAGCGACTTATCGTTAATCCTCTGCTCTCTAGCGCTGCTCTCCACTGCTCTAGCTTGTCGTTAAGCATCATTTTAGATTCTGATATTAAGACAATATCATCCGCGAATAGCATGCACCACGGGACTGCCTGTTGTATTGACTTAGTCATCTCATCCAACACTAGTGCGAAGAGAAATGGGCTCAATGCTGATCCTTGATGGAGTCCCACTTCCACTGAGAACGAGTCTGTGTCTCCTACCGGTGCTCTCACACATGTTTTTGCCCCGTCATACATATCCTTAATTAATTTGATATACCTCTCTGGTACCCCTCTATGTCGTAGACTTCCCAAATTAGTTGTCTCGGTACACTGTCATAGGCCTTTTCTAGGTCGATGAATACCATATGGAGGTCCCTTTTCTTTCTCTATATTTCTCCATTATCCGTCTTATGACGTGTATGGCTTCAGTTGCAGAGCGTCCTGGCATAAATCCAAATTGGTTTGTTGCTATCTGGGTTTCCCGTCTAATTCTCGTGCCGATAACTCTTTCCCATAGTTTTTGGGATTTTGCAAACGGAAACGAAATAAAATTCTTCGGATTTCAAAATTTTTATTAAATTTGATTGAGTATAAAAGTTCAATTCCATTATCTTTGAAAATTTTTATGTATTAGAAAAGAAAAAAAGTGGTGTCTTTACAATCTATAGTTTTTAACCATAATATTTTATATATTTTTAACATATTTATTACGTTTAATTGTCGTGTTACAGCGTGCGATTACTATTTATATTTTACGTTTTACGTCCGCGGTTTAACATCTTTACGTCTATTTCCATTCGATTTATTTTTTGTTTTTATTTTAATACGAGATTTTCTGGTGTTGGTGGTCGTTAACTGTGGTGCGACATTGATTCTACTTGGCATTGTTTTACGCCCCCGCGCAACGCGGGGGCTCAATACTGTTTAATATAATGTGTGTTCACTGTGTTTAATCAATTTACAATTTTTTTATATATTTAATTTGTTTACAATTTATATACAATTGACAACCATTCTGACTTGTCAATATGTTTGACTTGGATAAACATATTAAGTCATGTTTGAATTTTGATATATACATGGTTTCAAGTTTGTTAAGGTTAGAATTAAGGGTTGTCTTTTATGTACATGTTGTGTAGTGTTCTGATTAATTGAACAACTATATTGAGCATTGAACATGGGCGTTGACGTTTGCATTAGAAATAGACATTGTAATGGAGTTAGTTGCAACTAAGTTGTGACATGACCTCCACCTAGTATAAACAAACAAGAATAATAATAATAATTGTTTAGCAATTTATATGTATTAACCACATAGTCAAAGATGGCTCTCCTGGACATGCTCACTTACCAATGCCTCTAATAGTTCTTAAGTATGTCCTGAATGATTATGCGCGCGTATGCAAATGAAAATGAAATAAGCTACGCTAAACATATGTTAAAAATGGGTCAAAGCGAGACATGACCCAACCTCAAATGAACTAAGCAACTTGAATTAAACCAAGTCAAAGGTGGATCACGTATTTATTTGAGCATACCCCTTATCATAATGCTAAAATATATGTAGATAATGGTTGATATTATAAAAAATAAGGGATTCACAAATATAACTTTTTATGGTTAACAAATATAACCGCTATAGTTATCATATTGATACATTATCACTCATTTATTTACACAAATAGTATAAATAACCATGAAGTTGGTGATCAAAATTCATAGCCGTATTATCAAATTTTCAACTTGGAAAATGTTACCACAAGGCGATATCCTAAACGCGAGAAGAGTGGTTATCCAAAACCCGAACTTTCGCTTAGGAGTTGACTTTTGCATGTGGATTCACACCCTGACTAGATGCGGTGCAACTGATACAATACCAATAGGTAAGCATGAATATGCTATATGCCAGATTAAACGTTACGTATCACGTGTGTGAAAAAGGAATACATTATGTTGATTAACACTTGACTTTCATTAATGATCATGTTCCATGATTTATAGTTTGCAGACACTAATCGGATGTGTTTTAGGTCAGCCCAACTCAATCCGTACAAAGTACACAATACACTATGATGAATAATACAAGACTTTCATTGCTGATCATGTTTCATGATTTATAGTTCTGCAGACACTAGCTGAATGTGTTTTGGGTCAACCCAACCCAATCCGTACAAAGTACCCTTGTTTGACCCATTATCAGATCCGCCCATTTTGCCTAATGTACAGAAAATTACTTTTGTCAAGAGATTACCTACAAGTCTACTGACAGCTGCAAGAGCAGGAAGTTGTGGCCAGCAATAACATCATAACATCGTTTGCAAAGTGTGGGGTGATCTACGAATGAACCGACTTGAGGTGAGAAATTCCAGCATCTTTCACATTTTGTACCTTCTGCACGTGACACTCCGATCCATATTTTATTTTCTCCTTGAATCAAATATTCTCCATTTTTGGATTATTATAATTTTTGGTTGGTAAATCATCCAATGTAGGAAGAGTCTCAACCTGCAGTTTGGCCAGTCAACTTTTTAAGCAACTACTTCCATCAAAATTTAACACCTAATAAGATGTCAAAACAAAAAATCAAGTTTTATGTATGGGAGTCGCAACACCAAAATAAACTAGCAAAAACAAATACAACTTTTTGTGGACATAAATGAAAAACTTAACATAGAACTAAATTGACCTCAATATGTCTCATACAAAATATGACAATCATTTTTGGATTATTATAAAAGTAAAATTGCTTTTTGGAATCATGAATTATGATTGAACCCTTAGAAATTCGTAACAAAAATAACAAAAGAAGGTTGAGAGTCAACTCAACCTGATTTGGCCGTTCCGGCTCGTACAAAACACATGACCCGTTTCAACCTAAACCCTTTTCAACCTAATTTTTCCGACCCATTACAATTAAAAAAATACCTGAGATGTTATGAATATGAGATGCAGTGAGTCAGCAATGCGGACCTATGAAAGGGTGAGGGGTAGCCTCCGCTACCCCTCAAATTTTTACGCGTAGTGTAAGAAAAAAAAATTTATATAGGAAATATTTTTTTATGGTTTTACGTTACCCCTGAGAAAATTAACTTGTATTACGTTACCCCTGAACTAACTTTCTAGATCCGCCACTGGTCAGCATCAACTTTAGCTTCACACATATTCCTTAATTTCACAGCAAGATTATCATCTTCAGCCATTTTGACTCGAAAACAAATTTTGTTGTGTCAGTGTTGTCAATATTATATTCGAAAGGGAGATTTTGCTACACATCTTCAGCTAGATGAGGTAGTATTGGAGCAATTACTCTCACTATTGACAGTAGATGAACCGCAAGGACTGTTTGACAACTTCTCCTTGTAAAACCTGAAGCCCCCCTGAGATAAAAGTCGACATCTCAAAGTCAACTCAAGTTGACTATAAACAAAATCAAACTTTATTAAATCATAAGAAAGTTTTACCCAACATAAAGGCGGTCTTTCGCAACATCAAAGTAGAAATTTGAGAGATCAACAATAGCAAATCGTTGAATTGTCTGAAACGGAACAGATAATGTTTACAATATAAAAGAAGAATCCTGCTATCAAGAAAAAAAGTTTACCTGAAATATTTTGAAGAACTGGTAGCTCTCATAGCTTTCTTTAATGTTTTAACAACACTTCCAAGCTGGAATAGAGCATGCTGATCGATCTCAGGAAGTTCATCATATGTAATGGCATTTTCAGCCTGCAAAATATAGTCAGAATATTAATAGTGTACAATATTTAGACCATATACATCAAAGGAATTATTTCAAATCATAACATACTTTCCAATCATGAAGATTTCCCAAAAGAAACCTTAAAGTCCCTCTCAATTTTCTATAAATATCAGACATTTAGCGAAGAACTTGAGGACCAATCAAAACGTCTCCTGTATAATCTACACTTAAGACCCAGAATCTTAGCACATCAGCTCCATAAGAAGGTGCTTCCTGGAAGAAGATTTAAAAAAAAAAATACTCCACTATTAAAATGATTATATTATAATAACGAATCACTGCTAAACAATCACTGACCTCTTGATTCTTCCCTCTTTCAATTATAGTACGGGATCAACAACATTACCCAAAGATATACTCATTTTTAAACCCTTCTCAGCAAGCACAAATCCATGGGTTATAACTCCAGAATCTGGAGCTCTTCCTGAAATATTTATAAATAAATAAAAAACAATAATGATAATAACAAAGAAATGTTATTGGATTAAGAATGTGTACCTTTTGTTGCAACACTAGTTAGTAAAGAACTTTGGAACCAACCCCGATGCTGATCTGAACCTTCAACATACAAATCAGCAGGAAAATTCAGGCCATTTCTATGCTCCAAAACAGCAGCCCATGAAGAACCTGCATATATAGTTCACTTTTTATTTTTATGTCCAGTTGCATGTAAAATTTTATATTGTACAAAAAAGTACCCATTTTCAACCGGTAATTAATATACCAGAATCAAACCAAACATTCATTGTATCAGTTCCTTTCACATAAGCTGATGCTTTATCACGATAATTCTCAGGAAGCAATTCTTCTACCGACATGTACCACCATGCATCACTGCCCTTTTGGGAATAATTGCTGCCAAATATAATAATCAAAAGGTAAATTATTATTACAGTTCACTTCAGTAAATTGTCTTTTTTTTATCTTTATTGCATTACACTTGATATGATCAATGGTTTCTTCATTTAGCAGAGGTTCTTTCGTCTCTGCATGATAAAAGACTGGAATTGGGACACCCCGTGTTCTCTGACGAGATATACACCAATCTGAATGACTGGAAGTCATTGTAGAAATTCTGTTTTCTGCCTGAGTGACAAAACTAATTAATATTTTTTAGCTTGTAAACTTAATAGAGAAAAATACAAAGAACCAAAAGTTGATGTAACTGAAAGAAGAAATCGTTGATCAAGCCGATCTACAGACTAGAAAACCACTCTAAAATCCTAAAGTTGCTTCATCTATAGTTTCGAAATTTGATCCAGAAGTGATATAACCAAAAAAAAACTGCACACGTACAAAAACCAAACCTGTAGCTGTCATTAAATTAGTTTAATTCTCTCTTCTCCTATCCAGTTTTAGATTTTTATTCTTTCGTGATACATTTCAATTGTTGCTAATGAAAAGGGACTGCTACTTCTTCCATTGTGTGGGTTGAACATAAAACTGAAGGAAAAAAACCTTAATTGTTGTAATCACGTGAACTTCAATTGATCAAATAAAACATATTCATGCACCTGAGATGGGATCCATGCAACTTGGTTAATGGCATCCATAGCAGCCTCCCTGAATCCTTCCACAGAAGAAAAACAATTGTGCTGTTGCCCTAAAAATTGTAGGCTTTTTTGTTCGCCAAACATACGGATACTTGTGCTATAAATAAAAAAATAAAAAAAGAACCTTCAAATTTCTAGTAAACCATTTCAATGGTATAACAAAAAAAATGGTTTGCTCTAGATTTTGTGGATGAATAAAATGACTTACTGTAAGGTTCTACCATAACAATTGATAAGCGTTCATCCAAGTGATTAATTACAGCAGCATTACCATCACCTAATACATCAAGCCCATTAAATATCCCAGCTTCTTCGTGAACTTTCCTTCGTCGTCTACTGGGGATACTATAGGCAAACCATATTTTAAGCCCGTTATATAATCATCCTGTCCACGACCAGGGGCTGTGTGAACAAGCCTGGTTCCTGATTCTGTTGTAAAATAATCTCCACCAATCACAACAGGACACTCTTGGCCATTATTGGGTGTGCATATGTATTTGTATACATACATAAACAAGTTAATAAGCAATTTGATGAAAGCAGTCAGTTAATTCAAAACATTAAGTACCTGTAATTTCGAGCTCTGAACCCAAAACTGTTTTTTAACAACAAGCTTCACATTCCATTTGGCTTCAAGTGTTGGCACAAGATCCAATGCAACAATGAAAAAGGGTGTTTCATGGCCTTTTAAAATGTTACCAAATCTCCTACTTTTGTCTTCAGAAGATGAAGCAATATCAGGTGAAATGGGCAGCACTTCAACAACCGCGTATTGAAGCTTTGGGTTCACCGTCACAGCTGGAAAAAAACAAAGCAAAAAATCACATGCAGATATATGTAGATAACTTCACAAAATTACACACACAAAGACATACCAGCATTTGCAGGAATAGTCCAGGGAGTGGTGGTCCAAATTGCAAGGGACAACTTTGGATAAAATTCATCTAGTAATCCATCTTTAGTTGGAGTATTTAATACTTGAAAATTGCATACATTCTCTTTGAAACATGGCCCTCAGGATACTGTATAAAAGATTAAACAGAGTGGGATTATTTCTAAAAACTAAGAAGCTTTAACACCCTTATGAAAAGGTAACAAACTTTGATTAAATAAAATATGTGAAACATGTGCCTTCCAAAATTCAACATTGGATGGTTTATATTTTTTCAATCTTGGATGGTTGTTCAAAGAGTCAAAAATGGATGGTTATTCAAGATTCAACAATGGATGGCAATGGTATTCAAAGTCTAATATGGATGGTAAAATTTTTAGTATAAATAGGCATGAATCCTTGATTGCTAAATGCATCCATCACAACTCAAATAACCAATACACACACCTAGCTAGCCATTTATACAATAGAGATACAAAATACTTTGTATATTTTTCTCTTTTCTCCAAACTCTGTAAACACTGCAAGTTATAGTGAATTGTTTCTCGGCTTCCGCCACCCGTGGTTTTTCCCGATTTGGGTTTTCCACGTAAATCCCGTGTCTCTTTTATTTTATTTTCTTACCATTCATATTACCCGGTGCTTGATTACGCTTGATACATTAATTCTATTCCGCGTCGAACTAATATTATTAATTACTGCTCGGATCTTTGGGGCGAGTTTTCACACTCTTTTACCACAATTGGTATCAGAGCATCCGGGTTTTAATATTAGTTCATTGGAATTATTTTATCAAGTGGTAAATCATGTCTACAATGAAGTTCGATATTCCATTGTTAGATCGAAACACCAGGTTTCCTCTATGGCAAGTAAAGATGAGAGATGTTCTAATTCAAATGGATTTACATAAGGCGCTTTTGGGTTTCGATAAGATGCCCACGTCATGGACCGAAGAAGAAAAAGAGTTGAAAGACCTAAAAGCTCTATCCCAGATTCGTTTGCACTTATCAAACGATGTTTTGCAAGATGTTTTAAAAGAAACTTCAGCGGCTTCTTTATGGCTAAAGTTGGAGCAATTGTTGATGACGAAGAGCCTACCAAACAAGTTACATCTAAAGCAGCGGTTGTTCAATCTCAAAATGATTGAAGGTGGTTCTTTAGCTGAACATATTTCCATATTCAAAGAGTTAGTTAGTAACTTAGAGAATATGGATGTTGAGTATGAAGATGAAGACTTAGCTTTATTTTTGCTGTCATCATTGCCCGAATCCTACAGCCATTTTCGTGATACTATCATCTATAGCCGTGACACTCTTGTCTTAGATGAAGTTTATACAGCTTTGGATTCAAAAGAAAAAATGAAGCATATTACAGGTGGTGGTTCTAGTGATGTGAAAGCCGAAGGTTTGAATGCCAGAGGAAGAACAGGAGATAGGGTTAAAAACCCTCAATCTTCCAACAGAACGAGATCCAAGTCTAAAGGCAAACGGAAGTTTTGCAGTTACTGTCACAAGAAAGGACATATAATTGATGAATGTTTCAAGTTGAAGAATAAAGAGAAAGCAGCAGCAAATGATAAACAAGCTAGCACATCGGGTGAAGCTGATGTAGCAGAGGCTGGTTGTATTGGAGAACTCCTAACAGTTTATTCAGATAAACTGGATTCCACTGATGAATGGATACTTGATTCTGGTTGTACTTTTCATATGTGTCACAACAGAAGTTGGTTTTATACATTTGAAAAGGTTAACCAGGGTTATGTCTTAATGGGCAACAATTCTACATGTCCAGTTGTTGGACATGGCTCAGTCAGAATCCGTATGTTTGACGGAGTTATCCGAACCATTGGGAATGTTAGATATGTTCCTGACCTCAGAAGAAACTTGTTATCTCTCAGCTCCTTTGATAAAAGGGGATATGAGTTTGCTGGTAAAGGTGGAGTTCTCAGGGTATTCAAAGATGGTTCCGACAAACTGAGGGCCAAGCGAAAAACCTCAGATCTCTACTTTCTTGACGGGCAAACAATTTCGAGTGATGCTGCTGTTGTTTCAAAGTCTCTTTCTGATCCAGATCAGTCCCGTCTTTGGCATCTTCGACTCGGCCATATGAGTTTTCAAGGCATGTCCGAATTGAGTCGAAGAGGATTACTTGGTGAACAAAAGATTGTTGATTTAGAGTTCTGTGAAGACTGTGTGTATGGCAAGGCAAAACGGGTGAGATTTCTAAGTGGCGTTCATACAACGAAAGGACCACTTGACTATGTCCACTCGGATTTATGGGGACCGGCTCGAGTTGCTTCGAAAGGTGGAGTTAATTATATGCTCACTATCATTGATGATTTCTCTAGGAAGGTGTGGTCTTTCTTCTTAAAACACAAAGGAGACGTTTTTTCTACCTTCAGAAACTGGAAAGTTCAAGTTGAAAAGCAGTCAGGATTGGTGGTAAAGTATCTTCGCACGGATAATGGACTTGAGTTTTGCTCAGAAGAGTTTAATGCCTATTGCCGAAAGGAAGGCATCACTCGACACCGCACGGTGGTCCATACACCTCAACAAAATGGTGTAGCCGAAAGGATGAATCGCACCATTATGGAGAAGGTCCGGTGTATGCTTTCTAATTCCAAATTGCCAAAGTCATTTTGGGCGGAGGCTGCTTCGACTGCTTGCTATCTTATCAACCGATCACCATCACGAGCAATTGAGAAGAAAACTCCGTTTGAGTTATGGTCCGGAAAACCTGCCGATTATACAGTTTTAAAACCTTTGGATGTCCAGCGTATGCACGCGTTGACAATGGGAAGTTAGAACCGAGAGCAATCAAATGCGTTTTTCTTGGGTACAATCGGGGGTAAAAGGTTACAAGTTATGGAGCTTTAAACTGAAGAAAGTTATTATCTCAAGAGATGTTACTTTTGATGAGTCTAGTATGATTCAACCAGCTGTAGACTCTTCAAAAGCTACAGATACATCTGATGCATCATCCGAAGCAAGAAAAGAGCAATCTCAGGTGGAGGTGGAGCTTCCTACTCCATCTACTACCGATCAGAGTACATTTGAGCATCAAGAGTCTTCCTCGCCAGATGAGCATGTTGTTGTTGAGGATTCAACACCTTCACAACCACAAGCTACTACTCCAAGCATTGCAAGAGATAGGCCGAGAAGACAAATTGTTCCTCCGAAGAGGTATGCTGAATCTGATCTTGTTGCTTATGCTCTTATTGTTGCTGCTAATATTGAGTCAGAAATCGAGCCTGTGAATTATGATGAGGCTATCAAGTCTAAAGACTCAAGTGATTGGATGATTGCTATGCATAATGAGATGGAATCCTTGCAAAGAAATGGTACTTGGGACTTAGTTCCTATTCCGAAAGGGAAAAGGCCAGTTAAATGCAAGTGGGTCTACAAGCTCAAAGAACCTGTCAACCCAACTGAGAAACCAAGGTACAAGGCTCGGTTAGTAGCTAAAGGCTATAGTCAGATTCCTGGTATTGACTATACTGACATTTATTCCCCAGTTGTCAAACATACTTCCATTCGTGTATTGTTGGGGTTGGTTGCTTCTAATGATTATGAGTTAGAGCAACTTGATGTTACTACAGCTTTCTTAAATGGTGAGCTTGAGGAAGAGATTTTTATGCAACAGCCCGAAGGCTTTGTAGTTCCAGGCAAGGAGAACTACGTATGTAAATTGAATAAATCTCTTTATGGCCTCAAGCAGTCTCCTAGACAATGGTATAAAAGGTTTGATTCATTTATGACCAGTCACGAATTCAAAAGGTGCACCCGTGATAGCTGCGTTTATTACAAAAATTGTGACGATGGTTCAATGATCTACTTACTTTTATACGTGGATGACATGTTGATTGCAGCGAAAGATATGAAGGAGATTCAGAAATTAAAAGACCAGTTGAAAGCTGACTTTGAAATGAAGGACTTGGGAGCTGCCAAAAAGATTTGGGTATGGAAATTGTTCGTGACAGGAAGTCTAGGATCTTGCGTCTTTCTCAGAAAAGTTACATTGAGAAAGTCCTAAGACGCTTCAATATGCATGAAGCAAAACCTGTCAACACACCTTTTGCAGCTCATTTCAAGCTATCATCCGCTTTAAGTCCTACTACTGAGACTGATATGGCTTATATGGCACGTGTGCCATACTCTAGTGCTGTTGGATCTTTGATGTATGCTATGATTTGCACGCGCCCTGATTTGGCTTATGCAGTTAGCATGGTCAGTAGATATATGGCGAACCCGGGGAAAGAACATTGGAAAGCAGTACAGTGGATCTTCGTTATTTGCGCGGTACGTCTTCTATGTGTCTACGTTATGGTAAATCTAACACAGGGGTACTTGGATATGTTGATTCAGATCATGGCAAAGATTTGGATAAGCGAAGATCGATTACAGGGTATGTGTTTACTTTGCATGGTTGTGCTATTAGTTGGAAAGCCAGTTACAGTCTACAGTGGCACTGTCTTCTACTGAGGCAGATATATGGCGATTACAGAAGCAGTTAAGGAAGATATTGGTTGAAGGGATTATTTAAAGAACTCGATGATAGAATAAAGGTTACCACAATTTTCTGTGATAATCAAAGTGCTATTTTCTTGAGCAAAGATCTGATGTTTCATGATCGAACAAAGCACATTGATATTCGTTATCATTTTGTGCGTGATATCATTGAGAAAGGTGATTGTGTCATAGACAAGATTGATACAGATTATAATCCCGCTGATGTATTCACCAAGAGTCTTCCAATTGCCAAGTTCAAACTATGTTTGGACTTGATGGGTATTTCTGATCGCAAATGACCCAGTAGGCTCGTGGTGGTGGAAGTATTTTAATTTTTCGAAAACAATTTTTCTCTATAATAATTGCAGGTTCTTTTGGAGTTTGATGAAGTGCATAATCAATGTCTTGTTGCATTTGAAGTCAAGGTGGAGATTGTGAAACATGTGCCTTCCAAAATTCAACATTGGATGGTTTATATTTTTTCAATCTTGGATGGTTGTTCAAAGAGTCAAAAATGGATGGTTATTCAAGATTCAACAATGGATGGCAATGGTATTCAAAGTCTAATATGGATGGTAAAATTTTTAGTATAAATAGGCATGAATCCTTGATTGCTAAATGCATCCATCACAACTCAAATAACCAATACACACACCTAGCTAGCCATTTATACAATAGAGATACAAAATACTCTTTGTATATTTTTCTCTTTTCTCCAAACTCTGTAAACACTGCAAGTTATAGTGAATTGTTTCTCGGCTTCCGCCACCCGTGGTTTTTCCCGATTTGGGTTTTCCACGTAAATCCCCGTGTCTCTTTTATTTTATTTTCTTACCATTCATATTACCCGGTGCTTGATTACGCTTGATACATTAATTCTATTCCGCGTCGAACTAATATTATTAATTACTGCTCGGATCTTTGGGGCGAGTTTTCACACTCTTTTACACAAAATTTATTTTTACATATTTAGGAAGAGTAAATATTAAACCAAACAAGAGGCAGTTGATTAACTTGCCTCTAACTCAGCCTCTGCAAGAGCAGTGCAGGATGAAGGACTCCAGTGAACTGGCTTTCTCCCTCAATATAGACCCTTTAAAACCATTTGCCCAAAACTTCAATCTAAAAGGCCAAAATTATAAAATAATAAAGATATAATTACTGAGCAAATACAAATAACCTATAGCTTATACAAATTAGCTTAATAACCTGAGCAGCTTCATATTCTGGATCAAGGGTGAGATAAGGGTTATCCCAGTCAGCCCATACTCCAATCTCTGTTGACAAAAAGTAAAGATACATTAATGTTCTATCTATCCTTAATAATTATAATAGATGACCAGCATCATTACATAAAGATATAATAACGTGAACATGTAACCAAAAATGGAAATTTACAAGTAACCAAGTAAAAGTATGACCTTAAAACAAGGAACATTACTCTGTTTCAGTTAGGCGGATTAGATGTTTAACTGACCTTGAATGATGCCATCTGTGTCTTCACAGTTGCTTTGGCAAATTTAGCTGCTTTTGCTCTCAATTTTAATGGTGTTAGCCCCTTTCGTGCATCTTGGTCCAATGACTGCAATACTAGATAATTTAACAGAAAGTTACCCATGATTAAAGGTAGACGCTACCGGAAATTTTCAACTTAATCAACCAACATAACCCTTTTAACTCAATCGGCAGACCATGGCAGTCCAAACCAGGAATGTAATGAACTTTACAGTTTTGAAGAAGCTGTCAAAAACATGTAATAAAAGTTCAGATACACGTTCACCGTATTCACTCTATTTGTACCTCTATAAACATAAATCACATAAAGTGCATCATTCTTTTTCACATGTACAGCAAAAAGTTAACGTTAAAGCCAACCTTATACCGGTTAATAATATCCTTTAAAATCTTGTTAATGCATGTCCCATGTGTAAATCACCATTAGCATACGAGGGCCATCATGAAGAATAAAATTTCCCTATCAAAAGAGCAAGCATGTTAGATAGAGTAGAGATAGGACTTTGTAACACAAAGATAAACTCAAATAAGCTTCAAAACTGACCCCGTTATTCTTTTCAGCAATCTTCTTAAAAACCTGATTTTCATCCCATAGTTTCTGGATTTCAGGTTCCCTTACAGCAGCATTAGCTCTCATTCCAAAAGTTGTCTTAGGAAGGTCAACTGTATGCTTGTACTTCCCATCCTTGCTTTGTTCCTAAAAATAAGAATGCATCGATCAGTTGAATGTCAAATGGTCATAAAAACTCAGAGAAACTTATCATGATATATTTTGATCTGAACATTGGGCTATCCGTGCATACTATCATATTAATAACTACAAATGTCTATAAAAGTTTTACTCAATTTGTACCTTTAGATTCTCTTGGCAGCCATCACAGGTCCCCGACACCCACGCTTTGAATTAGTGCAAAACGCACTCCTCGGATAAATACAGCAATATGTAAAATGGAAGAACGATGATAGCTCCACGGCAGAGCATCTTTGGAAACATTGATGCTAAAAGAAGATGATTTTCTAAATGATGAGCAGCTTTCAATGACAGAACCTGAACATCATTGTACAATAAAGATTATTGTCAAAACGTCTGGATTCAAGCATTTACAACGGCTGTACAAAGTATAACGAATACAGCCACAACCATGACAAAAAACAAGTATTACGAATCTAGACAAAGAGAACAAGTATCTGCTTATGAGTATAACGAGCAGAATACAATCATACACAAGAAGATTCAAAATAGGTTGAATCAATCACCAAGAACAAGAAGAATCGTCTGAAACTTGGGAAGACGATACGGTTTTTGAGAGATGAGAAGTGTGTGTGTTTGAAGGTGTTCATTTGAAGACTCTAGAACACCGGAGCTTTAAGCCACAAATATCACACGCGCAGCTACGGCCCACAGACGATTCAAGCCCAGCAAAGCCCAAGCACAGCAGCAGCCATATATGAAACAGCAGCCCAGCACCCAGCATATGCAAACAAAACAAACATAAAACAACATCAAATTGATAAAACATGTAACATATAAAATATGTATATCAAACACATATTTCAACACCCCCCCTCAATTTGATGAAGAAAAAACATCACGCATATGCAGCAAAGAACATAACGAATTATGTTGCTGCACTGGCAACCCTTTTGTAAAACATCCGCTAGTTGATTAGAAGATTTGTAGACTTTGTATGAATAATACCTTGAGAAATTTTTTCTCTTAAAAAAAACAAATCAACTTCAAAGTGTTTAGTTCTGTCATGGAAGACAGGATTAGCAGCAATAGACAAGGCTGCGCTACTATCACAATGCAAAGTAACAGAAGCGTGACAACAACTGTAATTCTCTTAACATATTAATTAACCACATAAGTTCACAAGAGCAGCACACATAGCCCTGTATTCAGCTTCTGCTGACGAAGAGAGACAGTAGACTGCTTTTTACTTTTCCATGACACCAAACAACTTCCAGGAAACACAAAAACAGTAACTGATTTCCTAGAACTAAGACACTTAGCACTCCCAATCAGAATCAGCAATGCACTAAGATTAAAACAGGAAGATTTAGAAAAATGAATTCCTTTTCCAGGTGCTCCCTTTAAGTATCTCAAGAGTCTCAAGGCTAATTGAAGATGAGAGTTAGTTGGAGAATGCATGAACTGACTCAAAAATTGTACAGCATAAGAAATATCAGGTCTTGTATGAGATAATAAATTAGCTTACCGATTAACTTTTGAAAACCACTAACATTTTTCAAACAGTTTCATCCTTTTTACAAAAGTTAGTAACAAGAAAGTTTTGTTCAAGAGGTGTACTAACCGGTTTACATCCACTAAGACCAAATTCAGTTAACAAATCAAGACAATATTTCTTTGTGAAAGATATAAACCATTTATCTCTAATAACTTCAATCCCTAGAAAATATTTCAAATACCCAAATCTTTAATTAAAATTTGGTATTTAAAAATCGCTTTATGCTATCAATTTCTTTCATGTCATTCCCAGTAACAACATATCATCCACATAAACTAATAACACAACAAACATATTCTGTTTTGACTTAATAACAACGAATGATCACATTTACTTTGAATAAAATCCAGTTCAAGTAACACCCCAACTAATTTTTCATTCCACACTCGTGGTGCCTGTTTTAAGCCATACAATGATTTATTTAGCTTACACACCTTAGTTTCACTTTTAGAATAGAAACCCTCAGGTAACGACATATACACTTCTTCAGACAATCACCATATAAAAAAGCATTGTTAATATCAAGCTGAAACAATGGCCAATCATTTTGAACAGCTAAAGAGATAACACAACGAACTGTAACCATTTTCACAACGGGTGAAAAAGTTTCATCAAAATCAATTCCTTCAGTTTGGCTATATCCCTTGGCAACTAACCTAGCCTTATAACGCTCTATTTCCCCAGTTGACTTATACTTAATTTTAAAGACCCATTTACAACCTATAGGTTTTCGACCAGCAGGTAAATCAACTAGGGTCCAGGTATTATTCCTATGTAAAGCAGACATTTCTTCATTCATGGCCTCAACCCACCTATCATCATGTTTGGCTTCAAAGTAGTTTCGAGGTTCAACTGACTTATTTAAAGCAGTCAAAAAACATTTAACATCATATGGTAAACATGAATAATGACAACTTTTTCAATACCAAACTTGACCTTTCCTTCAACAACAAATCGTCAAGGTTTCTTGGAAACTTAACAGGTCGAGAGGACCGTCTAACTGACACAGATGGATCCCTGTTACCCTCAGAGGTATTGTGACCTTCTGTCATATTCATCGATTTACTAGTCTCAGCCTTGCTTGTGCCATCACTCTGGACGCCCGGCTGCTGAGTTAGGGGTATACCGTGTCTCAGACCACTTGGAGACTTGGTAACTCCCTCATCTCAGCCTCCTTTTGACTGTCAGAGGCGTCTGGAGTATTGCAACAATGCTGCTGAGAACTAGATTCACCATTCACATATTCCCTCTCTTCATCATCGGGTAACTCACCATTGGGCTATTTGACTGACTTATGTCTATTTCATCAAAAAAGTTAACATTTGTTAAAGAGTTTTGATCTATAGTGACTGACTCATTATAATTGAATTTTTAAAGGGAAAGATATGTTCATAAAATTTGACATCACGAGAAAAGACTATTTGTTTTTTATCTAGACACCACAGTTTATAGCCCTTTTAAAAGAGAGTATCCCAAGAAAACATTTTCAGCTTGAGGAGAGAACTTATTATTATTATTAAGAACTGTATAAAAACACAAGCAGCCAAACACTTTAAGGTGACCAAGAGAGGGTTTAAAGCCAACATGATTTCATAGGGTGTTTTTCCATTCAGAACAGATGATGGGGTCCTGTTAATCAAATAGGCACTAGTTCACACAATCAGACCAGAAACGAATAGGGATATTTCCCTGAAATAGTAAGGTCGGGCAACATTAAGAAGGGACGGTGCTTTCTTTCTACTACACCATTCTGTTGTGGAGTATAGGCACATGAGGTTTGATGTATAATTCCATTTTTACTTGTGAAGGTGGCCATTTGGTTATTGACAACTCAGTTCCGTTATCACTTCGAAACACCTTACAGTTTTCCCAAATTGTGTCTTAATGAGATTATAAAGTTTTCAACATTTGAAAATACCTCTTCTTTCTTTTAAGTAGATACACCCAAACAGATCTGGAGAAGTCGTCAACAATAGTTAGAAAGAACTTATAACCTTCACGACTGGAGTACGATAAGGGTCCATATATCCAAGTGAACAAGGTCACCTATATTTTTTGAGGTATGATCACTTAATGGAAATGGCTCTCTATGTTGCTTGGCCTTGTGACAAACTTCACAAGGACTAAGGTGATTTTGAAGTTTCAAATTTAAATCATTTTTAAGGACATTTAGGACCTTATCAGAGGGGTGTCCCAGTCTAGAGTGCCAAAGGTCAGATGAATTAAAACTGCTAAAACACACCTTATCCAGTTTAGAGATATCACCACACAAATACAATCCATCTACTTGATTACCAGTCACCAACGTTTTCTTGTAAGAGAATCCTGAATGATACATTTATGTTCATTAAACACTACTTCAATCCTATTATCTTTAGCAAGTTTGTGAACTGACATGAGGTTGACAAAATAATCAGGGACCACGAGTACATCAGTTAGAGTTACTTCATTAGTTAACTTTAAACATCCTATTTTTGTTACCCTGGCATCAGTGCCATTTGGATGTTTTACTTTAAAATCATATTTAGAAACATCAATTTTATAAAGACATGTTCATCACTCATGACCATATGTTGATTGGCCCCAGAGTCAACAATCCATCCTGTTGTGGATGGGGATGTCAGACTCGCAAAGTTAAAAACAGAGGGGTAAGTGTAGTACATCCACTACTAAAAGTAATACCTCCGAAGTTCGAGTTTGGGTTAGGAGAAGTCTCATCATTTTTATCACTCAGTAGATTTAGTAGCTTAGTGATCTGTTCAGAAGATAATTCAGGAAAGGTTGATGAAGAAGCATTATTAGTTACACTGGGTTTTTTCTGTTGAGAGTTCCCAGTACTAGGTCTGGGTTTATATCCTTGTGGATATCCCACAATTTCAAAGCATCTCTCAACCGTGTGACCCAATTTGTTGCAATGAGTGCATTTTAGATTAGGGTTGGGTCGTCTTAGGTTTTTCCTTTATTATCCAACGGTTGGTTTGATTTAGAGACAAAACTAACATTCTGATTTTTTCCATTTTCACTTGACCCTCTATGAGATTCTTCTCTTGACACTATAGAATAGGCTGTTTTTATTGTTGGGAGAGGGTCTCTAGTTAGTAGGTTAGTTCTAACAGGTTGGTAAACATCATCTAGACCCATTAGAAACTGCATCAGTTTTATTAGGTGATTGAAATCATTAAAGTCTTTTGATGCCTCACATGTGCAGGCAGGGAGTTGCACTATTGCATCAAACTGTTCCACATAGATGTAAGTTTATGATAATACTCAGACACAGAGGAGCCATTTTGTTTAACAGAATTAATTTTTGATATAACCCAAACACAACCGACCCATCAACCTTATCATATGTTTCTTTAGATCTTTCCACACCTCAGAGGCAAGTTTTGAATAGACTTGACCTACATACAGTTCTTCACAAATGGAATTCAACAGCCAAGTAAGAACAACAGAATTGCATCTTTCCCATTGTGTAGCAAGTACATTATTATCAGTAGGTTTTTACAAGAACCATCTATAAACCCAATTTATTTTTAACACGTAGGGCAGAAGCATAGAATTAGCCCAGACTGTATAGTTTTCATTTCCTTTTAATTTGGTGCTAACAATGGTCAAACAGCTAGAATCACTTGCATGAAGGTATAGAGGATTACTAGCATCAATCTTACTAACAAGGGTTTCGGTAGTGACTGTCACAGCGGATTCTTCACCCATTGTAACAGGAACAAATAGGAATGAAAGGCACACACGCAAGCGCACAGAAACCAACTCAGACCAGAGCCAGGTTTTCACACCACTCGTAGTGGCAGATCAAGGATTAGCCAGAGTTGGGAATGCAACACACAAGAAATGAACAAAAAAAAATCACAAGTGATGCAAACAAGATCAGAACACAGCGGAACAACAAGATCAAAATAACCAGATGCTGGTACTCCTAACCCAGCCAAAAAGCAACTAATACACAAAGATTAAAGAAAGTTAAGGAAAGATCTCACCGAGAGGGGTACCCAAGTTAGGTTCTCCAAATGCAGTGGGCTCGTAACCTTCTAGGGTTACAGAGCCACACGAAGAAAATAAGATCCACAGTACAGCTTTCCGAGAGGGGTACCCAAGTTAGGGTTCTCCAATAC
Organism: Flaveria linearis; assembly: GCA_024085815.1. NCBI lineage: Eukaryota > Viridiplantae > Streptophyta > Magnoliopsida > Asterales > Asteraceae > Flaveria > Flaveria linearis. Next base: position 91,258,440 of record CM044004.1, read on the forward strand.
AGTGGGCTTGTATCCTTCTAGGGTTACAGAGCCACACGAAGAAGACAAGATCCACGGTACAGCTTTCCTTTGCTCAAATGATGCAAGTAACCTTTTAGGGTTACCAACGGGTATGAGTACCACGATTGATCAGAGATGCGATCGATAGGGCTTCTGAGATAGACACCCACATATATGCGAATCATCCACCAGCGAGTCCGAGATAGAAGCAGCGAATAGGGTTCGTATTTCGAAACCCTAGATACTGAGAAAGGATCGTTCAAACAAGAAAGATGATCTTGAGACAATGGATCAGAACTCAACGCTCTGATACCATGTCAAAACGTCTGGATTCAAGCATTTACAACGCTGTACAAAGTATAACGAATACAGCCACAACCATGACAAAAACAAGTATTACGAATCTAGACAAAGAGAACAAGTATCTGCTTATGAGTATAACGAGCAGAATACAATCATACACAAGAAGATTCAAAATAGGTTGAATCAATCACCAAGACAAGAAGAATCGTCTGAAACTTGGAGAAGACGATACGGTTTTTGAGAGATGAGAAGTGTGTGTGTTTGAAGGTGTTCATTTGAAGACTCTAGACACCGGAGCTTTAAAGCCACAAATATCACGCGCAGCTACGGCCCACAGACGATCCAAGCCCAGCAAAGCCCAAGCACAGAGCAGCCCTATATGAACCAGCAGCCCCCCAGACCCAGCATATGCAAACAAAACAAACATAAACAAACATCAAATTGATAAAACATGTACATATAAAATATGTATATCAAACACATATTTCAACATTATCAAAATACCATGAACATGTCAAGAAAGCATATGAACTTGACTTTCAAAACTGAACCATTTTCATACAACCCATAAACAAACGTTGATTGTGATCTTAAACACGAATACAGAGACCCAATATACTCAAAACACTAACATGAGCAATTTACTGCGAAATCCATTCAACCCCTTTAATGTCCCACAAGATTTGACAGATAACAGAAATGGCCTCTAAAACATGAATTCAACACAACATGTGTCTATGATACTGTGTGAGAAGTTTGCATCGCCATTGAGATGATTTTGCTCTTTTAGTAGTGGAAATGGAGGCTACAGCTTGTGGGCTTCCATTGTGGAAGAAAGAAAGAGGGGTTTTGTTTGGAATTTGGATAAGCCAAAAGTGATGTAAGAGTTAGCCGTTGCGCGCGAATAATGGGAAGTTTATCTGAAAATCAACGAATCTTCATCGTTTATGTTACATTTGGTGTCATCTATGTAATTGCAATATTAGGATAGTGTTAAAAAAGGTGTAGTTGTTCTTTATTCTCAATTATAATATTTTAATTCAGTTCTACACATTTTATTTGTTGTATATTTTCTATTTCAGTTATTTTAGTTGGGCTGTAGCTGATGCGTGGGCTGGTTGTAATGGGCTGTAGCTGATGCGTGCTGGGCCGTAGCTGGGCTGAATGTTGCTGTGCTGTCGTTTGAGTCTAGGGTTCCTGGTTTATATGCCAGGGTTCCTGCATTTCTCAAACTCCAACAAACATATTGGCTCTTTCACTCTCTCTCTCTCTCTCGAATGTTCTGATCTTCTTGAAGCTTGTTAGGGTTTCATCACATTGATGACCCGTATGCTGTTGTTCTTGTATTCGAGTTTAGATCATCGTGTTGATGTTCTTGTTTAGAGAGTGTTTCAGTTTGTTCATCTGTATTCTTTGATTGTATCTCTGTGGGATCTTGGTTGGTTGAATCTGATTATCATATTTTGACATGGTATCAGAGCTTTGGCTCTGATCGAGTGTCCGATTGATCTTGGTGCTCTACCGCTGCGTGTAACTCGGATATTATCACTTTAGGGTTTTCAAATCTGAAACCCTATTTCTAGATCTGGTTCAAAGCCATCGTTCTTGGGTCGGTCTTTGGTCTTTGTTCGAGCCTGACATCTGAGGAAAGGGCGACGGCTGGTACAACGGTTCTCTGCTTTTCTCGGTCTGTGTAACCCTAAGTGAAGGCTGCACAGTCCGACTGCTTGGAACCCCTCTGTGCCTCTCTCAGGCATTTATTGTTCGGTGGATCTTATCTTCTTAAGTGTGGGTTGTAACCCTAGAAGGTTACAGACCCACTGTATTGGAGAACCCTAACTTGGGTCCCCCTCTCGGTGAGATCTTTCCTTTATGTTTTGTTATATTAGCATATTTGTCTGTATCTAGTCTTATTAGGCTGACTTGACCGGGTTAGGAGGACCGGTATTATCTGTGTTGTGCCCTAGAGGGTATACGTGGCATCACCTGCGTGAAAATTTTGTGTGCCTGCATTACTCTTCTGAGACAATCCTTGATCTACCAACGTGATTGGTGTGAAAACCTGGCGCTGGTCTCTGAAGATTTACATCTGTGCGTGTGCTTGTGTGATATCTCATTTTCTTGTGATAACCAAAATGGCTGAATCAGAAATTGTTAACACAGTCACTAATAACTCTGAAACCCTAATCAGCAAATTAGATGCTAGTGATCCACTATATCTTCATCCCAGTGATACTAGTAATCTAACAATTGTATCCATTAAACTTAAAGGTTCTGAAAATTATACCGTATGGGCAATGCTATGAAACTTGCCCTAGAAGTAAAAAACAAATATGGATTCATAGATGGGTCCTGTGTAAAGCAATCTAAAGATAATATTCTTTCACAACAATGGACAGATGTAATTCAGTTGTCATTAGTTGGATTCTTAACTCAATTTCTGAGGAACTGTACATGGGGCAGGTCTATGCCAACTAGCTTCTGAAATCTGGACTGATTTAAAGAAACATATGACAAAATTGATGGGTCTGTGGTGTTTGGGCTATATCAAAAAATTAATTCACTAACCCAAAAGGGTGGGTGCCCTGTTTCTGAATAATATCATAACCTTAACATCATGTGGAAACAACTTGATAATGCTTCAACTTCCCTCATGTACATTAATGCATTCCTAACCAATTAATCATTTAATTTTAATCACCTAATAAAACTCATTGCAATTCCTTATGGGCCTAGATAGTGTATACCAACCCGTAGAACCACTCTCTTACTCAAAGACCCTCTACCCACAATTAAAGAGGCATTCTCTATAGTCTCTAGGGAGGAGTCTCACAGGAACTCCTCCTCCACGACCTCTAAATCTCAATCTGTTGCCTTCACCTCTAAACCAACCTTACTTTGGAAAAAACAAATCAAAATTCTGAAACTAAACGGAAAACCATAAGAGGACCTAACCCCAACCTCAAATGCTCTCACTGTAACAAAATTTGTCACACTAAGAAAGATGTTATGAACTTGTTGGCTATCCATCTGGATCTAAACCAAGAGGTAGTCAGGGTAATCGTGTAAACCAGTCAAATAATTCAAAAGTTGACTCTACCACCTCATCTCCTGCATCTATAATAGCTAACATTAACTCCTGATCAGTGACTAAACTGTTAGGTCTTTTACATGAAAGAGCAGTGAGCTCTCCTCTCACCCAACTTTTCTGGTAATTCCCTTAAATCTACCATTATTTTCTTAGTGGGGGTGTTTCACCCTATCTTGACTCCGGGTGGATTATT
>CM044004.1:91262126-91519626 GCA_024085815.1 Flaveria linearis
AAAAAATATGTGAAACATGTGCCTTCCAAATTCAACATTGGATGGTTTATATTTTTTCAATCTTGGATGGTTGTTCAAAGAGTCAAAAATGGATGGTTATTCAAGATTCAACAATGGATGGCAATGGTATTCAAAGTCTAATATGGATGGTAAAATTTTTAGTATAAATAGGCATGAATCCTTGATTGCTAAATGCATCCATCACAACTCAAATAACCAATACACACACCAGCTAGCCATTTATACAATAGAGATACAAAATACTCTTTGTATATTTTTCTCTTTTCTCCAAACTCTGTAAACACTGCAAGTTATAGTGAAGTTTTCTCGGCTTCCGCCACCCGTGGTTTTTCCCGATTTGGGTTTTCCACGTAAATCCCCGTGTCTCTTTTATTTTATTTTCTTACCATTCATATTACCCGGTGCTTGATTACGCTTGATACATTAATTCTATTCCGCGTCGAACTAATATTATTAATTACTGCTCGGATCTTTGGGGCGAGTTTTCACACTCTTTTACCACAATGGTATCAGAGCATCCGGGTTTTAATATTAGTTCATTGGAATTATTTTATCAAGTGGTAAATCATGTCTACAATGAAGTTCGATATTCCATTGTTAGATCGAAACACCAGGTTTCCTCTATGGCAAGTAAAGATGAGATGTTCTAATTCAAATGGATTTACATAAGGCGCTTTTGGGTTTCGATAAGATGCCCACGTCATGGACCGAAGAAGAAAAGAGTTGAAAGACCTAAAAGCTCTATCCCAGATTCGTTTGCACTTATCAAACGATGTTTTGCAAGATGTTTTAAAAGAAACTTCAGCGGCTTCTTTATGGCTAAAGTTGGAGCAATTGTTGATGACGAAGAGCCTACCAAACAGTTACATCTAAAGCAGCGGTTGTTCAATCTCAAATGATTGAAGGTGGTTCTTTAGCTGAACATATTTCCATATTCAAAGAGTTAGTTTAGTAACTTAGAGAATATGGATGTTGAGTATGAAGATGAAGACTTAGCTTTATTTTGCTGTCATCATTGCCCGAATCCTACAGCCATTTCGTGATACTATCATCTATAGCCGGACACTCTTGTCTTAGATGAAGTTTAACAGCTTTGGATTCAAAAGAAAAAATGAAAGCATATTACAGGTGGTGGTTCTAGTGATGTGAAAGCCGAAGGTTTGAATGCCAGAGGAAGAACAGGAGATAGGTTAAAAACCCTCAATCTTCCAACAGAACGAGATCCAAGTCTAAAGGCAAACGGAAGTTTTGCAGTTACTGTCACAAGAAAGGACATATAATTATGAATGTTTCAAGTTGAAGAATAAAGAGAAAGCAGCAGCAAATGATAAACAAGCCTAAATAGCACATCGGTGAAGCTGATGTAGCAGAGGCTGGTTGTATTGGAGAACTCCTAACAGTTTATTCAGATAAACTGGATTCCACTGATGATGATACTTGATTCTGGTTGTACTTTTCATATGTGTCACAACAGAAGTTGGTTTTTATACATTTGAAAAGGTTAACCAGGGTTATGTCTTAATGGGCAACATTCTACATGTCCAGTTGTTGGACATGGCTCAGTCAGAATCCGTATGTTTGACGAGTTATCCGAACCATGGGGAATGTTATATGTTCTCTGACCTCAGAAGAAACTTGTTATCTCTCAGCTCCTTTGATAAAAGGGGATATGAGTTTGCTGGTAAAGTGGAGTTCTCAGGGTATTCAAAGATGGTTCCGACAAACTGAGGGCCAAGCGAAAAAACCTCAGATCTCTACTTTCTTGCGGGCAAACAATTTCGAGTGATGCTGCTGTTGTTTCAAAGTCTCTTTCTGATCCAGATCAGTCCCGTCTTTGGCATCTTCTTCGACTCGGCCATATGATTTTTCAAGGCATGTCCGAATTGAGTCGAAGAGGATTACTTTGGTGAACAAAAGATTGTTGATTTAGAGTTCTGTGAAGACTGTGTGTATGGCAAGGCAAAACGGGTGAGATTTTCTAAGTGGCGTTCATACACGAAAGGACCACTTGACTATGTCCACTCCACTATTTATGGGGACCGGCTCGAGTTGCTTCGAAGGTGGAGTTAATTATATGCTCACTATCATTGATGATTTCTCTAGGAGGTGTGGTCTTTCTTCTTAAAACACAAAGGAGACGTTTTTTCTACCTTCAGAAACTGGAAAGTTCAAGTTGAAAAGCAGTCAGGATTGGTGGTAAAGTATCTTCGCACGGATAATGGACTTGAGTTTTGCTCAGAGAGAGTTTTATTGCCTATTGCCGAAAGGAAGGCATCACTCGACACCGCACGGTGGTCCATACACCTCAACAAAATGGTGTAGCCGAAAGGATGAATCGCACCATTATGGAGAAGGTCCGGTGTATGCTTTCTAATTCCAAATTGCCAAAGTCATTTGGGCGGAGGCTGCTTCGACTGCTTGCTATCTATCAACCGATCACACCATCACGAGCAATTGAGAAGAAAACTCCGTTTGAGTTGGTCCGGAAAACCTGCCGATTATACAGTTTTAAAACCTTTTGGATGTCCAGCGTATGCACGCGTTGACAATGGGAAGTTAGAACCGAGAGCAATCAAATGCGTTTTTCTTGGGTACAATCCGGGGGTAAAAGGTTACAAGTTATGGAGCTTTAAACTGAAGAAAGTTATTATCTCAAGAGATGTTACTTTTGATGAGTCTAGTATGATTCAACCAGCTGTAGACTCTTCAAAAGCTACAGATACATCTGATATCATCCGAAGCAAGAAAAGAGCAATCTCAGGTGGAGGTGGGCTTCCTACTCCATCTACTACCGATCGAGTACATTTGAGCATCAAGAGTCTTCCTCGCCAGATGAGCATGTTGTTGTTGAGGATTCAACACCTTCACAACCACAAGCTACTACTCCAAGCATTGCAAGAGATAGCCGAGAAGACAAATTGTTCCTCCGAAGAGGTATGCTGAATCTGATCTTGTTGCTTATGCTCTTATTGTTGCTGCTAATATTGAGTCAGAAAATCGAGCCTGTGAATTATGATGAGGCTATCAAGTCTAAAGACTCAAGTGATTGGATGATTGCTATGCATAATGAGATGGAATCCTTGCAAAGAAATGGTACTTGGGACTTAGTTCCTATTCCGAAAGGGAAAAGGCCAGTTAAATGCAAGTGGGTCTACAAGCTCCAAGAACCTGTCAACCCAACTGAGAAACCAAGGTACAAGGCTCGGTTAGTAGCTAAAGGCTATAGTCAGATTCCTGGTATTGACTATACTGACATTTATTCCCCAGTTGTCAAACATACTTCCATTCGTGTATTGTTGGGGTTGGTTGCTTCTAATGATATGAGTTAGAGCAACTTGATGTTACTACAGCTTTCTTAAATGGTGAGCTTGAGGAAGAGATTTTTATGCAACAGCCCGAAGGCTTTGTAGTTCCAGGCAAGGAGAACTACGTATGTAAATTGAATAAATCTCTTTATGGCCTCAAGCAGTCTCCTAGACAATGGTATAAAAGTTTGATTCATTTATGACCAGTCACAAATTCAAAAGGTGCACCCGTGATAGCTGCGTTTATTACAAAATTGTGACGATGGTTCAATGATCTACTACTTTATACGTGGATGACATGTTGATTGCAGCGAAAGATATGAAGGAGATTCAGAAATTAAAAGACCAGTTGAAAGCTGACTTTGAAATGAAGGACTTGGGAGCTGCCAAAAAGATTTTGGGTATGGAAATTGTTCGTGACAGGAAGTCTAGGATCTTGCGTCTTTCTCAGAAAAGTTACATTGAGAAAGTCCTAAGACGCTTCAATATGCATGAAGCAAAACCTGTCAACACACCTTTTGCAGCTCATTTCAAGCTATCATCCGCTTTAAGTCCTACTACTGAGACTGATATGGCTTATATGGCACGTGTGCCATACTCTAGTGCTGTTGGATCTTTGATGTATGCTATGATTTGCACGCGCCCTGATTTGGCTTATGCAGTTAGCATGGTCAGTAGATATGGCGAACCCGGGGAAAGAACATTGGAAAGCAGTACAGTGGATCTTTCGTTATTTGCGCGGTACGTCTTCTATGTGTCTACGTTATGGTAAATCTAACACAGGGGTACTTGGATATGTTGATTCAGATCATGGCAAAGATTTGGATAAGCGAAGATCGATTACAGGGTATGTGTTTACTTTGCATGGTTGTGCTATTAGTTGGAAAGCCCAGTTACAGTCTACAGTGGCACTGTCTTCTACTGAGGCAGAATATATGGCGATTACAGAAGCAGTTAAGGAAGATATCTGGTTGAAGGGATTATTTAAAGAACTCGATGATAGAATAAAGGTTACCACAATTTTCTGTGATAATCAAAGTGCTATTTTCTTGAGCAAAGATCTGATGTTTCATGATCGAACAAAGCACATTGATATTCGTTATCATTTTGTGCGTGATATCATTGAGAAAGGTGATTGTGTCATAGACAAGATTGATACAGATTATAATCCGCTGATGTATTCACCAAGAGTCTTCCAATTGCCAAGTTCAAACTATGTTTGGACTTGATGGGTATTTCTGATCGCAAATGACCCAGTAGGCTCGTGGTGGTGGAAGTATTTTAATTTTTCGAAAACAATTTTTTCTCTATAATAATTGCAGGTTCTTTTGGAGTTTGATGAAGTGCATAATCAATGTCTTGTTGCATTTTGAAGTCAAGGTGGAGATTGTGAAACATGTGCCTTCCAAAATTCAACATTGGATGGTTTATATTTTTTCAATCTTGGATGGTTGTTCAAAGAGTCAAAAATGGATGGTTATTCAAGATTCAACAATGGATGGCAATGGTATTCAAAGTCTAATATGGATGGTAAAATTTTTAGTATAAATAGGCATGAATCCTTGATTGCTAAATGCATCCATCACAACTCAAATAACCAATACACACACCTAGCTAGCCATTTATACAATAGAGATACAAAATACTCTTTGTATATTTTTCTCTTTTCTCCAAACTCTGTAAACACTGCAAGTTATAGTGAATTGTTTCTCGGCTTCCGCACCCGTGGTTTTTCCCGATTTGGGTTTTCCACGTAAATCCCCGTGTCTCTTTTATTTTTTTTCTTACCATTCATATTACCCGGTGCTTGATTACGCTTGATACATTAATTCTATTCCGCGTCGAACTAATATTATTAATTACTGCTCGGATCTTTGGGGCGAGTTTTCACACTCTTTTACCACAAAATATATTATTTCTTACATTATTTAGGAAGAGTAAATATTAAACCAAACAAGAGGCAGTTGATTAACTTGCCTCTAACTCAGCCTCTGCAAGAGCAGTGCAGGATGAAGGACTCCAGTGAACTGGCTTTCTCCCTCAATATATGTACCCTTTAAAAACCATTTGCCCAAACACTTCAATCTAAAAGGCCAAATTATAAATAATAAAGATAATAATTACTGAGCAAATACAAATAACCTATAGCTTATACAAATTTAGCTTAATAACCTGAGCAGCTTCATATTCTGGATCAAGGTGAGATAAGGGTTATCCCAGTCAGCCCATACTCCAAATCTCTGTTGACAAAAAGTAAAGATACATTAATGTTCTATCTATCCTTAATAATTATAATAGATGACCAGCATCATTACATAAAGATATAATAACGTGAACATGTAACCAAAACATGGAAATTTTACAAGTAACCAAGTAAAAGTATGACCTTAAAACAAGGAACATTACTCTGTTTCAGTTAGGCGGATTAGATGTTTAAACTGACCTTGAATGATGCCATCTGTGTCTTCACAGTTGCTTTGGCAAATTTAGCTGCTTTTGCTCTCAATTTTAATGGTGTTAGCCCCTTTCGTGCATCTTGGTCCAATGACTGCAATACTAAGATAATTTAACAGAAAGTTACCCATGATTAAAGGTAGACGCTACCGGAAATTTTCAACTTAATCAACCCACATAACTTGCCTTTTAACTCAATCGGCAGACCATGGCAGTCCCAACCAGGAATGTAATGAACTTTACAGTTTTGAAGAAGCTGTCAAAAACATGTAATAAAAGTTCAGATACACGTTCACCGTATTCACTCTATTTGTACCTCTATAAACATAAATCACATAAAGTGCATCATTCTTTTTCACATGTACAGCAAAAAGTTAACGTTAAAGCCAACCTTATACCGGTTAATAATATCCTTTAAAATCTGTTTAATGCATGTCCCATGTGTAAATCACCATTAGCATACGGAGGGCCATCATGAAGAATAAAATTTCCCTATCAAAAGAGCAAGCATGTTAGATAGAGTAGAGATAGGAACTTTGTAACACAAAGATAAACTCAAATAAGCTTCAAAACTGACCCCGTTATTCTTTTCAGCAATCTTCTTAAAAACCTGATTTTCATCCCATAGTTTCTGGATTTCAGGTTCCCTTACAGCAGCATTAGCTCTCATTCCAAAGTTGTCTTAGGAAGGTCAACTGTATGCTTGTACTTCCCATCTCCTTGCTTTGTTCCTAAAAATAAGAATGCATCGATCAGTTGAATGTCAAATGGTCATAAAAACTCAGAGAAACTTATTCATGATATTATTTTGATCTGAACATTGGGCTATCCGTGCATACTATCATATTTAATAACTACAAATGTCTATAAAAGTTTTACTCAATTTGTACCTTTAGATTCTTTCTTGGCAGCCATCACAGGTCCCCGACACCCACGCTTTGAATTAGTGCAAAACGCACTCCTCGGATAAATACAGCAATATGTAAAATGGAAGAACGATGATAGCTCCACGGCAGAGCATCTTTGGAAACCATTGATGCTAAAAGAAGATGATTTTCTAAATGATGAGCAGCTTCTCAATGACAGAACCTGAACATCATTGTACAATAAAGATTATTGTCAAAACGTCTGGATTCAAGCATTTACAACGGCTGTACAAAGTATAACGAATACAGCCACAACCATGACAAAAACAAGTATTACGAATCTAGACAAAGAGAACAAGTATCTGCTTATGAGTATAACGAGCAGAATACAATCATACACAAGAAGATTCAAAATAGGTTGAATCAATCACCAAGAACAAGAAGAATCGTCTGAAACTTGGAGAAGACGATACGGTTTTGAGAGATGAGAAGTGTGTGTGTTTGAAGGTGTTCATTTGAAGACTCTAGAACACCGGAGCTTTAAAGCCACAAATATCACACGCGCAGCTACGGCCCACAGACGATTCAAGCCCAGCAAAGCCCAAGCACAGCAGCAGCCCATATATGAACACAGCAGCCCAGCACCCAGCATATGCAAACAAAACAAACATAAACAAACATCAAATTGATAAAACATGTACATATAAAATATGTATATCAAACACATATTTCAACACCCCCCCTCAATTTGATGAAGAAAAAACATCACGCATATGCAGCAAAGAACATAACGAATTATGTTGCTGCACTGGCAACCCTTTTGTAAAAACATCCGCTAGTTGATTAGAAGAATTTGTAGACTTTGTATGAATAATACCTTGAGAAATTTTTTCTCTTAAAAAAAACAAATCAACTTCAAAGTGTTTAGTTCTGTCATGGAAGACAGGATTAGCAGCAATAGACAAGGCTGCGCTACTATCACAATGCAAAGTAACAGGAAGCGTGACAACAACTTGTAATTCTCTTAACATATTAATTAACCACATAAGTTCACAAGAAGCAGCACACATAGCCCTGTATTCAGCTTCTGCTGACGAACGAGAGACAGTAGACTGCTTTTTACTTTTCCATGACACCAAACAACTTCCAAGGAACACACAAAAACCAGTAACTGATTTCCTAGAACTAAGACACTTAGCCCAATCAGAATCAGCAAATGCACTAAGATTAAAACAGGAAGATTTAGAAAAATGAATTCCTTTTCCAGGTGCTCCCTTTAAGTATCTCAAGAGTCTCAAGGCTAATTGAAGATGAGAGTTAGTTGGAGAATGCATGAACTGACTCAAAAATTGTACAGCATAAGAAATATCAGGTCTTGTATGAGATAAATAAATTAGCTTACCGATTAACTTTTGAAAACCACTAACATTTTTCAAAACAGTTTCATCCTTTTTACAAAAGTTAGTAACAAGAAAGTTTTGTTCAAGAGGTGTACTAACCGGTTTACATCCACTAAGACCAAATTCAGTTAACAAATCAAGACAATATTTTCTTTGTGAAAGATATAAACCATTTTTATCTCTAATAACTTCAATCCCTAGAAAATATTTCAAAATACCCAAATCTTTAATTAAAAATTTGGTATTTAAAAATCGCTTTATGCTATCAATTTCTTTCATGTCATTCCCAGTAACAACAATATCATCCACATAAACTAATAACACAACAAACATATTCTGTTTTGACTTAATAAACAACGAATGATCACATTTACTTTGAATAAAATCAAGTTCAAGTAACACCCCAACTAATTTTTCATTCCACACTCGTGGTGCCTGTTTTAAGCCATACAATGATTTATTTAGCTTACACACCTTAGTTTCACTTTTAGAATAGAAACCCTCAGGTAACGACATATACACTTCTTCAGACAAATCACCATATAAAAAAGCATTGTTAATATCAAGCTGAAACAATGGCCAATCATTTTGAACAGCTAAAGAGATAACACAACGAACTGTAACCATTTTCACAACGGGTGAAAAAGTTTCATCAAAATCAATTCCTTCAGTTTGGCTATATCCCTTGGCAACTAACCTAGCCTTATAACGCTCTATTTCCCCAGTTGACTTATACTTAATTTTAAAGACCCATTTACAACCTATAGGTTTTCGACCAGCAGGTAAATCAACTAGGGTCCAGGTATTATTCCTATGTAAAGCAGACATTTCTTCATTCATGGCCTCAACCCACCTATCATCATGTTTGGCTTCAAAGTAGTTTCGAGGTTCAACTGACTTATTTAAAGCAGTCAAAAAACATTTAACATCATATGGTAAACATGAATAATTGACAACTTTTTCAATACCAAACTTGACCTTTCCTTCAACAACAAAATCGTCAAGGTTTCTTGGAAACTTAACAGGTCGAGAGGACCGTCTAACTGACACAGATGGATCCCTGTTACCCTCAGAGGTATTGTGACCTTCTGTCATATTCATCGATTTACTAGTCTCAGCCTTGCTTGTGCCATCACTCTGGACGCCCGGCTGCTGAGTTAGGGGTATACCGTGTCTCAGACCACTTGGAGACTTGGGTAACTCCCTCATCTCAGCCTCCTTTTGACTGTCAGAGGCGTCTGGAGTATTGCAACAATGCTGCTGAGAACTAGATTCACCATTCACATATTCCCTCTCTTCATCATCGGGTAACTCACCATTGGGGCTATTTGACTGACTTATGTCTATTTCATCAAAAAAGTTAACATTTGTTAAAGAGTTTTGATCTATAGTGACTGACTCATTATTAATTGAATTTTTAAAGGGAAAGATATGTTCATAAAATTTGACATCACGAGAAAAGACTATTTGTTTTTTATCTAGACACCACAGTTTATAGCCCTTTTTAAAAGAAGAGTATCCCAAGAAAACACATTTTTCAGCTTGAGGAGAGAACTTATTATTATTATTAAGAACTGTATAAAAACACAAGCAGCCAAACACTTTAAGGTGACCAAGAGAGGGTTTAAAGCCAAACATGATTTCATAGGGTGTTTTTCCATTCAGAACAGATGATGGGGTCCTGTTAATCAAATAGGCACTAGTTAACACACAATCAGACCAGAAACGAATAGGGATATTTCCCTGAAATAGTAAGGTCCGGGCAACATTAAGAAGGTGACGGTGCTTTCTTTCTACTACACCATTCTGTTGTGGAGTATAGGCACATGAGGTTTGATGTATAATTCCATTTTTACTTGTGAAGGTGGCCATTTGGTTATTGACAAACTCAGTTCCGTTATCACTTCGAAACACCTTAACAGTTTTCCCAAATTGTGTCTTAATGAGATTATAAAAGTTTTCAACATTTGAAAATACCTCTTCTTTACTTTTAAGTAGATACACCCAAACAGATCTGGAGAAGTCGTCAACAATAGTTAGAAAGAACTTATAACCTTCACGACTGGGAGTACGATAAGGTCCCCATATATCCAAGTGAACAAGGTCACCTATATTTTTTGAGGTATGATCACTTAATGGAAATGGCTCTCTATGTTGCTTGGCCTTGTGACAAACTTCACAAGGACTAAGGTGATTTTGAAGTTTCAAATTTAAATCATTTTTAAGGACATTTAGGACCTTATCAGAGGGGTGTCCCAGTCTAGAGTGCCAAAGGTCAGATGAATTAAAACTGCTAAAACACACCTTATCCAGTTTAGAGATATCACCACACAAATACAATCCATCTACTTGATTACCAGTCACCAACGTTTTCTTTGTAAGAGAATCCTGAATGATACATTTATGTTCATTAAACACTACTTCAATCCTATTATCTTTAGCAAGTTTGTGAACTGACATGAGGTTGACAAAATAATCAGGGACCACGAGTACATCAGTTAGAGTTACTTCATTAGTTAACTTTAAACATCCTATTTTGTTACCCTGGCATCAGTGCCATTTGGATGTTTTACTTTAAAATCATATTTAGAAACATCAATTTTATTAAAGACATGTTCATCACTCATGACCATATGTTGATTGGCCCCAGAGTCAACAATCCATCCTGTTGTGGATGGGGATGTCAGACTCGCAAAGTTAAAAACAGAGGGGTTAAGTGTAGTACATCCACTACTAAAAGTAATACCTCCGAAGTTCGAGTTTGGGTTAGGAGAAGTCTCATCATTTTTATCACTCAGTAGATTTAGTAGCTTAGTGATCTGTTCAGAAGATAATTCAGGAAAGGTTGATGAAGAAGCATTATTAGTTACACTGGTTTTTTCTGTTGAGAGTTCCCAGTACTAGGTCTGGGTTTATATCCTTGTGGATATCCCACAATTTCAAAGCATCTCTCAACCGTGTGACCCAATTTGTTGCAATGAGTGCATTTTAGATTAGGGTTGGGTCGTCTTAGGTTTTTCCTTTTATTATCCAACGGTTGGTTTGATTTAGAGACAAAACTAACATTCTGATTTTTTCCATTTTCACTTGACCCTCTATGAGATTCTTCTCTTGACACTATAGAATAGGCTGTTTTTATTGTTGGGAGAGGGTCTCTAGTTAGTAGGTTAGTTCTAACAGGTTGGTAAACATCATCTAGACCCATTAGAAACTGCATCAGTTTTATTAGGTGATTGAAATCATTAAAGTCTTTTGATGCCTCACATGTGCAGGCAGGGAGTTGCACTATTGCATCAAACTGTTTCCACATAGATGTAAGTTTATGATAATACTCAGACACAGAGGAGCCATTTTGTTTAACAGAATTAATTTTTTGATATAACCCAAACACAACCGACCCATCAACCTTATCATATGTTTCTTTTAGATCTTTCCACACCTCAGAGGCAAGTTTTGAATAGACTTGACCTACATACAGTTCTTCACAAATGGAATTCAACAGCCAAGTAAGAACAACAGAATTGCATCTTTCCCATTGTGTAGCAAGTACATTATTATCAGTAGGTTTTTTACAAGAACCATCTATAAACCCAATTTTATTTTTAACACGTAGGGCAAGAAGCATAGAATTAGCCCAGACTGTATAGTTTTCATTTCCTTTTAATTTGGTGCTAACAATGGTCAAACAGCTAGAATCACTTGCATGAAGGTATAGAGGATTACTAGCATCAATCTTACTAACAAGGGTTTCGGTAGTGACTGTCACAGCGGATTCTTCACCCATTGTAACAGGAACAAATAAGGAATGAAAGGCACACACGCAAGCGCACAGAAACCAACTCAGACCAGAGCCAGGTTTTCACACCACTCGTAGTGGCAGATCAAGGATTAGCCAGAGTTGGGAATGCAACACACAAGAAATGAACAAAAAAAATCACACAAGTGATGCAAACAAGATCAGAACACAGCGGAACAACAAGATCAAAATAACCAGATGCTGGTACTCCTAACCCAGCCAAAAAGCAACTAATACACAAAGATTAAAGAAAGTTAAGGAAAGATCTCACCGAGAGGGGTACCCAAGTTAGGGTTCTCCAAATGCAGTGGGCTCGTAACCTTCTAGGGTTACAGAGCCACACGAAGAAAATAAGATCCACAGTACAGCTTTCCGAGAGGGGTACCCAAGTTAGGGTTCTCCAAATACAGTGGGCTTGTATCCTTCTAGGGTTACAGAGCCACACGAAGAAGACAAGATCCACGGTACAGCTTTCCTTTGCTCAAATGATGCAAGTAACCTTTTAGGGTTACCAACGGGTATGAGTACCACGATTGATCAGAGATGCGATAGGGCTTCTGAGATAGACACCCACATATATGCGAATCATCCACCAGCGAGTCCGAGATAGAAGCAGCGAATAGGGTTCGTATTTCGAAACCCTAGATACTGAGAAAGGATCGTTCAAACAAGAAAGATGATCTTGAAGACAATGGATCAGAACTCAACGCTCTGATACCATGTCAAAACGTCTGGATTCAAGCATTTACAACGGCTGTACAAAGTATAACGAATACAGCCACAACCATGACAAAAACAAGTATTACGAATCTAGACAAAGAGAACAAGTATCTGCTTATGAGTATAACGAGCAGAATACAATCATACACAAGAAGATTCAAAATAGGTTGAATCAATCACCAAGAACAAGAAGAATCGTCTGAAACTTGGAGAAGACGATACGGTTTTTGAGAGATGAGAAGTGTGTGTGTTTGAAGGTGTTCATTTGAAGACTCTAGAACACCGGAGCTTTAAAGCCACAAATATCACACGCGCAGCTACGGCCCACAGACGATCCAAGCCCAGCAAAGCCCAAGCACAGCAGCAGCCCATATATGAACACAGCAGCCCAGCCCCAGCATATGCAAACAAAACAAACATAAACAAACATCAAATTGATAAAACATGTACATATAAAATATGTATATCAAACACATATTTCAACAATTATCAAAATACCATGAACATGTCAAGAAAGCATATGAAACTTGACTTTCAAAAACTGAAACATTTATCATACAAACCCATAAACAAACGTTGATTGTGATCTTAACACGAATACAGAGATACCAATATACTAAAACTCACACTAACATGAGCAATTTACTGCGAAATCCATTCAACCCCTTTAATGTCCCAACAAGATTTGACAGATAACAGAAATGGCCTCTGAAAACAGTGAATTCAACACAAACATGTGTCTATGATACTGTGTGAGAAGTTTGCATCGCCATTGAAGATGATTTTGCTCTTTTAGTAGTGGAAATGGAGGCTACAGCTTGTGGGCTTCCATTGTGGAAGAAAGAAAGAGGGGTTTTGTTTGGAATTTGGATAAGCCAAAAGTGATGTAAGAGTTAGCCGTTGGCGCGAATAATGGGAAGTTTATCTGAAAATCAACGAATCTTCATCGTTTATGTTACATTTGGTGTCATCTATGTAATTGCAATATTAGGATAGTGTTAAAAACAGGTGTAGTTGTTCTTTATTCTCAATTATAATATTTTAATTCAGTTCTACACATTTTATATTTGTTGTATATTTTCTATTTCAGTTATTTTAGTTGGGCTGTAGCTGATGCGTGGGCTGGTTGTAATGGGCTGTAGCTGATGCGTGCTGGGCCGTAGCTGGGCTGAAGCTGTTGCTGGGCTGTCGTTTGAGTCTAGGGTTCCTTGGCTTTATATGCAAGGGTTCCTGCATTTCTCAAACTCCAACAAACATATTGGCTCTTTCACTCTCTCTCTCTCTCTCGAATGTTCTGATCTTCTTGAAGCTTGTTAGGGTTTCATCACATTGATGACCCGTATGCTGTTGTTCTTGTATTCGAGTTTAGATCATCGTGTTGATGTTCTTGTTTAGAGAGTGTTTCAGTTTGTTCATCTGTATTCTTTGATTGTATCTCTGTTGGATCTTGGTTGGTTGAATCTGATTATCATATTTTGACATGGTATCAGAGCTTTGGCTCTGATCGAGTGTCCGATTGATCTTGGTGCTCTACCGCTGCGTGTAACTCGGATATTATCACTTTAGGGTTTTCAAATCTGAAACCCTATTTCTAGATCTGGTTCAAAGCCATCGTTCTTGGGTCGGCTTCTTTGGTCTTTGTTCGAGCCTGACATCTGAGGAAAGGGCGACGGCTGGTACAACGGTTCTCTGCTTTTCTCGGTCTGTGTAACCCTAAGTGAAGGCTGCACAGTCCGACTGCTTGAGAACCCCTCTGTGCCTCTCTCAGGCATTTATTGTTCGGTGGATCTTATCTTCTTAAGTGTGGTGTTGTAACCCTAGAAGGTTACAGACCCACTGTATTTGGAGAACCCTAACTTGGGTCCCCCTCTCGGTGAGATCTTTCCTTTATGTTTTGTTATATTAGCATATTTGTCTGTATCTAGTCTTATTAGGCTGACTATTGACCGGGTTAGGAGGACCGGTATTATCTGTGTTGTGCCCTAGAGGGTATACGTGTGCATCACCTGCGTGAATAATTTTGTGTGCCTGCATTACTCTTCTGAGACTAATCCTTGATCTACCAACGTGATTGGTGTGAAAACCTGGCGCTGGTCTCTGAAGATTTACATCTGTGCGTGTGCTTGTGTGATATCTCATTTTTCTTGTGATAACCAAAATGGCTGAATCAGAAATTGTTAACACAGTCACTAATAACTCTGAAACCCTAATCAGCAAATTAGATGCTAGTGATCCACTATATCTTCATCCCAGTGATACTAGTAATCTAACAATTGTATCCATTAAACTTAAAGGTTCTGAAAATTATACCGTATGGGCAAATGCTATGAAACTTGCCCTAGAAGTAAAAAACAAATATGGATTCATAGATGGGTCATGTGTAAAGCAATCTAAAGATAATATTCTTTCAAAACAATGGGACAGATGTAATTCAGTTGTCATTAGTTGGATTCTTAACTCAATTTCTGAGGAACTGTACATGGGGCAGGTCTATGCCAAACTAGCTTCTGAAATCTGGACTGATTTAAAAGAAACATATGACAAAATTGATGGGTCTGTGGTGTTTGGGCTATATCAAAAAATTAATTCACTAACCCAAAATGGGTGCCCTGTTTCTGAATACTATCATAACCTTAACATCATGTGGAAACAACTTGATCAAATGCTTCAACTTCCCTCATGTACATGTAATGCATCTAAGTCATTTAATGATTTTAATCACCTAATAAAACTCATGCAATTCCTTATGGGCCTAGATAGTGTATACCAACCAGTAAGAACCACTCTCTTACTCAAAGACCCTCTACCCACAATTAAAGAGGCATTCTCTATAGTCTCTAGGGAGGAGTCTCACAGGAACTCCTCCTCCACGACCTCTAAATCTCAATCTGTTGCCTTCACCTCTAAACCAACCTTAACTTTGGAAAAAACAAATCAAAATTCTGAAACTAAACGGAAAACCATAAGAGGACCTAACCCCAACCTCAAATGCTCTCACTGTAACAAAATTGGTCACACTAAGGAAAGATGTTATGAACTTGTTGGCTATCCATCTGGATCTAAACCAAGAGGTAGTCAGGGTAATCGTGTAAACCAGTCAAATAATTCAAAAGTTGACTCTACCACCTCATCTCCTGCATCTATAATAGCTAACACTTTAACTCCTGATCAAGTGACTAAACTGTTAGGTCTTTTACATGAAAAGAGCAGTGAAGGCTCCCTCTCAACCAACTTTTCTGGTAATTCCCTTAAATCTACACATTATTGTCTTAGTGGGGGTGTTTCACCCTATCTTGACTCCGGGTGGATTATTGACTCCGGAGCTAGTCAACACATGGTCAATTCTGAAAATAACCTCTTAAACTCCTATGACATTTCTGAATTTAATGTCAAAGTCAAACACCCAAATGGCACAAGTGCACATGTGATTAAAATTGGTGATATTAAAATTAATGAACACATCATCCTTAGGGATGCCTTAGTTGTTCCTGAGTATTGTGTCAACCTGATTTCTGTACACAAACTCGCTAAGGATAACTGTCTACAAGTCACATTTGATGAAAATTCCTGTCACATACAGGATTCTCTCACAAAGAAAACACTGGTGACTGGTGATCAATGTGATGGGCTATACCTGTGTGCTGGTAGGTCTAACAACTCAAAATCATCAGTTAATAAAAATGATATGTTTCATATTTGGCATTATCGAATGGGTCACCCTGCTGAACAAGCTCTAGTTGCTTTAAACAACAAGTTAAAATCATGTAATCTTGATTCCCATCCCTGTGACATATGTCACAAGGCTAAACAACATAGAACTCCATTCCCCTTGAGTAACCACCAATCTAACAGTCTAGGTGAACTGGTTCACCTAGATGTTTGGGGCCCATATAGGGTGACAAGCAGGGAAGGTTTCAAGTACTTCCTAACCATTGTTGATGATTACTCCAGGGCTGTATGGGTGTTTTTAATGAAACAAAAGAATGAAGTGTTTGATAACATTCAAACATTCTGTGCCTTAATAAAGAATCAATTTAACATATCTATCAAGACTTTCAGGTCTGATAATGGTACTGAATTTGTTAACTATCAAATGCAAACTTATTGTCAAATTAATGGAATTATCCACCAAACAACATGTGCCTATACCCCTCAGCAAAATGGAATAGCTGAGAGGAAACATAGGCATCTTCTTAATGTAGCTAGAGCCTTACTATTTCAAGGGGGTATACCCTTAAAATTCTGGTCTGAATGCATTCTTACTGCTGCATATCTTATAAACAGGACTCCTTCATCTGTGCTTAAGGGAAAAACCCCTTATGAACTAGTTCATGGCTGTGTTCCCTCTCTTGATCATCTTCGGGTCTTTGGCTGTCTCTGTTTCTGCACTGTTCTCAATGAATCTGATAAGTTCGCTAGTAATTCTGACAAATGCGTTTTTTTGGGGTACTCCTCAACAAAAAAGGGATATAAGTTGTGGAATCTGGATAAGAAACAAATGGTTTTTTCAAGAGATGTTAAATTTTATGAAACTATATTTCCTTTTCAGACAACTAATTCAGAAACTAATATGTATACTGATTCCACGCTTAATTCCCTTAATTTCTTTGATCTTTATGATAAAAACCTTAACGATGGTACTGTAGAGCTTCCCAATGATGAACTAGGAAAAAACGACACCATTGACCATCGGTCTCTGCAGCCAGATTTAGGGACTCAGTCAACTGATGATGTGGCTGTTCAGCAGTTGCCCAGTCAGACTGAGACCAATCTTGGCGGGGCAGATGATGGTGTTGATGGTTATGAACAAATAAATAACTCTGAGGGAACAGAAACAGACAATACACAAAGTGTGTCTGTTGTTTCTCGACGCTCTGCTAGATCATCTGTTTTTCCTAAAAAACTGAATGATTTTGTAATTGAAGGGAAAGTTAAATATGGATTGGAAAAAGTGGTCAATTACACTTTTTTGTCACCTGAAAATTACTCCTTTACAACAAACTTAAATAAACACGTTGAACCTCGGAATTTTAAAGAAGCAGTCCATGATCCCAATTGGGTACTTGCAATGAATCAAGAAATGGAAGCATTGCATAGGAACCACACTTGGGATCTAGTTGACCTGCCTCCAAACCGCAAACCTATTAGGTGTAAATGGCTTTTTAAAATTAAGTATAAATCAACTGGTGAAATTGAACGTTATAAAGCCAGGCTAGTTGCTAAGGGGTTTAGTCAACAAGAAGGTGTTGATTTTGATGAAACTTTCTCTCCTGTAGTTAAGATGGTTACCATTAGATGTGTTCTTCATTTTGCTGTTCAAAATGAATGGCCTTTATATCAGTTAGACATTAATAATGCATTTTTATATGGAGACCTTCATGAGGAAGTTTACATGCAACTTCCTGAAGGTTATTTCTCTAGTTCAGAATCAAAGGTTTGCAAACTAAATAAGTCATTATATGGACTTAAGCAAGCCCCTCGTATGTGGAATGAGAAGTTAGTGGGTGTTCTCACTAGCTTTGGCTTTGTTCAAAGCAAATGTGATCATTCTATGTTCACATTGTCTAAAAATACTGTGTTTCTTGTTTTACTTGTATATGTAGATGATATAATTCTTACTGGTAATTGTAGTAACAGTATTACTCAAATTAAACGCTTACTTCAATCAAAGTTTTTGATTAAAGACTTAGGCAAGTTAAAGTATTTTTTGGGAATTGAAGTAATTAGGTCAAATAATGCAATTACATTGTCACAAAGAAAGTATTGTCTTGAACTTCTTAAAGAATATGGTATGACTGGGTGTAAGCCGGTTTCCACCCCTATTGAACAAAATTATGTTATTTCTTCTCAATGTAAAGCTGACTCTGCAGTTCTTTCCAATATTACTGTATATCAAAAATTAGTTGGTAAACTAATTTACCTTTCACACACTAGGCCTGATATTTCATATATAGTGCATTATCTTAGTCGGTTTATGCACAAACCAACTGAAGTTCACCTTCAAGTTGCTCTAAGGTTACTTCGGTATTTAAAACTTTCCCCTGGGAAAGGTTTACGGTTTGTCAAAAATCAAACCAGTTCACTTACTGCCTATGCAGATTCAGATTGGGGAAAGTGTATTGATACTAGGAGATCAGTAACAGGCTATTGTCTGTTTATGGGGTCTTCTCTTGTATCTTGGAAAAGTAAACAGCAGTCCACTGTGTCTAGATCTTCAGCTGAAGCTGAATATCGGGCTATGTGTGCTGCTGCTTGTGAAATTCTCTGGGTCATTAATCTGTTAAGGGAGTTGCAGGTTCATGTTCAACTACCTATATCCTTGTTCTGTGATAATACTGCAGCCCTATCAATTGCAGCTAATCCTGTGTTTCATGAGCGCACTAAGCATTTTGAGATTGATTTGTTTTTCTTGCGTGAAAAGATTAGCTTAGGTGTGATTTGTACCACTGGTGTTGAGTCTTGTGATCAGTTGGCAGACATGTTCACAAAAGGGTTGTTAGTAAAGACACATGCTGACATGTGTGCTCGTCTTGGTCTGTATGATGAGTTTTGTGCTAGAACTGAGGGGGGGTGTTAAAAACAGGTGTAGTTGTTCTTTATTCTCAATTATAATATTTTAATTCAGTTCTACACATTTTATATTTGTTGTATATTTTCTATTTCAGTTATTTTAGCTGGGCTGTAGCTGATGCGTGGGCTGGTTGTAATGGGCTGTAGCTGATGCGTGTTGGGCCGTAGCTGGGCTGAAGCTGTTGCTGGGCTGTCGTTTGAGTCTAGGGTTCCTTGGCTTTATATGCAAGGGTTCCTGCATTTCTCAAACTCCAACAAACATATTGGCTCTTTCACTCTCTCTCTCTCTCTCGAATGTTCTGATCTTCTTGAAGCTTGTTAGGGTTTCATCACATTGATGACCCGTATGCTGTTGTTCTTGTATTCGAGTTTAGATCATCGTGTTGATGTTCTTGTTTAGAGAGTGTTTCAGTTTGTTCATCTGTATTCTTTTGATTGTATCTCTGTTGGATCTTGGTTGGTTGAATCTGATTATCATATTTTGACAGATAGTATCCAGGTGCAAGTAATCCTTTTGGTTACCACATCTGTACTAGTTGTATGGGGTTTTATACGGCTCGTATGAGTATATACGAGTTGTAGAGGCGATGTGAGATTACTACAATTATTTGACATGAAGTAAAATTCTATGTATCAATTTTTAATATGATATAATGTTTCTCGTTAGGTGCGTCAATTATTTGACATGATGTAAGATTTTGTTAAAACTTAATACGTTAATGATGCGTCAATTATTTGACATGATTTAAGATTCTATTAAAACGTCATACTTAAACTGTTGTATGTGTCATCATCTCTTCATTCATTACCTAACTTCATTCTTCACTTATTTCAACATATATTATAGCAATTTTGATTAGGAAGCTTGTTAGTTATGTTGACTTGTGACGACAACCGTTTCACATTAGACGGTGAATATTCTAGCTAGATTTCAACGTTTTACACCAATTACATGTAACATTTATTTAGCTAAATGTTATTAGTTTGTAAAAGTTTGCTCATATTGTTGTTAACAATGACATTCTTTGATTAATATGTTTGTCTCTCGATAACTTGATGAAGTTGGTTGTTACTCGAGGACGTTAGATAGGTTACATTATACTCGTCTAACGATCAAAGAAAAACACAACCAACAATGTGATTAAAGTTTCTCTCAAATATGATGGGATGATGAATACAAGAGAATGGTTAAAGTGAGACGTTTTAGCATCAAAATAAATATTTGTATGTCTCGGTTTGTGAGAAGATACTTTAAAGAGTACGATGTTTGGCTGTGTTAGGGTTACATGTGACGAAATGTCCATCTGAACATCTGGAGGGGCATTCATTTGCAACAAAATGATCTGGAAGTAAACATTGTTTGGTGGGATGAATCGAATTACGAAACCACGTAGCATCTTATTAACACTAAGGGGCCAAAATTGTGACATCATGTCATCTTGCATAATCGTATACAATGCACACTTGAAGGTGTGTAAAAACAATATGTGTTGTTGATGGATATACATGGTTATACTGCACCACCCTCATCACATGCAAACAATCATATTATCACACCACTTGCAAGCTTGTAACTCATACATATTGAATTACATATATACTATTTAGTTATCCTTAGCATCAATTTTATATGAAAAGAGTTGTTTATATAAATATATATATTTATTAGATTAAATAAAATTTATATAAATAAAAAACTTGTTCAGCCTCGGGAGCATGATTGAGCTTAATATGTGAGTCTCCGGTTTGATTATTATAAGAATCGTAATTTGATATTCTAAGCTTGTTTAGCAAGCTGAATGAGAGTACCCAAGATCTAGCTTGAGTTGTTTACACCCTTGCGGCCAACTCTCTTATATGGGTTACGAGCTCAAACCGGGCGTAACCCAACCGAGACCGAGGTCCATACTAAATAAACCGGACCATAACCTAACAGACTAAAACTCGGGTTCGGGTCTCAAATCGGCCCTAAACCGATTTTAGAGACTTCCAACAACGATTTTGGAGCAAATATTAAGCAAATTTCGAAGCAACACCATTTCAGATTTCGTGATTAACTTATGACCCGTCGATTTTAAAGCAGTAGGATCATACAGAAGTTCATAAAGGTTTCAAATTGAGCTTCAATTCTTCAAACGTAGGTGAGTAAATCTGTGGTACCAAGATTTATTGAATAAAACATGATCTCTTGACTAATCTTGTGATTATGGGATTGAACTGAATCATATTTTACGGTGCTTCTTCGTGTTCAAGTCATGCATACAAGGTGCTCGATGAAATTCCTGCATACCCAAATTCCTTTAACAACATTGATGTTCACTCTTTTATTCTAATTGGTTGTTATCTGTTGTTGTGTTGGCTAAGGAAGCGACTACTATTTGGTTTGTGATTGTGACTTAGTGATTGTTGAAACTTTGAAACACTTGCCAGGAGATCAAGAGATGTAATAGTGAGTATAAGGTGACAAATATTGCAGTAATTCATGATCAATATGCTTTTAACAACTATGCTGAGTTGCTGACAGAGTATTACTGTCCTCACTTGAATCTTGATGCTATTAGTCATATTGTAATTGAGTTTTCTTGAAAGTTGAATGTACGATTGGAACTGAATCTGCTTGAACTTCTTTTGCTAAATCTTTGCTTCTGCTTCTGCTCAATGTATGAATTGTATTTGTATTGTAAATTTGTAATAGCTTCTGCTGTTTGTTTAATGTAGGGTAATTCTGCTTCTGTTTATTGTTACTGATGGGCTGCTAATATCTTTAATCATCAGGCCAGTCTTTTTCTTTTATCGGGTATACTCGGTTAAGCCCGAAGACTTTCCCGAGACTTAAAAAATGGGAAATACTTGGAACTGATGCTGAACCAAAGACACTTACAACGGTCCGGGCTTCGGGCTATTTTCAGGCTTTATCGAGCTACCCGAACATTTGCTCACCCCTACTCTTAAGTTGAAGATTCGTCTGTTACATACCATTGGAATATTGAGCTAATTTCTATCTGTTACTTCATTTATCTCCATCCTTGGTTCCTGTATCTTCCTTGCATTCATGCTCAATTCTTCCAAGAATCTATCAATATTCTTCAGGCTAAGAAGAAACCATAAACTTTTCCATCATCAATCAAGATGCATATCGAGTAACATCCCTGTTCCTAGCCTTGAACAGATTTCACACCTTATACTAGAACAAAAATCAGCAACTGAAGCACTTCAGACTTTCAGATGGGCATCCAAACTCCCCCATTTCACACACGACCAATCCACGTACAGAGCTCTAGTTCACAAGCTCTGTACTTTCCGCCATTTTGACACCATTCCCCAAGTGCTAGATGAAATGCTTAGCTCAATTGGGTTGCCACCGGATGATGATATTTTTGTCACCATTGTGCGTGGGTTAGGGAGAGCCAGAATGATTCGACAAGTGGTTAAAGTTCCTGAATTGGTTTCAAGATTCAAAGTGACACCTACCCTGAAAATTTACAACTCGATACTTGATGTTCTTGTTAAAAAAGATATTGATATAGCGCGTGGCTTTTATAGAAGGAAGATGATGGGTTGTGGTGTTAAAGGTGACATGTACACTTTTGGTATATTGATGAAGGGGCTTTGCTTGACTAATCGAATAGCTGATGGTTTTAAGCTTCTCCAAACCATGAAGAATAAAGGTGTGACCCCAAACACTGTTGTATACAACACACTACTTCATGCTCTTTGCAAAAATGGAAAACTCGGGATAGGGAGGGCCAGGAGCTTGATGAATGAGATGGTGGATCCAAACAACGTTACCTTAAATATTCTTATAACCGCGTATTGTAACATAGAGAATGTAATACAGGCACTTGTGATGTTAGAAAAAAGTTTCAATCTTGGGTTTGTCCCTGATGTCATTACAATCACCAAAGTTATCAAAGTTCTATGCGACAATGACCGCGCCATGGAAGCAGTTGAAGTTATGGAAAGGGTGGAGAAGAAAGGCGGTGAGATTGATGTGGTGATGTATAACACTCTAATAAAGGTCTTTGTAAGTTAAAGAAAGCAAAGGGTGCAGTTAGGTTCTTGAAGGAGATGGAGATGAAAGGATGCCTTCCGAATGCAGACACTTATAATGCACTGATATTTGGGTTTTGTGAGTTGGGTTTGTTAGATTCGGCTCTTGATATGTTTGATGAGATGAAAACAGTTGGGATCGCATGGAATTTGATGACATTTGAGACGTTAGTTGGTGGATTATGTTCAAGAGGAAGGATAGAAGATGGTTATAAGATCATGGAAATAATGGTGGAAAAAGGTAATGTTCCTGACTATGATCTATGGAATTCTGTAGTTCAGTCACTTGCTATTGAATCAGCTTGGTTAGAAAAGGAAAATTTGTGTTTGTGAATGATTTGGTGGAATGGATCCTTGAAATCTAATTACAAATTGGTTCAAAGCTTTGAACTTTGAAGTAATCTGAATTATATGTTTGTGAAATACTGAAATGGTTCTTGCCCAATTGATCCTTTGGGTCAAAAACAATTACCTCAGTTGATTGATGGACATAGTATAAAGGGTGCGGGGTCAATCAACCCCTTAGTTTTTATGGCTTTTCGTATGATCTTGATATTTTTGAACTTGCTGAGAAAAAAATTACTCTCTCTTATATTGCTAACAACTTAGTATCGAAATCGGTTACTTACTTTAGTTGCTCTTTTAAAAGGTTATTGAACGTGCATTGACTGTAATCATAATCATCTTAAAAACTTTATTGTAGGCTGCAATTTGTAGTACTTAATTTCACCAGATACGGTTATAAGTTATTATCAATTTTGTGACCGGACTAAACTCAAATGGAAATTCGGACGTTAGTGAAGAGACATCCGACTTTGAGAAAACCAATCTTGGAAAAAAACTTGGGTCATAGCTTATGCTTTTAAACTCTCAACAAGATCATATAATTTATATGGAAACATACGTTATTACGAGGCCAAAATATATATTATTTAGGGTACAATTTGATTTTTAATAAAGTTTATATTAAAATGTAGATGAAAAAAACAAAAAATAACTTAAAGAAAAACTATCATATTACGTGTTATCAGAGAAAAAATAAATTAAATGTTAAATGGTCATTGTAAAAACAAAAATAAAAATAAAGTTGAAACAAGTTTAAGGAGTTTACTAGTAATGATGCATCACCCAACGAGGTTTCATCTCAGGGGTACCGCAACACCTTGTGTAGTGTTCCCGCTCAACGTCGTCGTGCCACATAGACATCCTATAAGGTGTTACTTTTTGCATGACGCATGCTCTAAAAACAAAAAAACAAATAAAAACTATGAAAGCTCTAAATTCTCGTAAACAAACATTGCCTAGCTTATCATATAACAAGAACAATATTTTCGCATCTAACACGAGATTCAATAGTTTAGGGTTTAGCTTAAAGAATGCATGTCAACTTTAAGTTGAACTATAAACACGTTTAAATTAACAATTATGATTCAAGTCTATAAATCTATAATTGATTAGTTTATTTTTTATTTTTTTAAAACAAACTCACACGCCTACCTAAATCCACTTCTGGACTTCTAAACTTCCCATCAGGGACGTGTTAGACAAATACCAAAGGGGACTAATACCAAAGGTTCTGTGAGAGCATTCACATTCCATTCCTTATCTTTATCTATATAATTACATTAAAAATCACTACTTCTTCTCTCTTCTTTTAATTAAATAATATATTTTTATACCTTTTTTCATTATCTTTTCTCTCTCCTTCACTCACAACCACTTTCAAAAATATTAAAAAATTTATAAGGGTTAAACAGTAAATCCTTAAATTTACAGATGAACAGTAACATTTTCTCTCTCCTCCACTCACAATCACTCAAAACTATCCATATAATTTAAGGACTCACACTCACATAATTATAAGGCGTGGGTTGTGAATGCTCTGATTGAGCTAACCATTAAAAAAAAGTAATAAATCCACCCCTAAACTATATTATATAGGGCATGTTTGGGATTGCTTATTTTGTTGAAAAGGACTTTTGAGAAAAATGACTTATTAACTTTTAACTTTTGAAAAGTAGTTTTTAAAAAAAGTGTTTGGATTAACTTATAAACTGAAAAGTCAATAAGTTGTTTTCTGAAAAATGTTTGGTTTAGCTTCTTAGTGTAAAATGACTAAAAAGGACATTCTGTTAAAAGTCAATAAGCTGTTTTCTAAATAATGTTTGGGATTGCTTATTTTACGCTGTTTTCTATTTCCGCCTTGCAAAATGAAAAAAAAATAAGAAATATAAAATAAGATTCGTTTACATGATTTATAAAAAATAATAGCATACTACATTCATCTCCATGAGATTGTTAAAATAACACCAACATTGCACAATGTTATGAAGCTAATGTGATACTACATTCATCTCCGCGATTCCATCAAATCTTGCGTAATTATATCTCTTATTGCTGCCATATATGTAACATCATGATCCGAACGATTTGCAGCCGGAAGTTATTCATTAATGTCATTTACTCCTTCTAATTGATATTTCACTAGCCATTGAGCTAACTGTTAAAAATCAAATAGCAACAAGTAGCAAATAAAATCAAAAAACTTAAACCATATATAGAAGACAACAACAAGTAGCAAATAAAACCAAGGCATTTCAACAAATATACCACTAAACAGCTTTGTGAGATCTGGTAAACCACCAAACAAATATACCACTAAACAGCTTTGTCTTAGATTGCCTATTAAATTCTGAAGTACCACTAAACACATATACCACTAAACTGAAATACCCCAAACCAATGAATTAGCAGCTGTGAGATGAAACCAAAACCAATCCAAGAAATGAATTACTATCCATAGATTTCAACGTGTTTCCCTTTGGAATCAAACCCCAAACCTTAAGAAATTTCAACTTCATCAAGCTTCCTAATTTCACTGTTATTTCACCAAACAAATTATTTTCAGCAAAACTATTTCACTGCTATCAGTAAGGGTCCCTCCAAGATTAGGATTGACACACTAAAATGCTCAAGTTCAAGAACCCTAATTTTAGCACAATCAAACGCAGATTCATCTCTATCAGTAAAACAGAAACAATTGTTCTGTGAGAACTTCATACGGATGAGAAACTTACGTGAAATCGGTGAAGAAAACGGAGAAGAAGGATCCGGTGAAGAACAAGTGCTTCTTTTGGGGATAGCGATGCAGGAGATTATTGATGTTGTTGATCGATATATAACACGAAGAGGGTGAAGATAGTTATGGCGAAGTTGGTGGAAGGGATTAATAACGATGGGAAAGGTTGGCGTCGGGGAGCACGATGGGAAAGCCGGCGATGGGATCGGAGGGGATGGGACGGATGCGATCGAAGGAGCATCGATGGTGAGGGCATTAATGGCATTGGGGGCTGGTGACCGAGAGCAGGGAGCGAGAGCGGCGCATCTATGGAGCATCATCGGAGGTTGGTGAGGACATTAATGGCGGGAATGCACAGCGGGAGAGCAGGGATCGATGGGGCTGGTGAGGGCATTTATGTAAACTGGAAGCATAACTGAGAAGGAGGTGAAAATAAGTTAGTACCCACTAACTTATCCATTTCTCCTTTTTTTACTCCATTTTAGAAGTTGTTTTAAAACTCCTTTTAATCCATCCAAACATTGTTTTTAACTTATTAACTTTATAAAAATTAATAAGTTAAAAGGAGGGTGAATATAAGCAATCCCAAACACCCCCTATATTATATAAACACTAGAGTCGTCTACATACGTTAATCCATATAATATACAAGAAATGATTATCAGACAAAGACACACACCACAAGCAAACTTCATCTTGTCAAACACAAATTCAAAACCCCAATGGCGGGTGCCACCGCCGCCGGTGCCATCGCCGCCGCTGCTACCACCTCCTCCGCCGTCCCACCGCCACCTCCGGTCACCGGAAAATCACTCATCTCATCTTCTTATCTCCCCTCGTCATTTCCATCACGAGAACGAAGAACAAATCACCTCCGTAAAAAGATCCTCAAAACCCTAGAACAAAACCTTATCCGGACCCATTTCAACCCGAATTCCCACGTAAAACCCACACAATTTCCATTGATGAATCACAGCATGTTGAATCTGAACAGTTATCAATCACTGAAGGCAATCGATTCGTTGATGGCGTTTTGGGTACGTTTTCGAACAAGTCATTCGCGAAAATTGGATTGTATTTGGTTGGGGCTTTTGTTTTTCAGACGATTTGTGCGGTGTTGATATTTGGGTTGAACGATTTAGACGATGATGAAGATGATAGCTTGAGTAGTAATGATCATAGGAATGAGAAGAAGTCGAAAGCGAAATTGGAATTGAGATCGGATTTGTTGTTGAGTGGGTATCAAAATTCTGTGGAGATGAAAGAGGGTGTTATTGGGTTGGTTGATGAGTCTGAAATGGATAACAGGATTATGGAGATTCAAGAAATGGCGAGGCGAGCGCGAGAGCAAGAAAAGATGGAGGCGAAGAGGAAAGGGTTGGTTGAAGATGAAAATGATGATATTGATTATGATTTGATTGGTAAGGCTGTGAAGAAGAAGGAGGTGGATGATCGGTTAACGAAGTTGAGGAGAAGTTTAGAAGGTGATTACCAGAAACCGGCGCCTAAGGTTTCAAGAAAAGGAGATGGTGTTGGTGACAATGTTGATAGTGATTCATTGATGTTTAAAAAGAAGTATAAGTACAAGAGTCCATCGATTGATTCAGGGGATAAGCCGAAAGGATTTAATGGCGCAAAAGATGTTCGTGTTGCTGATGGTTCAGTGATAAATGGTATTACTGTCGATGATGGTACACTGCAAACCGATAAGAAAAGTGATGGAGGGAGATTAAGTAATGATGTTAGAAGTGGATCAGAAGTTAGTGTTAGTAAGGATGAAAGTAAAGAGCAAGAACCTCGAGCAACCAAGCCCGAACCAATAGCTGGTATGTTCTGTTGACAGTTCTTTGTGGCATTTATGATGATATGATTGTTATTTTGTTAGTATAGTTTCTTGTTTCTTGTTTTGTAAGGGTCAGTTACACCAAATTGAAACCTATATTCACCTTTTTGTCATTATATGCAAGGAAATTTGTTTATCTCGTTATATGTAACATAGTTTCAGTTGCTTGCCATTGTATGTAAGTAACTTTTATAGCATATAAAAATGCTGATTTGGCACACCTTCTCATCACCATACTTCAACAGGAAGTCACTTGGTGGCAAACATTTTTTCTTTTCCTTTTTAATTATTTTTACTATTATATACGAGATTATACTATAATCACCTCTATAAACATAATAAATAAGAAAATTTTAAATTGTTAGTAATGAAGATATCAAAAACCAAAATGTTCCAATCTCAAACAAGAATTTGATTTTCAGTAAACGATAAGGTTGTACAGTTCAAAAAAAAGGTTTTAAAAACGTGTATATAGAAATAAAAACATAATACAATAATGAAGAAGATAATAGATATGCTTATTTAAATGTAAAATTAAATAAATAAATAATACAATTAATTTACTCATTAGATTCAATAACTGAGAATTGTGTTACTCATTAGATGTTATTTGTGATTGATTATGTTATATTATTATTATATTGAATGTGATTCATATGTATGAACTTAATATATAGGTTTGATGTTGTTTACATAGTTCTAAGTCAATAAGAACTTAGAATTGTGTTCAACTTAGTCATGTGGTTATTCATGCTAATTGACAATACTTATGGCCCATACGCAAGAATGAACCATACTTATGGACCAGTCGCTTACATGGATCGGAAAACAGGAGAAAGTATTGTTTCTACGAGTTCACTCGCATCATTTTCCTTAGAAAACCAGTTAATATATGATGAATATATCTATGCATTACCAGAGACGTTTCTTGTAATCCATTTCAGGAGTTGAAACCTTTAGGCTGCTTTAATATGCAACTTTCAACTTTGTATTTATGTGATTTTCCTAGATGATCATATTTCTTTTGTGAATCATTTAATACATAGGTATCTCAAAGGAGCAAAAATACGATAAGCAAACAAGTAAAGCTGAGAAGTCAGGAAAATCAAACAACTTGGAGAGTAAAAAACCTCGAGGCTTTGGTAAAGAATGTAATGATACTGCAATAACTAGCAAACATGAGGATTTCAGTAAGAATGGCGGTTTAAAGGGCAGAAGAGGCGGAAACAAAAATTCTGCCAAAAACTTGAGGATAAATCTAGTACCAAAACAGATTTTTGGTGGACTCGTCTCCCTTACGTTATGGTATGTAAATCATTAACTTTCATTCAGTTAGATTTAAACAGTTGCTCTTGGAACATATGGAACTAAAGATTTTAAAAATTGCAAGTGTTAAAATATTATATAATTGGGGGTCAGCTAATCGCTGTTAACCTTTAGATCATAGATGTCAAATGGATCCATGTGTTCCTGTTAAATTGAATTATGGGTTGTTTTTATCAGGCTATACAAATGCAAAGTGGTGGTAATGGTGAAGAATCATCAGGACTATTTACTTTAAGGAGCATTTCTGGACTATCTCACACTGTTGCTTTTGAAGACCGTTCTGACGCTACAAACTTCTGTTATCTCCTGGAATCCTTCTTCGAAGAGCTACATGGTTTCAGCACTAATATCATACCGATACCAACAAACGTGAGTATCAAAACTCTTTCATGGCATCGATAATATAATAATTTGAGATGTTGCATGTAGTTGCAATATAAAATGGATGGTTATTATAAAAAGATATTATGGGTCTGACTCTGTGGGTCAAATAATCAGTTTCAAAATGGATTATTAAAGAGTGAAAAAATGATAATGTTATTTGAGAGACATTCACATTGATGTAACAAGATGTGTGTCTCCTTTGTTACTTGTATTAGGAGCTTAAAGAATTTAGCAAGCATTTGAACTTCAAACGACAAATACAAATCCAACACCGTCTTGTTAAACACTTTATTATAAAATGTTTATTGAATTGTTTGTCTAATTATCCAAACACTTAAAGCAATTTTCTCTTCGTAGAACTCGACTTTATTTTTTGGATGTTTTAATCTATATTTTTTGACGTTAATAGTTTTTTTTGAATCTCTCTTTCAGGAGCTTGTTAATGAAGTCAAATCACTGATCTTGAAGGTAGTTGTAGTGAAGAAAGGTCAACTTAAGCTCTATATCGGTCAACCACTTGAAGATGTCGAGTCAGCCTTGCGCAAATTGATAGAACAAGATAATGAACTTTAAACACATTGATGTACACTCATTCATGTTTGTAGCCCTTTTTGTTCAATTTTATTATGTTCAATATTAGATTTGGTTAGATTGACTTGGTGTGAGCATTTATTTCTTAATGAAAACCGCTCTTTCCATAAACCGAAAAGCATTGCCATCTTCCTCAGCATGATTGTCTGTTTACAGATATAGGAACTATCCAGGTGCAACAAGTTTGATCATAGTCAACACATCAATGGCTGACAAATTCAACTGGCAAAAGTTTTGTCATCACTCTTCTTCATCATCATCTTCATCCTCCATAACCACCGTGTAAATCAACAACATGATTCTTCGAGCTGCCTCTCTGGCTTTTGGGAGTCTATCTTTAAACAATTCAGCTGACATTTGTGATAGTCTCTCAAGCCCATCTCGCATCTCTCCCACCTCCTAAAGACCATCTTATTAAGTAATAACCGACAGAGGGTAAGTCGGTAATTTTATCTTAATGGCACAAGAAATAACCAAAATAGGTGATTTTACATACCATTTCTGAGACAGAATGAGAGAGTGAAACTGCAGCCTTGGCTCTAACTCTCATATTTCCATGGTTGATACTTGATCGTCACTTTAAGCTTGTGAGCCACAGGTATTGAAGTTGTAGAAACCACCATTGTGTTTAGCGTTATCTCTGCTTCTTCACACACTTTTTTTCTTGAGGAGCATTCAGCAGCAGTTGGAGCATCTATGGGAGTCAATTTGGTAAACTGTCGCAAAACTAATAAAATCATACCATTTGGTCAACAGCATCAGAGGTAGTAGTTGAGTTAAGCAACTGTGATTGAAGTTTTACATAAAACACTTCTTGGATTCTTCATTGATTTCACTAAAGCCATCAAATCTTTTCTTTAAAAACCGAGGATATAAGATATGAACTCCAAGAAAAATCATGGAAGCAGGAACATGAATTTGGAATTATCTTCCAGTCAAAGTGTTACCAAACTCATTGGATGAATACTTGACATTCTTGCCGGAGTGTGGCATCAACCAGCTTAGTTCACATTTCAGGTTGATAATGACAAAGTGAAGAAGATGAAACGGGCACGACAAATATGTCTGTAAAGAATCAAACTTCATATTTGTTCGTTTATCTTAACTATGATAAACTAAACAAACAAACGAACATGAATACTTAAATGAATAGATCTTCTTGTTTGTGTTCGTTAAAGTTGAACATGTTTGTATTTTTGTTTGTTTATATCTGTTTGTTAATATTATAAACTAGTATAAGCCCCCCGTGTTGCGCTGGGAGGCGTAAAACCACGCCAATAACCACCGTCAATGACCAGAACCCCAAAAAAGCTCGTATTTAAAAAAAATAGAAACGGAAATAATAAAACCGAACAGAAAGTAGACGTAAAAACATTCAACCACATATATGAAACGTAAGACATTAAAAATAATAACTAAGTTAATCTAGGACCCGCAGGCTGCGACAGAGCCGTTAAACGGAAAAAATAAGACCTAGCAATGTTGAACCACATACGTACGTTAAGACTTGTTAACTCTCAAAATTTAGACCGAAATGTAAACACAAATTTTTTAAAAGATGAAAAGTATAGAGGACCAAAGTTGAAAATAAAAAAATTATAAAAGTTAAATTATAGAGGATATAAACGTATTGTGTTTACAAATATAAATTTAAAAAGAAAGAAAAAAATAAAAGATATGTACAACTTATAATGCTCATGATACAAACATTAATGTAACATTAACTTGAAAATTAGTAATATTTAGTAACATTAACTTGATAATTAGTAATATTTAATAGAGTAAATTTCGGTTTTGGTCCCTGTGGTTTAATCATTTTAACCATTTCAGTCCAAAAATGAATCTTTGATCATATCATGCCCTGTGGTTTCATTTTTGTAACGGTTTTAGTCCCTGACACTAACTCTGTTAGTTTTTACAGTTAAATGTGAGGGTACTTTGGTCATTTTACATTTGAAGGACTAGTTATGTAAATAATATTAGATTAAGATAATTATTGTAACTTTAAAACAATAAAAAATAAAAAAACAAAACTTAAATCTAATTCAACCCAACCCACCCCCCCCCCCCCAACCCCCAACCCTTCCTCCCCTTGCACCACCGCCTGCACCACCTCCACCGCTACCGCCACCTCCACCGCCATCGCCACCTCCACCGCCACCTCCACCTCCACCACCACCTCCACCTCCACCACCACCACCACCACCACCTCCGCCACCTGCACCACCTTCACCGCCAGCGTCAGCGCTAGCACCATTGCAACGTTCCTGTTGTAAGGCTATGAAATTGCCAACAAAACACCCTACAACTAAACTTCATCTCCATCACTCTCCCATCATACTGAATCTTCAACACCAAAATGCCATTGTTATCCTTTGCTCAAATCTACAGGTACAAACCCTAATCTTTCATCTATCTTTGATACCACCAAAACCTTTGATTCATACCTTTTTTTGTAAACCATGATCTCCACCTCAATCCCTATAATTTCATCTACAAATCTGTGAAAACGATGCAATCTCTGAGTGTATCGCCATCAAAAACTTCTTGTTTGTTTGGGGGTTCATCTTCAAATATTCAAATCTTCAGATCTTCTAGGGTTCATCTTTACGCGTTTTGGGGGTTTAAACAGAAGTCATTTGGTTCATCTGTTGTCCCTTTAGATGAATCAAAAAAAGAAGATGAATCAAAAAAAGAAGATGATAGTGAGATTCTTGATGATATTCATCAAGATAGACTAGAATTAGATGATAACCAGCCTCCTGAATCGTCAAAAGTTAATGGTGAAAACAGGGGCGGAAACAGAGGCGAGAAGCGATGGCGGTGGCGATGGAGGTGGTGCAGGAGGTGGTGCAGGAGGTGGTGCAGGCGGTGGCGATGGAGGTGGTGTAGGAGGTGGTGGAGGAGGTGGTGAGGCGGTAGTACAAGGGGAGGAAGGGATGGTGGGGGTTTGGGTTGGATTAGAGATTTAAGTTTTGATTTTTTTATTGTTTTAAAAAATTACAACATTTATCCTAATCTAATATAATTTACATAACTAGTCCTCCAAATGTAAAATGACCAAAGTACCCTCACATTTAACTGTAAAAACTAACAGAGTTAGTGTCAGGGACCAAAACTGTTACAAAAATAAAATCACAGGGCGTGATATGATCAAAGATTCCTTTTTGGACTGAAATGGTTAAAATGGTTAAACCACAGGACCAAAACCGAAATTTACTCTATTTAATAATAAATATGTATAACTGTGCACCAACAGACATAAAAGAAGACAAATAGATGGCAAGTTAAAGTAAACAATAATATCCATATTAGATTCTAAATAGGAGGGTTTAACGTCTTACATTTTAAAAGTAAAGAACAATAATTAAAATTAAAGTGTAATTAGCATCAGGTAAACATGGTTTGATTTTTTTATTATCTTTCACGGGAAGATGAGATAGACGTGTTGATTTATTTCATAGGGTTAAAAGTTGAAATGTTATGAAAAACTAAATATTAAACATGAACTAAGTTGGTATTTTTTTTAAAGAAATGAAAATTAGTTTGGAAGCTACTATTAAGCCCCCCACATTGTACCAATGTTACAACACTTTACCAACACTGGAAAACTTGAATTAAAATAGAAATGAAAATGGAAAAAATAAAACCGAACGGGAAAGTAATGTAAAAACGTTGAACAACGCATGTGAAGCCTAAAACATTTAAAAACAATAACTAAGTCGATCTATGCTTCGTGCGTTGTGACGGGTGGCATTAACAGGAAAAAACAGGCATAAAAGCATTGAATCACACACACGCACATTACGGCTTGTTAACTCGTAAAATATAGACCAAAACGCAAAACAAAAAAATTATAAAGATGAAAAGTATAGGATATGAAAGTTGAAAGTGAATCTGTAAGAGTTAAATTATAAAAAAATATAAAAGTATTGAGGTTAAAAGTAAAAAATAAAAAATAAAAAATCCAAAAGTGAGTGCAACTCAATAAAATAAAAATACGTCAGTAACCAACCAAAATGATTAATATCTAACAAGCATAAACCCTAAAGAGAATATATTCTTATTTGTCATGCAATCAATAAAGTAATAATACATCAGTAACCAACCAAAATGATTATATCTAACAAGTATAAACCCTAAAGAGAATATATTCTTATTTGTCATGCAATCAATAAAGTAAAAATACATTCTTATTTGTCATGCAAGAATACTTCTACTTAGTTTTAGTATATTACAGTCCATCAAATTGTACATCATCCATCATGTACGATATCCTATCCATCTATATGGAAGATACCGTGTCATAAGAAATTCTCAACCTCAAATATCATCACATTTTGAACGCATTGAGCAGAAATCTTGACCGATAATAATCCGACCTTTCATGTCAGACATCTTACAACTTCATGCAACAGAACAAACATCCAAAGATGGACAGCTTATTGTTGATCACAATAAAGATAATCACTCAAAAGTATAAGAGAAATTTAACTGCATATCATATCATATTATAATGTTTTCACACATTGGCTTGTTGATACATAACAATTTGCTGTCACATTTTAGGAAATAAAAGCTAGAGGGACTCGTATCCTTGCATACATATGACAGAAATAAAAGACAAAAGGTCATTTCTTTTACCTCTTACATGACAAATTGACAATCTAATCATGTTGTAAAGCGCCGTTATAACATAAATAAAACCCTGTTGTTAAAACATATATAAAACTCATCAAAAGATAATCATAAAACTCAAAATAATATCAGGGGTTGTTCAAAATAACATAACATCAAGTTCAAGATTCAAGACATAGACAGGTTCAAACCAAACTTACAATTGCTCTCAACTGGTCTTCATACTTTCAAAGTTGTTTATGATATCTTCATTGCTGATCATAGAGAGCACATCTCTTTCTATACAAGTGACTAAACGATCATTTAAGAAGTTGTCGCTTTCTTTAGTTCGCAGTTCTCTCTTCATAAAATCCAGTCCCGAAAAAGCTCTTTCAACACTAGCCGTTGCAACTGGAAGGATCAACACCAATTTGATAAGTAAATAGACAAGATTATAAACTTCATGTTTCTTAACCCCCACAAGCTTCTTACAGAGCTCTTTAAGATCTTTTAATCCCATAAAGCTTTCATCTTTCCTCACATCATTGATGTAGTTGTCAAGTTGATCATTGAGACGATGCAAATCAGTGCTTGAAAACTCGTTCGGATACAATGCAGCAAGTCTAAGCAACTTTTGCTTATCAAAGGAACTAAAGGAGTCAATAGGGTTTAAACTGCCCATACAAACAAGTAACTCCATGTTTACCTCATCAAACCGAGTGTTGAGTTCTTGAAGATGTTGATCAATGGTGGCGAAAAACACCTCAACTTGAAAATGATGAAAGTTTGTAGCGGTTAGTGGGTCATGTTTACTTCTTAAAGGAGAGCTATACATGTCTTCCATATTTGGAACTTCGATGTCGTTTTTCTTGCAGAAGGAAATGACTGAACTTAAGAGTTTGTCCCATCCATTATCTCTTAGTATTTGCAATCTTTCCTTTACAGACTTCATAAGTGACATTGCAGTAACAATGTTTTCATCTTTTTTCTGCAAAACAGTGCTTAATTCATCTGTAACCTCAAGTACTGTCTTCATCAGATGTGCCATGAATACGAACTCAAAATTTTCAATCGTATCAAGAGTATCACGGGATAAAAGACGAAACAGTCCCACGTTAGATCTAACCACCCAATCTGGAAATGAATATCTCTTATCAATCATGTCAATAACAATCTCAAGTATCACAGGATAAAAGTCAATGACATTCAAGAACAGCTTATAATAAGGTCCATAACATGTATCATCATTCAATCTTCCCAACCTAACCTTTGGATTCAAACATCTTTCCTTTTCAATTTTGAATTCCTCAAAAGCCTGTGCAACTTTTTGAAATCGACTTTCTTTTGGCAGTTCATTTTCCTTCCAACAAACTACAACGACTTCTAATACATCATCAAGTATATAGAAAAACCAACCTATGCCACTTACGCTTTGTTGGGAGATCTCAACAAGCGTCAGTTGAAGATGATTGGCGAAACAATGAATGTAATATGCCGATGGTGTTTCTTTCTTGATCAAGGTATGGAAACCACTGATGTCACCATGCAAATGGCAAAGTGCGTTATAACCTTGCCCACGGATATTAGACGCGCTTAGTGAATGCTTCTCTAGCAAAGAGTAAATTGCATCTTTAAGAGATAAAGCAGTTCTATCCATGACATTTGTAATACTAAGAAATCTCTCTACAACATGTCCTTCTTTGTCAACATACCTCAAACACAACGTGATAGTATCCTCAAATTTATCCAATAATATGGCAAAATAGTCACCACCAATGTCTTTCACAATGGATTTAGTTGTTTCACTCGAACAAGAACTGATCAAATCTGTTTGAACCAATGGGGCGTTCTTGATTACATCTTCAGTAATATTCTCATCATATCCAGACAGCATTTCCAAAAGCCCAACAACATCATTGAAATTTGATCCATCAAAGCTTTGATCATTAATGTCGATTCCATGATGTAACAGAAACCTGACACAAAGAAGGGGCGCAACTAACGGATGTCGACGCTCTTTGTTAGTAGATAAGTAAAGTATTAGCTTCATCAATGCATCAAATCGTACATGAAAGTTAATAGCAAATTGGCTTTCGTTCTCCCAAGATTGCGGTTCAGTGGTATGATCTGAGTCACTCATTGTTCCTGTTTCAGTTTCTTGAGTTTCTTCGATCAGATCATTGTTGTTGTGAGTTGAAGAATCAGTTGGTGCTGATGATGATGAAGCATGTTGGCTTTTTGTTGTCTTTTGAGTGTAAACAAACTTGTCCAGTGTCCCCTGCTTCTGTTTCTTGTTTTTTGATGACTCCTTTTCATTGCTTTTCATTGTCTGGCAAAAATTGAAATCAGAAGTACAGATTTGAAAATGATGAGAAGTATGAATGTTTAATTTCCATTTGCATTATTGATGATTGTGTGTGCACAATGCTATGCCAAAGACAGTACATAAATGCATGATTATATCTTAAATCTATGAAAATACAATGTCACATTGTCAAAGTATGCCTCCTAGAGTTGGCATGGTAAGTGGCAATGAGATGTGCATTCACTTTTTCAATTTGTACATTTGAAGAGCCATAAGCCTAAAAATTTACAATCATCATTCATTGATTTAGTCAATTGTTCTAAATTCCACTCCTT
This sequence comes from Flaveria linearis, assembly GCA_024085815.1. Classification (NCBI taxonomy): domain Eukaryota; kingdom Viridiplantae; phylum Streptophyta; class Magnoliopsida; order Asterales; family Asteraceae; genus Flaveria; species Flaveria linearis. Next base: position 91,299,789 of record CM044004.1, read on the forward strand.
TATGTCAATGTAAGCTTCTTTAATGTTAAGAAAAAACGTTTAAGCTACTAATGGTTCTAAACTCATTTTTCAATCCTTAAAAGAGTTCTATAACTACACCACCCCCTTTCTTGAAATTCAAGGTCCATTAGATTAACGTAACCTACAAACCATGGGCTAACACTCAACCTTTTTACATGTTTTCAAACGACTGTGGAAATAGTTAAAAAATAAAAACACAAAACCAATAAAAGGGACACCTTTAGTAGTGTTAGAAAGGTCACATTGCTTACTTTTAAATTTTCACAAAATTAGTTTTTCAAAAGTTAAAAATTTTAACTTTTCAGAACAACTTTTCAACTCACATCTGTATCTCCATCCAAACACATCTACATCTCCTTTTATCTCCTTTTTACTTATTTCTACTCCAAAAATCAAAAGTAGCTTTTAACAAGCAATCCTAAACACCCTCAAAGTCCTTTGGTGTAGAGTTAGTTGTGAAATACAACTCACATTTCAAATTTCACATCAGAATCAATAATACAAAATCTCTGATTTCTTAAACAAAATTAGCAAAAGTAATAAGGAGACAAGTGAAACGTTTACCTTTTGATTTTACAGAGAAGACGGCAAGACGAAGGGTCAAAGACACAAAGGTGAAGTAAAATGGTGAAAAGTGAAAACCTCCCTTAGATACCTTACACGTGGTAATTTGGTTAAATGGGCTTCATTAGTGAAAGGCTTTTCTTGGGCTAAAATATTAAAACGGGTTATTTTTAAATATTGGGCCTTTGGGTAATGGTGGTGTTTAACAAGTATATTTTGGGCCTTTCGGGAATGGTGGTGTTTATATACAACAAAGGTGCACAAACCGGGTCAAATTTGGATCCGGGTTGGGTAGTGGTCACAAAATCCAAACTGGGTTTAAGCGGGTTCCGGGTTAGACCCAACCCGGTTTTAAGAGGCCAAAATGGTAAAATAAATCATGTTTAAATCAGGTCGGGTTAGGGTGCGGAGGGGACAAACCGATTTGAACACTACCGCGTTGAAACCTGGTCAGGTTCTAAACCGGGGTTCAATGTGCACCTCTATTTATATACTAGCTTTAGTAAACCCGTGTATTACACGGTTAAATAAATAAAATATTAAATATAATAAAATTTTACTTAATTATAAAATGATATTCTAAGATATTATATGATTTTAAATACGTATAAGTAAAAACTATAAGTAATAAAACAACAACATCAACTTTAAAAAAATTCAAAAAAAAATAATCAAACATTTTGTTTAAAAAAATTGTCATTTTTATATAAATATACTTATTATAACTCTCATTTTTTATATTTTGGTTAATAAAAATTACTTTTTAAAACACTAAATTTAAAATATTTCATATTTTAAAATAAGTTTGATGTTTTAAAAAAATATTTTATAAAAATTTGTTTCTTTAGGTATAACATTAGTAAAAAGATATATTTCTTGATTTGTTAGAAAATCTTTTTTAATCTAAAAAAGACTTAAATAATATAATTTGTAATTAAGGTAATTATTTAATAAGAGAGAGAAACGGGAAATTTTTTTGTAACAATGAATGTGGTGTTGACACGTATTCTCATTATTACCCTTTTATTAGAGTAGAATGATAAATATATATGATTTATATTATATGTTTAAAATGATACACACACACGAATCTGTAATACCGTAACACACAAAAATTAGGTCGGCTCTTTGGAGAAGACATATTTATCTTTAGCATATGTTTAACAATGATATGATTAGAGTGGTTGGTTTACTCTGGAATTCAAAAAGTGAAGTGCGAAATGGGTCTTCACATGTGTGCATGCTTTTTCTAATGTGTTTAGAAGATAGCACACCAAAACCTATGTTGTAAATATGTGTCCCGGTTTCGACATCTTCAGAAAGTGATTGTTGATTAATGATGCAATTGATAGACTTGGAATAAAATGTGCCCGAAATGGGTTTGCATAGGCTCATCTATGTTAAGATGTGTACATCATTGACGTAAGTTTCTTTCTAGCTCTAGAAACGATTCTTTGTTCGCAAGTTCCTTGAATGAACTTGAGTTAGGATACACAATAAGGCACATTAGTTGACTATTCATCATGTCTCTTTAACATCAAAATAACTTTGCATACTAATAATTCTACATATCACACATTCATTTGAATAGACACTTATTTGGTTTATTATTAATTTGCAGGTTTTGATGGGATTGGATGGTATTTAAAGGTAAACAAAGACGATCATGTTGTCGGATCCTTTGTCTTGGCTCGAGAAGACGATAAACGATACATCATCGTTGAAATCGGCTGAATTAAAGTGTCTCAACCCACTGCTCTGTTGCTAAGGTCTAAGCCTAACCATGAGGATTTTTATAGCATCAACCCCTAAATACAAGTTGTAAAATGACAATAAAGTGGCTTACGCGAGCCAAAGTGGATACACAACCATATAATAGCGTAATGCCTGACGATACACATAACTACATGGCTATAGAGACATATAATATATAAAAAAATGACTACCTGTGATACTCTCTTTATATAAACAGCCAATAAGAGTAGGATGAACACCTAGATTTGTATATGGGTGTCTACTAAAGTGAATAATAACATTGTCAAGACCTAGAACAAGAAATCATCATGACCAAATTACTATAATCAGAAAATCACAATGTTCTGTATACAAGTTATTTGTGTTCACTAGTCCAAAGACTTTGCCATGTCAACATTACACACATGTAGCATGCCATGTTGGAATCTATTCAGCATTTTTGTTAGTAAGAAAGACATTTAACAGTAAAGATCAACACTGATAATGAACTAGAATATGATGACCATAACTCTAGCATTCAAGTAGGACCATAGTACCATACGTCTATCTTGGTATGTAGATCATTATACCAAACACGAGCAAGATAGATCTATTAACGAAACATTATATATAAAGGTCCCAAAATGCGGTGACCACGTAACTCTACATACAACTTCATTATATAGAAAGGGCATGTATATATACATAATACATATATAAAAGCTTCATTATGCAGTAAACTAAATTTACTATATAGACAGTGTTATATATAGAAGTCTATATACAAGCAAACAGAGGTAATGTAACAGGAATTGAGATAGCTTACCTTAAAGCATTAGTATAACTAGATCTCATACGCGATTTGGCTTCAATTTTCAAGAATCTCGCTTCCACACAATGACCTCAATTTGTTGAGCCATAATTCTTGTGGTTGCACCCCAGCAGCCTTCATCTGATAAAGAAACTTAATGGCTTCAATAACACACCCATTTTGTACATAACTAGTCAGCATAGCGTTCCAACAAGCGTGATTCCTCCTGTTTTCATTCACATTAAAAACACGTTTAGCATCATTAATCAACCCAAACTTCCCGTACATGTTCACCAACCCACACTGCACATAACTCTTGGATGCTAGTCCTAACTTAATCGCATTGGCGTGAACCTGCTCACCACAGGTTCCATCATCACTTATCTTCGCACACGCACTAAGAACACTAGCGAACGTAAAGCTGTTTTTCCTAATCCCCTCTTTCCCCATTTCCTTAAAAACATCAAGAACTTGCTGATAGTTCTCTTCTTTACAATTGTTACTGATTCTAGCTGTCCACACCACAACATTACGCCGCGAAGAGACACCATTAAACACCAAATCCCCATCTTTAAAAGACCCAATCTTCCCATAAAAACTTATCAACGAGCTACTCACGAACAAATCATCCGAATAACCAGTTTTCAGCAACCACCCATGGATCTGTTTCCCGAGTGTCAAGTTCAAGGTGCTCGCACACGCCTTAAGCACACATACAAAAACCCAAGAAACAGGAAAACTACTACAACTAAAAAGTATATACTGCAACTTCGGATCTGTGAAGAGGCTAATTACCTCCTCATACTCACCCCTATCCGCATACCCCGCGATCATTATCGCCCACGAGTTAAAATCTCTTTTGGACATTTCATCAAACACCCGGCGCGCATTCTGCATACACCCACACGAGATAAACATAATCAACACCTGATTAAGCAAATCCAACCTAGGTTTATCGCGACGATTCTTGATGAGATGGGCATGTAGTAAAACAGCCTCATCAGCATCAAGAAGGTGGGTACATTCTTTTATGAGAGAAATGTATAACGCATCAGGTACTGGAAACCCTAGGCAATCCAACAACCGTAGAACGTCGGAGGCAGTGGTGGTGGTGGTGGGTGATACGGTGGTGGAAATTAGTTTGCTTTCTGGGTCTTGATTGATCGGAGTGTTTTCCGATGAGGTTTGTGAAGGGGCAATTGAATTGTAGATGATTTGCTACAGTAACATTGATGCTGGTGATGTGCTCTAGGGTTTTGGGTGTTAAAAATTGTGTTGAAATGTGTTGGCTTTGATGTGATTTCCATGAGATTTGTTTGAAGATTCATTGTATGTTTGTTGTTCACTGGTTTGGGACGAGATGAACGAGATGATCATTTTATACCTTTTGGAGTGGACCGTTGTGTTTAGAAATATCAAAATTTGTGTCAAACTGATTATTTAAATAATGACAATGAGTAATTTTAAAGTGGATGTCATGGATTGGGTCTTTTTTCCCGTTTAGTCGTCCACCCTACATTCCCGAGGTGAAAGTCCTTCACAATCATTTGTGAAGAGGAGAACAACCAGTGTTTTTAGACTCGGATCGGACCGGCCGGTCGAATCGGGATTCGGACGTGGACTGATCTGATCCACCCTAAATCGTTTTGTTTAAAAGGAACCGCCCGGTTCGAACCGGTTCGGTGGTCGGACCGGGAACCGGGTCGAACCGGATTTTTATAATTTTTTTATTTTTTATTTTTTTTTATTTTAATGAGTTTAATGTATAATTTTTATCATAATATATGAGGCAGCAGTCTATGAACAAGGACAGTTGGCCTAAAAATCCTATATGAAAACAACATATCATATTTGTGTGATCCTATATGAAAACAACATATCATATTTGTAATAATCAGATGATAATTAATTGTTCGAGTGTTTGATAAATTCTAGTTATTTGAACAATACGTAATTTTATAACATTATTGCGCTAATAGATGCTTTTTTTAAGATGATAGTAAAGTTTCTAAATTTTGCCACAAGAAATATGTTTTTAATCAACAAATCCTAATTTATACTGTCACTTGCGTAATTTAAGGGTCCTAATAAATAGACACCCACTTTTTTAAATCGACACCCCCATATACGTCGTGTATGGGTCCATACGCGGCGTATAGGGTCGAATGCACTGAAAACGAGAAAAATTCAGGGGGATGTCAGAGAGCTATACGCCCCATATAGCCCTACACGACACATATAGGGCTATACGACGCGTATAGCTAATTTCGACACTGACTACGAGGAAAAATTCAGGGGGCTGTCAGGGGGTTATACGCCCCGTACAGGGCTATACGACCCCCCTATACGACGCGTATGGGGCTATACGACCCGTATAGAAATTTTGCGGTGTTGATTTAAAATAATGAGGTGTCTATTTAAAAGGACCCTAATTTAAACTTTTGACATTTACTATAAATGCGATTATGCAAGACATCTTATCACATTAATTGTCTTTTAGGACCTAGCCTAATGTAATTAAGCAATGTTTTCAGAATCGGATAAGACGTCGAACCGGACGCCTTACTGGTTTGGTGGTCGGACCGGTTGGACCGGATTTAACTATATTTTAATTATATTTATATCTATATCTATACTATATTAATATAGAGATTGGAAGGGCAGTATGGTAATTTACCAAAATCTCTTAATTTTAAGAGTTTTACATGTTAAGAAGCACATGGTACAACCTGTTGAAGCAAAGTAAGGTATAAGGGTAATCTTGTAATTTACTAAACCCTTAAATGAAGAAAGGTTCTTCTTTTCTTCCTCTGAACACCAGCCCAAATAACATGTATCTTCGAAAGCCACCAATCTGAACAACCCCAAAACAAGTAAGGATCCTTTATTTGGTCTGATTGCTTCTGAAGCTAGCTATCATGGAAGAAGTAACCACAAAACAAGAGAAATGGCTCCAATTTTAAATTTCAAAACTCAAATCTCTCCCATAAATTATATCTCCATCTTTGTTTATCTTCATTTATGTGAAAACAATTAACCTCGATCTCCATCCTTGTTACTAGAAAGGTTCGAATTTATCAAATATAGCTTACATTTGAATGTTTTACATGTTTTGATCTAATCAAGTTCTAGATGTCCGAGATAGTATTTGGTTGTGGATGAAGGCTTGCTAGGTGATTTGCGATAAAGATTGAGGTAAGATTACATGTTATTTTAGCTTGATATCTCTACACGTCACTGATTGAGTTAAGACTACCTCTATTTTGGTTTGATACCCCTGTACATCGCTTTTGATAAATGGATGTTGTTAATTATTGTTAATGTTCTAGCTAATATTATGTTGCGTGTAATCGGCTCGATTTATTATGTTACATTTGAGGTTATATTAGGTGATTAAACACCTCATATGTCAGGTTTGAGTTTATATTGGGTGCTTGAGGGCTCGACTCCATAATAAGTTTGAATTATGGTATTACCTTTACAAGAACACAAGGTATGTTTACATCTCTAATAAAGGTACGAGTTGTGATTTATCCGGAATTTATGGTTCCATCCATCCAAGGATCGTTTTTTTAGGTGACAGGATTGGAGAAGACGACTGTCGCGGAGGTGATTTCGGCAGCTGTGTTGATGAATTTTGGTTGGTATTGATTTGGTAGAGTTAAAAATTATGATGCAGCAAGGTATGAGCATGGTGTTTAAGTAAATAGAGGTCATTTCGGATATACATGTAAAGGCAAGTGAGACTTAAAGAGTCAAGAAGTTGCAGCAAAATAAAGTCAAATGTATTATTTTTCATATTAAAAGTTTAACAACTTATCATGATATATATCCTAATTTTTTCTTGTCCATGATCAAACATATGTTTTTTATATTCGATGTTGTAGTCAGATCCTAAATAAGACATGTAATTTGATCATAAAAGTAGATGTTGTTTATAAATCGTTGAATAACATGAATTGACTTTAATTGTTGGTAACTGAAATTTTGGCTCATCTCTAAATAGTTGACACATATTAAGTTTATCTAGAAGATAAACGTATTTCACACAGAATATTTTACCCGTATTTTGGTATTAGAGAACCTAATAGAAAGAATGCAAAGTTTTAATTTCCACCATTTTTGTTCCATACTAACATAAATATTTTATTAGTTAGCTGCATTTAATTCTACCTTTTTTTGTTTACTATTTATAAGCTGGTCTTTTAAAGATTATTTAGATTTATAAGAAAGACACTCTAAATAATCTTATACTTTATGTATTGATATAAAACATCATTTTCAGGTTATGTGAAGGATGAGAGCTTTTGTGGTGTGAATTTTTTTTTGAAGGGAAGAGAAATGGAAGATGATGCTAAATTTGTGTTTAAAAATATTAAACGTCAATTTATATGGTAATAATGTACAAGTAATATTAGCACGAGGTTGTGACTTGTGACCACTTATGTTCTATTGTTTTAGCCAGTTTCTTTATTACTCTATTCAATATCTCTGTAATGCAAATGTTAAGTTTTTTCACAATGAAGATTTAACTTAAGTTGATTTTGCTACTAAATGTTGGCATTTTGCTTCATTTGTCCTATTACGCCATGTGTACGTGTCATATGATGACTTTTGAAGTTAAAACTAGCTGTACGTACCAAATCGGTTTTAACCTTTTTTTAACATTTTTTGTTTCTGTATGCATCTTTCATGTTGTCTCATTTTTTAGGATTGTTTATGAATTAAGGTGACATTAAACCATTAAATTAGTATTTACACTGACTTTGATTTGAATTCTTTAACGGATATTATACATGCTACGTGCTTAGTAATTATATAGAAAACCGAGTCATGAGTCCGCTGCAACGCACGGGTCTCATACTAGTATCTATTAAATATAAGTAATTTATATATGATTTATACATATATTTTATAGTTATATATAAAACTTAACTATATTTGTATATCCGACGTACTAATTTATGGTTTAACACCCGTTTTTACCCACTAAAAAAATTGAAAACCGGTTGGAACCGGCCCGGTTCGCCAGTCCAACCGCCGGTTCGGGTACGACAAGCCGGTTCAACCTACCAAAAACGAACCACCACTGACCGGACAGGACCAGGCCCCGATTCGCGGTCGAACCGGTCGAACCGGTCGGACCGGCCGGTCCGATCCAGTCTCAACAACAATGTAATTAAGTATAAACAATTTTACTACACCTAATCGAATAATAGGAAACAAACATGTTTATGTTTATCTACGCATTAATTTTTTTTTACTGTAATCAATTTCAAAATGGATATCCAAATGCCAATCATAGCCTCGCGCCTAAAGCTGAAGGTCATCTTTCACAAAATCGTGAAGTATTTTAGACATTCCTATTTTCACTATTCCTGTAAACCAAAAATCAACTTTTCTGTAAAGTATTTGAGACATTGGATCAATTATCGGGTCGAATTCTATGAGGTAAAGGCCTAGCTACAAGACTATCGGTAACCCAACCTGCAAGTTCACCATCATGTTTAGCATGATTGAATTCCCTTTCTACATATTCTAAAGATATTTGGAGCATTCCACCGGGCGTGCAATCATCATATATGCTTAGAGGCTTTAACCCGACATTTTTCTCCAACCAGTAGAGGTAACTCACATGGAACATTGATTTGAGCATATCTTGTGGTGAACATGTGTCTTTTAATATCACCTGTTGGATTTTATAAGTTATTGCTAGAAAATGAAATAACAAGTAAAGAAAACGAGAAAGTAATTCGAATTTGCTTACACAAAATTTGCAATTTTGCTCTGTTAGGATGTAGCCTTGGTCTTTGTACAAATCAAGTAATGCATGTGCATCCATTTTTGTTTTCACTATTTCAGAGAGCTTTGACCCGAGCTCAAGACGTTGACCAATGGTGGCAGCAGCTTCTTTAGCTTCAGGTGAGAGTAATTTATGCTCTGCCTGGAGGGATAAATGAAAAACAATCTAATCAGTAGAGTTGATAATAGCACGGGTTGGATAATGGATCAACACACATCAATTTTAGTATGTCTGAAACAGGCTGGGTTGAGTTAGTTGACCCACAAACACCTAAATCACTCATTGTCTTTAACTTTTTATTAATCATGATTACAAAAACAATAGTATCACAATAATAATCAAAATCTTTAAAAAAAACAACTTAGGAGATTGTAACTTGTTTGCCTTTGACACACGTTTGAGATAGAAGGCAATCTAAATCGACCTATTAGTCATCAGGCATATGCTTACAGTGTCTTAGAAGCATATTTTCCTACTTGAAGCAATATATCATATAGATATAAAGATAAGACAGTTTTATGTTTTGAATCTATGCATCTTATATATAATATAAAAATGACTTACTTTGCTTGCTGCTTTCAGACTGAGAAGTGGTAGTGCAGGGAAAAAGGGCTCTTCATCATTGACCTCTTTGACTGTAGGAACAACACCACTAAGCAAATATTCACCGAAAACCAAACCTGTGTATGACCATGGAATACGAGTTCAGCTAACAGAATAACAAGAACAAAATGGTGCTATTTTCTTGAAATATTACATCTAAAGAAATAATAATAATATGAAAATTTTACTTGCACGATAAGGATTCAAAGTCCTTAATTGAATGGATTGATACGATTTGAGATTGCAGAACATGTGGATCCAAGTGACTACACCAAATGAAGCAAGAGCCAAAGGTGTAGAAGCTTGTATGCAATTAGCTAATGCTATCCCAACCATTATTCCAATTGATTTGCTCACCATTCCTTGAGCTTCACCTTTGGCTATTACCTGCCATTTTCGATATTTTTTTGTCAAGAATCACACATATCAATCATACCCAAATCGATATGCAATTAATCTTTTAAACTTTTAAATTTTATGTGTTAATGGTATCTGAAAACAAATGTAAGCAATAGGTAATTACCTCAGCAAAGTTCCTTTGAGCAGCGAAACCAGCAAAAACAGCTCCTGGTTGCAGCCTGTAAGTTAGAAATACACCACGGATTGAAATAAACTTCCTAAACTACATCATCTATGCATAGATGTTTCGATGAACAAAATAAATAAATTATGCATCTCTTAAGCAGTGACAAGGAACAACAGTGACAAAATAAACCTCAAAAGCTGTTTCAAAGTCGTGACTAAAGAATTCACAATCAACATCAATGCTTATAAACCATCGTTTTCAAAATTCTAGGTTCAACCCCTTCATAGGGAGGCGGGTCAACTTGTATTTCATTTATAACTGGTCAAACAAGTGAAAAGAAAATTACCTAAAATGAAAAAGGGATGGAAATTGTCTTATGAGTATTTAAATTCGTACAACATCCCAAATCATTAAGATTATTATAATTACAATGTAGTTTTTGTAGCCATTTATAATCCACCATGCGTTGGCAGGTCAGACCTACAACCTGATCCATTTTTTGCCCTCGCGTAAAATAACCCTTTTCGCCCCGTTCCCCAACCCACCACACCGGCCCCTATTGCCACATCTAAAGATGCGGTTAATCTCAAATACACGCACGCACACTAAGTACGCTACAATAGAATGTCATGCTTTGCATCCATGTCATCATATAAGTTTTTTGTTATAAAACCAACCTTTTGCACATAAAAGTTTTAGATGAACTAAAAAATTACCTGGATAAGTGTAGCTGCAGATCGTCCTGCTCCAGCAGCAGCACCAATCGGGACAAAAAGATGAGGAAAAGCAGGAGTCAATATTTCCATACCAAAAGCAGCATTTTCCAAAAAATCAGCAAATAATCTCCATCCTTTTGGATTCACGTCAAAATGCCGCCCAAATTTCGACAAAAAGATTTTGCTTACATAACCAATTCCATCCTTGAGTACCCAATTTACAGCTGCAGCAGTTGGAATCGCCCCTTTTCCCAACCCAACTGCGTATAGCAAAGACTATACAAGAAAAGCACGATCTAGTCAAGCCAACAAATAACTTAACATTCCAGTTAGATTTTGAGCAATCCCACAAATAATTAATTTTGTAACCCCCACTATGAACAATCATGTAGAATCAAACATTTGCAATAATACACACCCAATATGAAGTCACTAACAAAACCAAAACCAAAACTTTACAACAGAAACTACATGACTTTCAACAATCATAATTACACATAACAATAGCAAATGTCCATAAACTGTTTGATCTTAAACTCTTTCAAGAATTCAAGTACTATTTGATACAAACTTTGAAACTAAATGCATAGTTAACTAAAATCCTCACCTTATCTAATGATTATCCAATATATATTCTTGAAATTGTAAACATCACTTTGAAATTACACATCCAAGCATCTCTTAATGATTATAAACCCTAACACATTACAAGCTAATCATCCAAATAGATTCAAACTTAAACAAACCCTAGAAGTCTAGAACACAAACCATAAACAGATAAACTCAATAAACTCCACTTACTTGTGTAGCAAGAACACTACTAACTTGAGCAGCAATACCCTGCACCCCTCTCCAAAGAGAATACTCCAAGTAATCACTACTAACACTCTCCGGAAACCCTTCAGGAAGCATCAAACGCATGAACAACTCCCTACATTGAACCCACATATTCGGAACAATATCCCCAAACGACACCGTTGAAGACGATTTAGAATCCGATGGCGATAACCACCAAGCCCAATTCACATTCGGAACGACGAACGTATCATCGAATTCATCAGCTACGAGTTTCGTTCGTTTTCCCCCTTTCACCTCCCACACAATCACTTCATCATTTGCGTCAATTTCGCTTCGAGAATCGACTGCGTGAGCTCGAGACGCAAATTGAAAGAGCAATGCGAGAATTACACCGATTAAAACACCTTTCGTGTGTGAATTTTGATCTTCATTGTTATCATCGTCATCGTTGTTAGACCATCGATCCCACCAATTGCTTGAACCACCGCCGCCTCCACCGGCACCATCACCGGAACTTACAAAATAGGGTACGGTAGAGAGTAAGTTGTGGTGGAATTTTATTGAATTGGGGAAATGTGAAGAGGGAGATAGTGGTTTCCATGGCTGACGACGGGATGAGATTCCGGTGGGTGTGACGGTGGTGGAAGTGGTGGTGTGGGGGAAAGTGGGGCGGAGGGGGAGGAGGAGCATCGGTGGTGTGGTGGTCGACGGTGGCGGCAGCGGCGGCGCCGGTGAGAGGGGGATGACTTGTGGTTGCAGAGGTCTAAACGGGCCAACAAGGGATGCGAAGCTATAGTGATGTGAGACTTCCTTTTCTTTCTTCAAAATAAATTTAATAATTTAATATATTACTTTCTTATTAAAGATATTGGTCGGTGGGAACAGTGTTTTATCATCACCCCACCCTCCCACCGCCATTCCTTCAACCTCCGTGAAGATGCACCACCGCTTCTCCGACCCCGTGAAGAAGTGATCGGAAACCTTCAACAAGCTCCATGTGGCCGATTTTTCGGCGACAGGAAGCGTTGAGTATTATTCCCTTTTCCGGTCTTCGCGACTAACCCGTTCACAAGGGTCTGACCGAGACCCTAAAATCGGCTTCACTGACCAAACCGGTGCCCTCCCTCCGCGCTCCTCTTCACCGACGCCCTCCCTTCGCCACTCCTCTTCACCGGCGCTCTCCCTTCGGCGAAAAGAAGCAGAGATGACAGTGAGGTTAGGGCAGATTGGATGAAATTGAGGGTGAAATTGAGGGTGAAATTGAGGATGAAATTGAGCCACCAAGAGATTCAAGATGCTTAATCAGGTGATTAACAACTGATTCTCAATCTCTAGCATCAAATCATTACCATGAATTCAAGAAGCGTTGAGTATTATTGCCAGGTTGGTTGTCGTTGTCGGACATCGGTGATACGATGGTTGGTGGTGGCGCTGCTGGTGGCCTTCTGCGTTGAAGAAGTTCGATCAGGTGCAGATCACAGATACAAACCTGGTGATGAAGTGCCTTTGTACGCCAATAAAGTCGGCCCCTTTCATAACCCTAGGTGAGCATTTGTTTCTGGGTGTTGGTTGGATGTATGATTTGTGTTGAACATTGGGTTCTTGGTACTGCGAGTTGTGAATTTGTGGATTGGATCTGATTTTGGGGAATTAGGGTTTTTGATGTGTCGGTTTTGTGGATCTAAGTTTGGTTATGATGATTAGGGTTTGTTTGGTTGGATTTGAGTGTAGTTAATTGGGGGTTATGATTGTTAGCTGATGATTCTACTGAGTTTAGATGTAGGAGTAGTTATGGTGCTGAGTGCCCGTATTACAATTTGTGTATGCATTGCAAGCCTGCAGATCGATACGACTTGCGAATAAGCTAGGTAGCTTGGAAGTTTATGCTGCCATGATTGTACTTAGTGGGCAGGGAGATGGGCTGAGTTCAGTCTGTTTTCTAGAGGTTGATGTACCAGTATAAATGATCTTTCTTTCTTGATGCATTACTATTCTTATTAAAGACATTGGTCGGTGAGTATTGGTGTTTTGGCACGTGACTTTCACGTGTGTGTGTTTAAAGCCACATTCGATGGCTTTTCCCTTCTTCTGTTGCTCATCTCTTGCCCCGGAGAGGGTGTCCCGGTTCCGGCGAAGGCCGGTTGTGGCCCGTTTCCGTCGAAGGCGGGTTGATGTCTCGCTTGTGCTTGGTTTGCTGTTTCTCGGTGACGGCAGGCGATGGCCGATTGTTCCCGTTTTGGGGTCTCGCCTACGATGATCGCTTGACCATCGGCACTACCACCGCCTACACCGCCTACACCACCACCGCTTGCATCATGACGGTTTTCACCGGAATTTCACTTTGCCCCCTCCGAAGTGTGTTTATATGGAGAGAAAAGGGGTTTGTTGTGTTTCAAGTGGGTTTTCTAGGTTTTGGTGGAGGTGTCGGTGGCGGTCGGCGATGATGATGAATCTGTCGTTGTCTGAGTGAATCGAACGAAGGTTGAAACTTACCGTATCTTGACGGGGTAATTTCCGGAGGTTTCGCGGTGGAAATTGGTGTTTCTACCGTTGAAGCAGCCGTGATGTTTGCAGCCATGGCGGTTTGTTCATCTTTGTTCTGATTATCATTATTAACAGATCTGAGCCTTATTTTGTTCTTATCATTGTTTTCCAGTTTGTTTTTTCGGATTGTAATTACAATATATGTTGAAATCGATAGTCTAGAGACGCGATTCATGTTCTGTTTCTTTTGTTTGGGAAGGAGGCTCCGGCGAGAGAGATTGTTGTTGATCTCTTGCCATGGTTTTTCAGGTTATGTTGATTTTCTTATGTGGGTTACTTGATGACGATGGTTTTTCAGGTTATGTTGATTTTCTTTTGGGTTTTTTTTATGATTTTTGACGAGGTCAGACCCTAATTTGTCCATGATTGCTACTCATTTGTTTACGATTGCTATTGTTGATTATTGTTTATAAGTGGTCGATGATGTTGAACTGTTGTTCATCTGAGGCTTGCATTCGGGTGCATGATGTTGAGCGCATGCTCATCTGAGACGTGCTAAAAGGTGGTTGTAAATGTGTACTCCTGTTCTTTGGTTGTTTTGTTAGCTTGAGTGATTGTTGGGGGTATATTGACAGTGGGGTTGATGATGATGATTATAACACATCTGAGACGGAATAAGTAGTCTTTTTGGTTTCTGGGTATTGGTTACTGGTCTGTTGTTAACCTAGGTTTCGGCAGGTGATGTGTGCGGTAGCAGTGACATGTTGATGTCGAAAATAGTGCTTGTCATGTGGCGTGGCATTCGTTGCGAATGCAGCCACAACATGTTCTTTATTCTGAGTGTTACATGTAAAGTCGATGATGATGGAGACGGCTTCATCTGAGCCTGAATAGCACGATGATGGTCACGATTATGTCTTATTTGGTATCGGTATATTCGGTTGATTATGCGATGATGGACAGTCTTTGGTTTTGGTAATGGTTCTATTTGCAGCCACTCTTCTATAAATATGTATGATAGGCAATAACGATAAAAATGGCCTTAGACGTTGTTGTTATGGCATGGTAAACGGTTAGTTTGCAGCCACAACAAATAGGCATTTCCGAGCCTTTTCCCGACTTACCCAGGTATCGGTTCAACCCGCCGCGAAGCGCGGGGGAGAAACCAACTCGTATATATTATAAACTTTGGTCGGCAATGACAGTAAATTTTGGGAGCTTTACAGATTTGCCACTAAACTTTTGATCGAACTAAAATGAGATTTCCGGACCATATCTTCTCTTTTACACCCTTTGTTCCTCTCCGCCATCAGTTCTCACAATCTCACCGGCTCCTCACCTTCGATCACCGAAATCGCCCTCTCCAATTAACATTGAGGGTTGTGTTTACAAAGGTTTCGGTCATGGCCTTCGGTTGGAAGCCCGCAATTAAAGATGAAGAATAAACTTATGCCAGTCGGTGGAGCCGATCATTGGCGATCGCTGGAATTGGCGTCGGCCCAATGATGTTGCTAGAAGCGGAAATTGGTTTAAATCTCCATTAAGCATTGCATGTATGATCTCAGGCAGCTGCGGCGAGGAAGATATCACGAGTAGGGTTGGTGCCATTTGTACTTTTTATGTGATTATTATAAACTTTTCAATCCTTGAATTTTATGATTTCTTGGTAATTTTGTTAATAATTATCACTTAATTTTTCAATCCATGGTTATATGATTTCTTTTCTTGGTTGTTTAGGATTTTGGACGCGAAGCAGAATAGCCCGAAGGTTGTCTAGCCGTAATTTCACTTTGAAGCATTTTTGGGAAGTGAATACAACGATATAGAGATAGATTTCACCTGTTTTTCACCCTCATAAGGTTTGATGAGGTATGTGATATTGCGTTTTTTTTGTTTCCCTGCAATTTATAGTCATTTTCTCATG
The DNA here is from genome assembly GCA_024085815.1 of Flaveria linearis. Lineage (NCBI taxonomy): Eukaryota > Viridiplantae > Streptophyta > Magnoliopsida > Asterales > Asteraceae > Flaveria > Flaveria linearis. The sequence goes on from CM044004.1 coordinate 91,315,773, forward strand.
CTGTGGTTATCTTGACAATTACATTAGTTGGTTTCCTTCATTAGTCAATGTAGGCATGATATTCCATAAGATAGAATGCTAAGTAGATCAGATTTGGTGATCGGGGCTATTAGCAATAAAGCTTTAAGGGAGTATGCTATTGTGTTGTTATGTCAATTTAGAGTGATACTAAATATATAATTGCTATCTGATTTAAACGATGCGTTAACCTTTGTTTAAAATTAGATGAGCATCTTCTACCATGTTTAATTTTGTCCAATACTACCACCATTTTTATCTAATTATGTGAGTGTTATGTAGGACAATTCCTAAAGATTAAACCACTAACCGCCCGCCACTTGAATGTGAAATCAAAGGTTGTATAATGTTTTTGATGGTTGAATCTTCTTTGTTTTTTAATAAATGTTATTTTTATGTTAATTAATTTTGAAAGGATGTAACTTTTAGGAGACCAAATGAGTGTACAAGGCTTACTGGGACTATCACAGTCGGTATACTTTTTGGTTTCTTTAATGGGGCGTTATTTACAGCTTTCTCACTAACAAAGGTACCATTCTTAATTGTCAAGATCTTTTTTTAAATGTATCTTTGTGCCACCGGTTACTTATGTTATTGACATAGCATGGAATTATTGACGAGTTGGGCCAATTACTTCTAGCAACAAATAGGATCGGAAGAAAAATATACACACAAGATACGTGTAGCCGTAATTTCACTTTGAAGCATTTTTGCGAGGTGAATACAACGATACAAAGATAGATTTCACCTGTTTTTCACCCTCATAAGGTTTGATGAGGTATGTGATATTGCGTTTTTTTTGTTTCCCTGCAATTTATAGCCATTTTCTCATGTTGTGGTTATCTTGACAATTACATTAGTTGGTTTTGCTTCATTAGTCAATGTAGGCATGATATTCCATAAGATAGAATGCTAAGTAGATCAGATTTGATGATCGGGGCTATTAGCAATGAAGCTTTAAGGGAGTATGCTATTGTGTTGTTATGTCAATTTAGAGTGGTACTAAATACATAATTGTTATCTGATTTAAACGACGCGTTAACCTTTGTTTAAAATTAGATGAGCATCTTCTACCATGTTTAATTTTGTCCAATACTACCATCATTTTTAGCTAATTATATGAGTGTTATGTAGGACAATTCCTAAAGATTAAACCACTAACCGCCCGCCACGTGAATGTGAAATCAAAGGTTGTATAACGTTTTTGATGGTTGAATCTTCTTTGTTTTTTAATAAATGTTATTTTTATGTTAATTAATTTTGAAAGGATGCAACTTTTAGGAGATCAAATGAGTGTACAAGGCTTACTGGGACTATCACAGTTGGTATACTTTTTGGTTTCTTTAATGGGGCGTTATTTGCAGCTTTCTCACTAACAAAGGTAACATTCTTAATTGTCAAGAATCTTTTTTTAAATGTATCTCTGTGCCACCGGTTACTTATGTTGTTGACATAGGATGGAATTGTTGACGAGTTGGGCCAATTACTTCTAGCAACAAATAGAATCGGAAGAAAAAATATACACACAAGATACCAGCTGCAACGCGCGGGGTAATCCCTCTAGTTTATTATTAATCAATATTAATTACAACTAACAATTTAACTGGTATTAGTCTCAACTTTTTGATTTTGTTACTAATAACAGTTTAAGTTTAATTCTGTTAGTTTTTTATGACGTATCACGTGATGTGATGCGGGACGTGACGTATAACGTAGTTATAACTTAAAATGTAAATATATTACTAAATTAACTTTTATAAAAGATCGTTTTCTAAATTTATTCAACGTAACATTTTTGTTGCTAATTGAGCATCTTGGAGACAAAGAGACATAAAAATTAAGTTATATGTCGTGTCGCATGCCAAGTGACAAGCAACGTCATCTGCAACGTCATAAAAAACTAATGAAGTTAACAAACAGTTAGACCGGGATTGCTATTAGTAATGAAATTAAAAGTTGGGAGTAATATTGATCAAATTGTTAGTTGTGATTAACACCGGCCAATAATCAATAGTTAGGATTAATAAAATTTATTTTTTTATATATCTTTACCAAGAAAAGAGATGCATTTCTCTAAAATTATTTATCATGAAAACTAGGTTAGAAAACACGTGTTTTACACGAATTGAATAGAAAAAAACAAATAGTAATTACTAATGATGATTTTGAAATTATAAATGATTAAACAATTTAATTGTAGATATCTAAAAAGATATTTTTAATATATTATTTAATATAAAAAGAAACGGTAAAATAAAGGTCATAAGTCGACACCTGTCTCATCGTTTAATTAAGAAAAGACATGAAAATAATGATGAAAAAGTATCAAAGAGAGACATGTGTTCACCAAAAACTTTATTTTATAAAGTATAGATTTAGATTATAAGAATTATTAATTAAAAGAAATTTATATGTCTAAAGCAAGAAGTAAATTACCCTATATATTAATTTTCAAATGAAATAAACAGCAAATAAAAACAATTTGACAACTTTATTTTGTCAAGTATTGTTCATTTATGATGCCATGATCACATTTCTCACTATCTGATTTTTTTTATTATGTCAGGAGATTGAAGTGTTGGCAACTCCCATCATCCCAAATGACCTCTTTATATATTTCTACATGTGTTTCTTCGTTCGTTATCTTAAGAATTAAACTGCATCATCCTCCCTCTGGTCAAGTTCCATGATCTACAACAAGATACTTGTACGTAAACCCGATTTAGTATCATGATTACGCGCTTTTGTACCTAAGAACTGCGTGGGTGATGTTTTTTCCGCGAGATGGTGGAACTGGAGGATAAACCAGTTATAATTTTAGGGTTTTATTGATGAAAAATTGATCATTAATATTCTAAATAACTTAAGTACTTTTGCTAGGACTTGTCTTGTTAAAAGTTATTTTTTTCTATAGTCACTACATACGTTATATCATGAGTATATTATTAGTATTCTACTTGAGTATAATATTTTTACTTTTGATCATAGTGCGAAAAAACTTCCTCAAATAAATTTTACATAAAAATATTTGGATATCCATTTCATGGCCCGTGTATCACCAAGAAAAGTTGGTTATACCCCCACACACCATGATAGATTATTACCATTCATGTATACTCATGTTTATGTTCATACCATCCAAAGAAGTCTAAGGGGCTGTTTGACAGTATTTGAATCAGTATATTAATGGTTTAGATGTCTGAATTGTTCAGCACTTAATGGTTCAGACTGTTGGTTTCGCAAGCAAATGCCTAAATGGTTCAGACATTTGTCTGAATGGTTAAGCATTATGCTAATGCTGAATGATTAAGAGGTCTAATGTTAAACGGTTAAAACCTCTTCTCTAAATGGTTCAGACCTTTTAATGTTTCAGACCTTTTAATGTTTCAGCACCTAATGGTTCAGGTCACTTATTGATTCAGCACTTAATCATTCAGAAATTATCAAACAGCCCTTAAGTCATGTGAGTTCAAGCCTAGCAGAATTAGAGAACTCATGTATGTTTTTTTTTTTGTAATTATAAAGTCCGCTATTTTGAAAAGTAACATTATCATCGCTCATGAAACCTTTACAGACAATTCATGCAACTCCTGCACTTGACTAGAAGTTTGAAGTAATATTTTTAAGAGTGTTTGATAATATTCAAGAAACCACAAAAAATCAAGTATTTCTATGTACGATTATCGTTATCTTTTGTTAAAAAGAAATTACAGTAACCTTTTCTTATCTTTAGATATTCAAGAAACACACTGACCTTTTGTTAATATTCTATAAAGTTTCCCTTTATGTTATTATCAATTATGTATTCATTATAATTAATTGTTATCAACGCCATGTTTTAAGGTATTTGAGTAATTTCATCATCCCTTAAGGGGTAGATGATATTTTCTAATATATTCCATACTTGCTTCTATTGGATGATAAAATTTATCAGTCATTATGACGTTGTTTATGTATGGAATTTTCTATCTAATGTTTGTTATGATGTTTTCTCTTATATCTGCATACATGTATGTATGCAACTTTTTAAATGCCCTTTTGAAGTGTTGAGAGGGAGGTTCACTGAGTAAAAATACAATAGTTTGTACGTTTAGCACAACCCTGTTTAAAATATTTCAACAAGAAGAAACAAGGTTAAACAAGTCCAGAGCAACACGATCAACTTGTTAATGTAAAATACCAAAAGTAAACAAGCCTAGAGCTACAAGACCAACTTGTTAATGACAAACACCAACAGTTACAATATAAGATACATCTTTGTACAATCAAACATGTTTTCAACTAACCGTCAACGACCAAACGATTTCCAAGATGATTCAATTCTCAACAAATGCAGTTTCTCCACAAATGGTTCCAAATTTCAGCCTCTTCTTCAGGTGCAAAAGCCATGCATATGCTCAGTTCTTGAACCGCCTCTGCATATTCCCTGCCATTTAACAAAAATAAAAAACTTTGATCAAAATCCAGGAGGGGTAGGCGGGGTGGGTGGGGGGGGGTGGTGTGGGTGGGGGTGGGGTGGGGTGGGTGAAGAACACAATGTGAAATCTTGTACCTGCTGAAATACAGCATCATGCCATGATCTCTCTTAAAGCCCAATTATGAGGCTGTAATATCAGCAGTTTCTCGGACGCCATGATCGCCAGCCTAGTGCATAAGAAAAGATTGACATGCCAAACACAAGAATCGACTCATTTAGAACTCAAGTTCTTGTTATGGATTTGGCGTACGATAAAAAAAGACTGCTTTTGACTTCTAATAAATAAGTTTCAAGCAATGATAAGCAATTTGGTGGTCTTAACTTATAAATAGGCACTATTTATGATAGGCAAGTATCCTACAAATGTAAACTGCGTGTAATTCCTTCTATATTTTAAAGCAACTCCCTAATTTACTCTTAAGCACTTATATCTGTACATTGCAGGATCTCTACCCGCCACCTCTTGGATAGAAGGGAGACACCTTACCACCAGGATATCCCCTAGTAACCGACAAATGTGAACTGCGTATAATTCCTTCTATTCACCATATAAAGATTACACATCTAACTTATAAATATCATCACCAAGATGGTGTTATGTTGTCAAAGGCTCTAGGCGCACTCAATGCGCGAAGGCCTCGCCAACGTTGCGCCTATGTGCGCGCCTAGTGCGCCTTTGATAACATAGAGATGTTGGCTTTGGAAACACGACAACTGTTCATTCGCAGGTTAATTTAGCAAACTGAAGTTCAACTTGGGCACTTTCCATTTGGGTACTAAAAGGTTATCTTTTTTGTTTTGTCTTTTCATTTTTAATATTAGAAAGCAGGGATTATTGGGCATATCAGAATTTAACAAATTCCCCTCTCAATTCTCATCTCAATCTTGAAACCTGTAGGGAAAACAGAAACAAGTGCCTAAATAATTAGAAAACTGGTCATGTCAACAAAGGACAAATTAGTAATTTGACATGAGTACCGTAGATCTTGAGGACGCAATAACGGTATACTTGAGCAATCAGTCCTATCATCATGAACGGGCCTAAGTGGAGAAGTCAACATTAACCCACGAGTCATTCTTGAAGCTCGTTTCCAATGAAGCCTCTATAGAAAGGATAAGAAAAGGCAATCAACAGAGGTAAAAGGATGAAACTTTTTGCTGCTTAAAAAATGTAATTTTGTTGAGTTTCTCACAATCAAATTAGCAAGATAAATCCCAATAATATCCCGGTTTGTGGCAATGTCAAGTCCCAGAAGTGAATTGCTGTTTAAATCTGATGCCTTTGACTTCGGGTCGTCAACACACCGTCCGTTGACTATCCCAAATAAGCTGTGCCCTGAATTTACCTTAAAAGCTCCTGTTGAACAAGATTTAGGGGGGTTTTAATTAAGTGTTATTAAAGTGATTATGTGATGCTAATAATAACTGTGAAATGGGAATAGAAGTCTTCAAACTATGTTGACAAACGGTAGATATGTAATTATATTTTAACCAAAACACCAATTTGTAACGGGTAATCGACACTCACCAGATAATCACAAACAAATTCTGCTCATTAAAACACTTCCAGATCAGCTTACCTCAGGATTTTCTGTTTTGGGCCAGATCAAAAAGTCTTCCCCCACACAGGATCCAACAATAGTCAAATTTAGTCTTCGACAAACCTCAATGTAGATTATGCTAAGCAAAATTGCTGTCAAAAACATAATTTTAATATCAGGTAAAAATCTTAAGCAAGTAAAATTCCTCTAGTCATGTAAAATCCTAAACTTTTGAATATAGTTTTACAAAAGTTTAATTTGAAAAAAAAAAAGATGTGCAAGAAAAGGAAAGGATATTTACCGCTGCCACGTTTGGAGCTTAAAACATAATGCAGATAGGAACAATTGGAATCCACTACACTTGACCTTTTGAAACCTATTGACTCAAATAGAACATTGTTGACTGCCTCCAAAACTTCAATCAAATGACAACCTATGTCTCTTGAAATTAGATAAACCTCAACTTCTTTTGCAATGGCATCCAACTCTAACAACCAATCTTCAATTTTCTTTCCCGCCAAAATCATAGACTCTCTTTGATTTAAATCTTGGCCATCAGATAACATTTTGTTACCATCACGTTCGTTTTGAAATGAATTGGCATCCATCTCACGATTTAAAGCAATAAACGCCTCATGCTCAGTAGAAATATGCAACAGAGTCTGTAAAATATATAGAGGGAACAAACTAAAGCCTTTAAAATGTAAATTTATAGACTTTTTGAAGAAATAGATTAAATTAGAGATGTGATATATAGTTAATATGTTGAATATGGTTAGTAACCGGTGAAAAGATCATTTGGTAGGGAGATCAGGACCTATGCTCCAAATTTGATTAAAAATGATATATAGTTAGTATGTTGAATATAATTTTAGAAACTGTATTATAATAATTTTACTCTGATTTATTGAACAAACAATTTAGGAGTTGTCCGCACTAAAATAGTCTTTGGTTGACTTTTTACATATCCGATTGTCCTATTTTTACATTAATAAATGGGTTGGAATTTCAACTCCAGATAAATTAAGAAAATACAACGAGTGACAATTAGAAAACTGATACTTCCATTATGAAATATTAAGTTTTATCTTAAAACACGAGTGAATTGACTTTTTGAACCATCCTACTTGACTTTTCATTGTAAAGTAACCATCATTTTAGGTATAATTAGTTAAAGGGAGTCTTCAAGTACCAGAAAAGATAAGAAATCATGAATGATTGAGCCTAAATTACTATCTCATTCCTACATGATCCGATCAATTCAATCGGGCACTTGGCGACTAATTTCATTGTTCAATTATCATAAAAATTAGGATCAATATTTTTACTTCCACTTACAAACACTAAAGGTTTCAAGAACTTGCCCAAAAACACTAGATATATCCACATAATGGTGCCAATAGTCAAGAAATTTGGGGCCACAAAAAAGATAATCTTTTTCATTTTTTTTTTGAAAGGCAGATAATCTTTTTCATGACAATATAAATGCCTTTTTCTCCCACCCAATCATTTTTAGATAAAGTAAAGTCATTTAAATAAAGTAACCTTTGCAAGGGATATGTCTTTGTCTTTAGACTGGAAAGAGATTTCCTGTGTAAATGTTGCTCTTGCAGCAGTCAGAACCTGAATTATTTTTCATGATATCAAATTTAAACTCTAATCATAAAATCCCAATTTCAAGCAAATAATTTACACAACAAACTACAAAATTAAAGACTGGTTAATCAAATTAATCAAATTGCAAAAACTTAAAATAATAATAATAATAATATCATTCAGACAATCAGACCTCTTGGTAGAATTTGAGAGGAGAAAAACCACCAGTTTTCACCGGAACAGCTGCAGCCATGGGTGATGACCTCAATCTTCTCTTATTTTGCTTAATCATGGTGGCAGGAGTTGTGAAATTACTCAAGTTCTTGAACTTCTTATCAACATTCAGATCAAAATCAGACCTGTTTACAACATTTAAGAACAAACCCATGTTGAAAATGCACAAATTCTTCAAGAATTAAGAATAGCTTACAGTACCAAAACCCTCATATGAATCTTGCAAAATTAATCAAAAAGAAAGAAACCCATTTGCTAAAATCTTGAAATAATAGCACCCAAATGAAAGAAACTGATCACAATTTAGTAATTTGCAAGTACCTGAAAAGAGGCCGATGAAACGAAGAACAGATCATCTGTTGCTGACAACAAATCATTTCTTCAAGAACAAAAGAGATTAAACTTCAGAACAACAAGGTGGTGAAATCAAAGAAAAGATGTCAAAAATGATCAATTCAATTGTGTTCTTCAACAGTGAACCAGGTACTAATGGGGTTACAAGAAGGGTTAGATGAAGATGATGATGATGCTGACATCAAACAACAAGAACTACAAGAAGACATGTGATTGCAGAAACTGTGATCAAAGATTATACTGTTTCTTGTGGTATGTGAAGAGCTCACAAGATCCATTGATGGTAGTGCTTTGATTTTATCTTTCTCACTCTATATGCAGACACATATAGAGATAGAAAGGATTAAAGAGGTGGGGTTTTGATTTTGCCCCCTTTGATTGATGAACAAAAGATGATGTCTTTGGGGATCATTGTGAAAGATTTATTGCAATTTATAGGGTGGTGGTTGGGATAGTGCAAAAGGCAAAAAGTAGTCCAAATGTAGACAGAGTCTTGATCATTTATCGGAGGATAGAAAGATTAGGGACAAGACTGGTTCCGAAGTGATAAAGTCTTGCAAATATACAAAAAAGAAATAAAAAAAACAAAAATGAGTGAAAGTATAAAATGATAATAGTATTATTTTTGTCAGTTGGGTACCGGTCGGTACCGGTAGCATTAAAATTACCACAGCCGAAAACATGTAAAACGAATGTGAGTACTGGTACTGAGGTGTTTGGTTGGTATTGATTGAAACGGTATTGATGCTCGATAAAAGTTTTATCCCTAAGATGAAAATATGTATGGAGATCGAATACGTCTTTTAGATGTCATTTATTTTCAATCTAAGGGAATCTAGTGTGTATAACCTTACATAATGGTCATTTGCCACATGGGTTGTATCCCAATTCGAATTTAAATCTAGTAGAAAGTAGTTTATGATGTGTAGTTTTATTAGTATGTGTAGGTTTATTGTTTGAAAAAAAACGGTACATAGTGGTTTTCTTTCTCATGAGATTGAAGATTCGAGTCTCGTGGATAATAGTGTGAATTTAAAAATAAGGTTGAACGAGTGTGTATTTTCCGTCCTAAAAATATTTACGTAATAAAAGATCAATATTATCGTGGCAATAATGTTACATGCTTCTAAAATATGTGAATGAAAAATATACTCATGCCATCCAAGAAAAAGAATATGAGAAATATTCGTGATTCATTTTTTCATACTTATTTACATAGATGTTGGTTTTAGCTATAAATATATATGTTTACTTGAGAACTTTGAATTGTGACACTTATCCGTTCATAAGAAATAAAATGTTTATACATAATAAGACTAACAAAATTCGCATAACATAATATTTTTCAAAGCATAATTGTAATTGCTTATCATGTAGCTTAATGTGTCAACATCTCTTTCTTAACTAGCATTAGGTTATTTCAATTTCAACTTACATTTTTAATTATCCTCTAGTTTGTCGTTTATGTTTAGGTAAGTATGTATTCACACCTAATTTATTAAAGAAAAATCTTGTCACACTTTAGAAAAAGGCACGACTATTGTTGGATTTACAATATCTTCATTTAGAGCATGCACTTTTACATAACATGACGAAGAACTCAATAATTTCTTATAAATTACTTAGCATTTGTTTAGATTTTCAATACACAAATCAGGATTTAAACTTTATGAAAATACAAGAAAATGATTTTCTTCGCGCTTTAATTTAGAAAATGACGCATAAATGGCCGAGGGGTGTATTTATAGGCTTTTGAGAGGTGATCTTGATGGTCGAAAACATTTGTATGTGAGTCCTCTGCACTCGTGCAACTCTCAAATTATGTTTTTCCTTCATTCCGTACACTAAACTTTCATTACGTCTGATACATTTTTTATTATACACAATGATAATGATAGTTTGCTTCCGTAGTACTCGTCATAATGGTTACTTTACAATCTAAGTACTTTTATCAAATAGTGAAAGGTTTAAGGAATGAAATCTTCAAACGAATTTATTATTTCTTGTTCTCGTAACACCAGTTTATATATATGGATAGTTTATCTGGTCTTTTGTAATATAGGCTTAAAGTCTCATGAACTTAGTCAATAAACATATAGATAATATTATTTTTCAATAATGCAATACACTCAAATTAAAATATCTTATCTAAACTTGATCTTCTTTTAAAAATATGAGTATATTACTTTTGAAATAGAAACAAGAAATAATCAAACACAAGATCCAAGGTTTTATTCTTGTTGTCGCTAGATATAGATACAAGCATATGACTATTTGGATGTATTTCCATTTCGTGCTTTTGGTCCCACTTATCTTGTAATCATCTAACTTTAAAAATCATTGGTTTGGTCACCAACCCAATATATTTACAATAATCAATTATTTCTGTAGTACGCGTTTAAATCACTTATACTAGGTTTTATTATTTTTATCCTTATAATTACATTAAAAATCATTACCTTTTCTTTTTACTTTTCAAGTAAATAATATTTTTTATATCTTTATCATTATTTCAAGTAAATATATTTTTTATATCTTTATCATTATTTTTTCTCTCTTATTCACTCATAACCATTTTAAAAAATATATAAAATTTATAAGGACGAACAATGTTTCCATAAATTTACAGATGAACAATAAGGTTTTCTTTCTTCTCCAATCACTAACAATCATTCTATATAATTTAAACACTTCACTCACAAAGTTTTAAAGGACTTACCGTGAATGCTCTTACAACATTATGTGACGCCTAATTGAAAAATTGTATATCACGCATACTTTTTTTAAAATAAATAAAATTATTATATATATTTTCTCTTTACTTATCTTAAAAATTAAAATTATATTGTTTTCTAGCTCATGAGGTTACTTTCTAACCTCAAGAACAAAGCATATTGAATGGAAAGTCTCCGAGACACCACCACGTGACAAATTGTCCGGCTTACCTCACTCAAGTTCTCAGAGCTAATAAGTAATAACACCCTCCTCTGTCTCTCCAGCCTGCATATAACCCGTTTACCCATCATAGTACATACTACATATATGCTCTAAGTTTCCTTTTTTCCAAATATTAAAAATAATAATAATATGTTTATTTCTCTTACAACAAAAGGGATCGTATTAAAACTGTAATATATTAGTATATGGTGAGGTTATTTTATAAAATGTATTATTGCTACAAAGTGTGATAAGACACAATGAGGCTAAAAAAGTCAAAAAAAATTATATCTCACAATCTAAATCGAATTTTAAAAAAGTATTTCGGAGTCTCTGTTCCTCTCGTTGTCATCTTTCAGGAAAAAAATATAAAAATAAAAAAAAATCCATTGTGTCTTTTGATGACACAATGACGTCATTGTATCTTTTATAATGACACAATGACGTCATTGTGTATTTCATAAATGACACGATAAAAAAGTTACTTTTTAACTTTCGTTTGTTTTTTAGTAAGGACGGCTAGCGAAATAAAAGTTTTGAATTACTTTTTGAAATTCGGTTTGGATTGTGAAATATAATTTTATGTGATTTTTTTTGACTAATTGTGTCTTTTTTTGACTAATTGTGTCTTCTCACACTTTCAACAAAAATACAATTTGTATTTACACATCTTTCTTAGTATATATATCACTAGCTATAGTAACCCGTGTGTACACGGATTGAATAAATAAAAAATTAATATAACAAAATTTATTAATTATAAAATAATATTTTAAGATATAATATTACTGAAATTATGTATTAGAAATGACTGTAAGTTATAAAATAGTGATATCAACTTTTTAAAATTTTATTTTTTTCAAAAAAAATAAATAAACGTTTTGTTCTAAACAAACCGTATAAAATGTCATTTTTAAAATTTTATTATTATAACTCTTAAATTTAATTATTTTTGGTTTTAAAAATAACTTTTTAAAATACCAATTTTAGATATTTCGTATTTTAAAAAAAAGTCTTATGCTTTAAATAAATTTATTATTTTATAAAAATTGTTTATTTATAAATAACATTAATAAATAGATCTCTTTATTAATTTATTAAATCTAAAAAGTGTTAAATAGTATTATTAGTAATTAAGGTAATTATTTAATAGGAGAGAGAGAGGCGGGAAAATTTTGATGAGAATGATTGTGGTGTTGACACGTGTCATCTCAGATACCTTTTTATTAGAATAGAAGATTGTATTATTATTATTATTGTTTCTAACAAACTAAGTTGAGGATAGATAGCGTGATCCACCCGATCGAACATATTAGATTAGTAGTTGTATCATGACATTCATGAGTTGTGACATCTTTTGATTAATATCAAACATCAAATGGGCCAAATTTGAAATAATCAACTCTCGATTGATTTCTTTTTAATCCAAGATCTAGAGGTGCACACCGAAACCGTTTCCCGACCCGAACCGGACCCGACCCGGTTTGAACCCGGAAATACCCAAACCGGTTCCAACCCGAAAAAACCCACCGGTTCGGGACCGGTTTTGAAATTTTAACCCAAACGGGTTTGGAACCGGTTTTGATCCAACCCGGTTTGGAAACCGGTTCAAAAAAACCCGGTTCTTACCGTTTTTTTTTTGACCGTTTTAAAACGGCTATATAGCCGTTATAAGCTCGTTTTTGACCGTTTTTTCAACATTTTTTGGACCATTTTGCCCTTATATGATAGTATAAATAGGTAGTGGGTGTAATGGTTTATTCACAACACTCAAAACTTCAAAAACGCTCGAAAACGTGCTTAAAAACGCAAAAACGCTCCTCACTCTCAACTTTCTACTCTCTCAATATCTTGAATTATGGCTTCTGAATCTTCGGTTCCAACCGGTGGATCCTCAAGTGCCGCTACCGTTGTTAGAATTCTTTCAACAACGAGAAACCAAGAGATTTGGTGTAATTTCGACTTATGCGAAATGTCGAATGGTCAACATAAAGCTCGATGCAAGGCTTGTGGTTCGTTTTCAAGTCGGATTCAAACTCGACTTTGAGAAATCATATGACCAAATGGTGCAAGTCTTTGAAAAGTACACCGAGTCAAGGGCAAAGATCAATCGGAAACGATGGTGGTTTATGGAACTTCAACGTAGATATGGTTCGAGATAGAATGACAAAGTTTGTAATTTAAGAAGGATTACCGTTCGATCACTTCGACAACCCTCGGTTAACAAAATTGATTCAAGAAACTCTTCAACCACGCTACACTCACGTAAGTCGCACCACTCTTAGACATGATTGTTTAAATCTTTGGAAACAAGCAAAAAATGATTTAAAGGTTTTATTTGAAAATTTACAAACCGGTGTGAACTTAACTACCGACGTTTGGTCCGTCCCACACGGTTTACCGGAATCGTACCTTTGCGTCACGGCCCATTGGATAGATCCAAGTTCGTGGCAAATGATGAAACGTACGATTGCGTTTGAATTATTTGGATATCCGCATACCGGTGATAATCTTTTTCAAATTTTAGACTATGTAATCAAACGTATAAATTAGAAAACAAAATTTTTTCAATGTCATTTGATAACGCCTCGAACAACACATCCGCCGTTGAAAAATTGAAAATAAAATATAAACCGGTTTGTGACGCGTATTTTTTCATTCAAGATGTGTTGCACATATTATTAATTTAGTTGTGCAAGATGGTCTTGGCGTTCCTGAAGTGGAAGATTTTAAAACGTCTTTCAAAAACATGTTACGTGACGTTTTTAAAACTAGTAGAAAAAAGTATGTTAATTATAGAAAAATATGTCACGATACGAATTCCATTTGTTTAGGACCAAATTGGGATGTCCCGACTAGATGGAATTCTACTTGGAAAATGTTTAATAGTGCTTTACATCAAAAAGAAACGCTTCATGTTTTCCACGATGTCTTGCGATGCGGGGTCGGGTTGTTCCGTTTCCGTTAGAGGGTTGGGAATATATTCAAGAAATAACTCAATTTTTAGAGCTTTTTAAAAACGCAACTACAAAATTGTCGGGGGTTTATTATCCGATAAGTTGTCTAACGCTTCATCAAATTTATTTAATGACCCATAAATTAAGTGAATATGAAGAAAGAAACGAAATGTTTTCAGCAATGGTAGCGCCGATGAAAGAAAAATTTAAAAAATATTTCATTGAACTACCCCCGGTTTTTACGTGTTCCGCCGCACTCGACCCGTGTTTAAATGTTTCGGGGGTAGAAACTTTAATAGATGAGATAACTTATGATTTAGATTTACATGATTTTGATCCATTTTTTAATGTTAATACAAAACAAATATTTAATGAAACTTTTAAAAATTGTTTAATGTTTATGTTGAAAAATATGGTGCAACATCAAACATCCACCGACCATCGAACGTGGAATCGAGTTCGTCGAGCTCAAGTAGAGACCCGATGATTAGTTTATACAATACTTTGAGAAATGAAAACAGTAAACGTCAAAGGGGTAACACCCCAAGTAGCGAACTCGGGAGATATATGGGAACCGATTTTTTAGCTACTATGTCTCCCGATGAATTTTTGAAATTTGATATTCTGACATGGTGGAAAGGAAAGGAATCACAATTTCCGGTCCTAGCCGTCATGGCACGTGATTTACTAACCGTCCAAGCTTCCACGGTAGCTTCGGAGTCTGCATTTTCTGTTAGTGGCAGGGTTTTATCGATTAGAAGAACAAGGTTAACTCCAACATCGCTAGAGATATGTATTTGTTTAAAGGACCACTTAGATGCGGCCGAACGAAGACAACACATATCAAACCTTGAAGAAGAAACACCGATTGAAGAAGAATACACGAGCACGAGGTACAAACCGGACGATCCTCACCGCTATCCGACGAAGAACTCGCTTATGATTTGTCTCAACGCATTGGCACACAAACCGACGAAGACGATTAAATTAGACAAACTTGTATTCGTAATATGTATATTTTGTTTTCTTTGGTTTAATTTTAATGTAATTTTTATTGTTTATTTTTCGTAATGATAAAAACGCGTTTTAAACGTAATATGTATATTGCGTTTTAATTGTTTACTTATTAAAATGAAAATAAAAACGCGTACAATCGTATATAATTAATCTACTCTAATAATTTTTAATTAATCAAAATTTGTAATTAATTTGTATATAATTTAAATAGTAGATAAAAAAAAAAAACCGGGTTTTCCAAACCGGTTCTTGGACCCGACCCGGTTCGGTTCCAACCCGAACCGTTCCAACCGGGTTGGGTTTGATGGGGTTGAAACCGGTTCCGACCCGAACCGGTTCTTGAAAAGGTTGACCAAACCCGAACCGGGTCCAACCCGACCCGGGTTCAAAAAAAAAACCCGTTTGTGCACCTCTACCAAGATCACATCGTTAATTTGATTCATTTTATCAGGCCCACATTTAAATAGCCCAATAATTGAGCCCAGAAATAAATTTCCAAACTATGAATTCATAACAAATTTTACAACCCAATTGAGGGATAAAGATAAAGGACCTCTTTGAGTTATTTGTTATGATTTTAATCTATTTTTCCCACATAATTTTAAAAATTTGAGCATATTAATATAATCTAAATAAAACATGATAATCTTAATTATGTCATCCATAATTGTTAAACAACATACAATTGAAAATTTTGCATGTGAAAAAACCAAATTATGTCTTCCCTGATCTTCAAACTACTACAAAAAAGTGAAAAATTTCATGAGAGCATTCATTTGTATTCAAATGAAGGTGGGTTTTGGAGCATCAAAGCTCTCCAAAACCTGTGTCTTCCCGCCATTGCTCGGGGCCGATTCCTGCTGTTTCCCGCCACCAAACAGTCCTCCAAACCACGACGACGATGATGTTGGTGCGCTATCGACGTTCACTTGAGGTTGATTAGATATATGCCCCATGGGAATTGGTGGTACACCACCCATGTTAGGCTGCACAGGCTCTTCAATAGGAGGCATATTCTGAGGTGCACTCATGAGCTTATTCAACATAATTCCAGCACCCTCAATCATTGCCAGTAAAACACCACCAAACACCGCGGAACGAGAGGCTGCACCGAGCCCCTGGCGCATCTGCAGGAACCCTCCGGTTGCAGCACCGGCTATGATCGAGTTCCACGGGTCCTCTTTCTGGCGCAGGTAGACCATGGTGCAGTCAAAAGTGGAGAAAAGCCCACCCCACACCGCGAAACTGCCACCAACACGAGGGGCATTCATCTGCACAGCTTGCACCCCGCCCAACAAGCGGTCGCCTTTCGGGGAGTTGTAGGTGCCTTTCAAGAAGTGAAAGACTGCACCACCAACCGCACCCATGCCAAAGGCGCCACCCACATCGTCTAGTATCCGGTCCGGACATGGTTCACGAGAGGTCTCCGGTGTCCCCATTTCACCTTCCATAACAGAAATCACACCATCATCCACATTGGTAACAAATGTTAACTCAAAGCACAAATCTTGAGCCATATGTATATCATCATCACAAGCAAAAGATTGATCTCTAAATAAACATCATTTCAAATTTTAAGATTCAGTACTAATTTTCTTGATTAGCAAATCCACACATCAATTCTAAGACTAACCCTATACTCAAAATCTGAAAAAAAAAAAACCCTAATTTCATAAAACTACAATCTAATGAACAAACCATAATTTCATAAATTGGATGCGATTCTGATTCCTATATACTTCGAATTGAACGAAAAAGCCAGATAATATGATTATGTTATCAGATCTTGACGTAAAATCGTGGATAAATTCACAAGATCCCTAATTACGACAACTAAAATACCTAAATAGCGTTTTAAATCGATTAACAACGAAATCGAAACAAATTACAGGCTTAAAATTGATCGTTAAGAATAATAATTAAGTGAGTATGAAGAATTTACCTCGTCGTCGGTGTTAGAACGAATGGATCGACGAAGAGATGTGTGGTGAAATATTAAGGAAGACAAAGCAGTAACCCACTTGTTGATAGTTTCTTGAGCTACAGATTGCGTCCCTTAAGTTTGAGTTTTACTTTACTTTTTGATCCCGAGTTTTTTTAAATGAAAAGAAATTAAATTAAAGCAAGAAAAGTTGTTTTTCCGAGTTTACTTAAAAGAAAAGAAAAAAAATGAAGATTAAAATTAATTTTTTAAATTAAAAGGAAATAAAAAAAAGAAAAGTAAGGAAAAAAAAAGAAGAAGAGAAAGAAATAAAAATAAAAGAAAGTTTTTGTTCTTTTCTCTCGTTACGTAAACTTGGAAACACAACGTTAGAATAAAATTTTCTCCCGCGTGATGCGACAACTACGTGTCGTGAGTTTTGTCAGTTTCGATTTTGATAATACTAATACAGATAATAATACTTTTCGCTCGTAATGGATTTGATTCATCATGATAGTGGAACGGTAACTTCATTCACTGTAGTCCAAATTATCAATTTTGAATACAATTTCGTTTTCAATAAAACTTATATCATAACGTTGATAGAAAATGTAATGACAATCGCACATGTCGTTTTCTTTAAAAAAAATGAGTGAACAAAAGTCAATACAAAAAAACGATATTATAAAAATTAAACGAACTTAAAATGTAAATTTATAAAGTGCGAGGGGTGAAAACAAAAATTAGAAAAAATCTAAGTCTCTAAGGATTAAAGTTATGTATAATGGGTGAGACATTATCTGATTACACCACTATTGATGTTGTTCCATCACTGATTTCTTAGTGATACATAGTACATCTAAGTCTTTAAGACCGTTGATAACGCACCGCCCTTAACTCCGTCTGTGTCACCCTTCGAAGGGCTGCGTTGTGCAGACCCATCCGTCCGTCACCCACCCTTTGCCAAGGGCGCTCCATGGATGCATTTTGTGAGGCCCACGTCACAAAAATGTTTGCTGCTTTTTTTTTAATGGTTATTCGTGAGACGGATAGTGTTGGGAGTAAAAGTTGAATGTGGGAAGGATGAATAAAAGTTAGTGAAAAGCTGATGTTGCATGCTGACTGAGACTATTTGTGGAATGACGCGTTTTAGCGTCGTGAACAGTCTAAGGGTTAATAAATTCATATTTGGACAACGAGTAACTTTCATTTTGTCCAAGGTTACATGGCCCTAAATAATGGATGAACACGTCTTTAAGGGCCACATGGTTCGATAAAATTCATAGGTGGTCTAGCTGACCCTTGGGTTCCACTTTCATAATCTGGAGCTGTGATTTCGAACTAAATATGTTTCACTTGTTTTTAGTATTTTTATATATATTTCATTTTGATTGTTAAAATACATAAATATTTAAACACCTTGGTCCTTTCGTCAATCAGGCTACTTCATCTTCTTTGTGTAGTCTTCATGTTACGTTAATCAAAACACCAATGTATATAGATTATATCTTAACGAGCAATTTAAATTATTTTTTAGTGACCAATTGACCATACTTGAAATAGATAACTTATTCCATTAAGTAAATGACAATGGTGTCATTAACATTCGTACATTATATAGACTTAACAATAATGGGGATCCACATGCTCCTTATCAACCTTCTGGAACTCACTTCTGTCACTCACTTCTGTCACAAAACCAATCATCAACTGCCTCTGCATGGTCTACAAAACATATATATACGAAAACTTTTTAGGATATAAATTTCACAAGTTTTAACTATATATGTATATATATATATATCATCAATCTATTTTATATATTCAGTGCGGCCCGAATGATCTTTTGACCGAAACCGAAAACTGAAAACCAAACCAAACCGAACTGAACCGTATTCAGATAAGATTCATTATGGTTTGACAGGATAAGGCGAATACTTTTTTTAAAAAGCTTTTATTTATTTTCAACTATTATTTGTTATTGTATTGGGCTAAATAGCAAACTTAGAAACCATTAATTTTTTATTCGGTTTAGATTGATTTTTAGTTTTTGGGAACCGAAAACCCATTAAGTTTCGGTTTTACAGCAAACCAAAACTGAATACATAATTTGGTCCGGTTTTAAACTATTCAGATTTTGTTTGGCTTTCGATTTAATCCGTTAGAAACCGAAAAAAGTATACCGCCGAGCCAAAGTAGTAGTAAAGATCGAAAACAATGTACCTTATCGCCTAGTTTCGAAGTAGCATTCGCAAACCATGTCGATTGATCGGTTTGACAATGAGTGTAACAAGTGTTTATAAACATTCCTTCAGTTGGACTATTAACAACACTTGAAACCGAACCAAAAAACTCTGCCTTAAAATCTGTAACACGTGAAGCATTCAACTTTTTAAATTAAAATAACGTTACATCAAGACTAATGAAATGAAATAATTACAAATTTACAATGATCACCTTGTAGTCGTTTGAGTTGTGTCATCGAGCATTCTTTTAAATCATTTTTGCACTTGGTGAACTCACCATTTGGATCAGATTCATTTGTTGCAAACATGTTGGATACCTAGAACAATAATATTAATGAGACACAACGTGTTGTGATCAAACGAACGTTGCAAAAAACTGACGTGAACTGACCTGCCACGTGTCGTAAGCCGAGTTTACGATGAAGATAGGTGTGTTGATATGAGGCATAGTGAACTCAGGGTAGAAACACTGTAATGGGAATTAAATTTTGTATCAAACAACAAAAACTACTACAAAAATGACCAAATTAAACGGTCCAAATTTGATCGATAATCGACTAATCAGCTTACCAAACCAGGTTTCATGCTCGAAGTACACTCCGAATGTAAACTTTTGCCCGATCCCTACAACAATAGCAGTTCGGTTCATCGTTTATAAGGCATAAAGTATACTATTTGAACTCAAAGTGAATTAACTAAAGAGAGGGTATATATAGTACATGTAATGTCACGATTTTGTCGAAGTATTGTTCAAAACGGTACTCTCCCGAGAGGTCTTTCCTGTTGGGACATTTGCGTTAGTATCGCGTTGACATGTGTTGGGAACGATAGATTTTGTATATATACGCGTGTGAGCAAAAAATTATATGTACTTACACATGAGGAAAATAACCGGCATCAGAAACACATTTTACTTTAGTACTTGATGGGAAGTATCCGTGAAACTTGTCACAATTCAATATTGCAGTCAATCCACCTGCGGAACACCCTGAGAGAAGGGCCTATGGACATTTTTGTTAATCATGTTAATCAACATAAAATCAACTAGACATGGTTGTGAGATCTGATAACATTATTGCGCGAAGCGCGAAAGAGGGTATGTTACATTTGTGCATCCTTCATTCCAATACTCATGAGCTCCTCAACAATAGCTATGAACACCCTTGCACCTCGATAGTATAGGTTATTGGCCTACACACAAAGGGTAATTAGTTATTACAGATCAAAATTAAGCGTTGATCATATGATTAAGATGAATTAACTTACATGATCAACTTCTTCCACGTCTCCGGTAAATGATGACCCGTCACAATATCTCATATACACGCGATTCCAGTTATAGAAGTCTGAAAATATAACGTTTTCAACGTTAAAAATACTATAAACGTTAGAAAAATCGAATACTAGGTTTAGTGTTTATCGTTTGATGAAATTAGTACTAGGGTTTTCGTCTTGTTGATTGCTCAAGATCCCAGTGAAGTTCAACTCCGGCATCAACTTGGATGATCCCAACCCGTAGATTAATGTTTTTCTGTTAACACAATCTTCTGTTGTATGACACCATCCTCCACCCTGTTTAACAAAACAATTATAATAATAATATACTCATAAAGATATTATCTATCGTTCTGGTTATTCCTATTTGGAACTGTTTTTATTTGAACAGACCGGTTACCAATCGCAGCGATGATCTGGTGAGCTTGTGGTTGGACTAGATTTTTAATATTTTTCCTTACTTTTTTTCTTTTAATCTCATCTAATTTTGATTAACTTAGTATTCTAGGATATCTTAATTCTTCAAAATTTTGTTAAATTACATACAGAAATTAAAACATATATATTTATATTACAATAAATTAGAAATATTTCTTTTATTTATGGCATTTTTTTGTTTGTTATATTTATCTAACTAGTAGACCAATAAGACGTTTGGTTCGCTACCTGTACATGAACCAACCAATTGTTGACACCATCTCCAAATCCTTTATCGAGCTGGTACGCGGGTGGGCTTCCATCCAAACAACTACATCATCAACAAAACTCATATTTTCTAATAAATTTACAACTTTATGTAACTAGAAAGACAAATACAAAACAAAAAAAAAAAAACAAAACACCTGCTCCTTTAGCCACAGCACTTTCAATGATGGTTAACTTCACCTCCAATGAACTTTCTATATTTAGAAACAACATTACACAAACTACAAACATGCACCTTAGACTAAGGTACTTTGTTGCTCTTAATTTAACCATTTTTTCCTTATTTTTAACGAAATCAATAAT
Source organism: Flaveria linearis (assembly GCA_024085815.1). Lineage (NCBI taxonomy): Eukaryota > Viridiplantae > Streptophyta > Magnoliopsida > Asterales > Asteraceae > Flaveria > Flaveria linearis. The sequence continues at coordinate 91,337,354 of CM044004.1, forward strand.
TTTTTGTGCTTGAAGAGTGTGTAGTTTACTATTTAGTATTTATGGTATTTTGATATGTTGAATGTTGAATGAAATTGATATCTTATGGTCAAGGAATGTCTTTATTGGGAACCATGAATGAAAAACTTCGATTAAGATCCTTGTAGTATTTTGTAATTACTAAGACGCCCCTTGAGTTTCAATATATGTCGCTACATCTCCTTAGGTTTTGGTTATTGGAAACATGAGATCTTTTGGTTAAGAAAAGCATGATATCTTTGGATGTATATGACAACTCGTTTATTATCCTTTAACTCATTTACAACTTCATCACAACTTATTTATAAGCTTATAGTATGTTTTTGACTTTTTACTCATTTACGAGCTTGTAGTATGTTCTGACTTTTTACTCGATCCATTTAGATGAAAGGATAACATGGTTACGTTTTAAGTGTGATCGTTTTACTATCTACATGTAATTTGATATGAATGGTTCCTTGAACAGTATTTATGTTCATCGATTTTAGTTCATTGGCACGTTCATCCTCAAACCTAATACTCTTGCCAACTATGTTTCAAGATTCCCATTTATAAGAAGAAAATTATTTACTATTCTTTTAAATATTTTACTTAGTAATTTATGTTGATTACAACTACAATTATGAATCAAATTATGGAACCTGAATTATAACTTTACAAACACAGTCATGAACATGAATATTGAATCAATAAAACTGATACTTCAAAAAATGATAGTGACGTCATCATAGTGATTCTATTATGATACATTGAACATGATGGATGATTATAGTAGAATGATTATTATGTTCTAGTTAGATTTTTCTTGGTCGCTACTTATGATCGACTAAATTGAATTCCTGTTATTTTTTCATGCTATTAGGTACCTTGCAGTAATAATAATTGCCCCCTCAACTATTCTTAATTTACGATTGCTTTCATCAAGTAATAGTAGGGGACTAATTATATCATATTGGTAAACTTAGATCAAACGATACGTAAAGCCATCTAACAGGTTATTTCTAACAATTCAATCATTAGACATGCTAATCTTTATAATTATATGAAATTTTAATCAAACTAAAAGGTTTAACGTGTAAATTCCCTGTAATATGAGGTGGACATGAAAGTTTAAAAAAGAAAATTAATGTTAGGAGTTACATGCCAATAAATAAAGAGGAATAAATGCTTGTTAACTAAACTTAGTAAATGAAACATTGATTGATCGAGTTTATATTGAAAAAAAAGGCAAAACTTTTTCTTTTGTATATCTTGGTGTTCATATGCTCTTAATTAACACTAAACATATAATTGAATATCAGGGTGTTAAATGAGTTATTATAATTCATTAAATATACGTTTTCTAGAATGGCTAATTAGATCATTTACATGCCACTGTATCACCCGATCATCTTTATTATTCAAGTACGGAATCTTGGAGCACTAGGATGGAACGTCATCGAATATAAGCTCGTACATCAGTCCAATCACAACAGTCTCAAACCTGAGACCTCTCTCAGGAGAAAACTCACCTTAAGTGAGAGAACTCACTAGTCCAACCAAATATCTTTTTTTTATCACATGTATATTTGAACCCAAGATTTTTCCTTATTTTAATGAAGTTTTGGGATATCTTATCTCAATTCCTTCTCTCTCACGTCATGACCATGGTCACTTTTTTTGTGCCAAGTCTTAGTCACATTCGGTGTGCCATCTGTTGGAGGCGTGAGGGGTGGTCAAGCTTTAATCAAGCCTCATAACCAATGTTTTTAAAACCGGACCGGACAGTGAACCGGACGCTTTACCGGTTTACTGCTCGGACCGGTTCAACCGGTCAGACCGTATATAAGAACCGGACCGTATTTATGTAAAAATTACAAAAAAAATAAAAAATTTATAAAAAGCCGGTTCAACCGGTTCAACCACCGGTCCGACCGCCGGTTCGACCGGTTCAACCGGTCCGACCGCCGGTTCGACCGGTTCAACCGGTCTGACCACCGGTTCACTGTTAAACCGGTTTTAAGTACCGAACCGGACCGGATTGGAGTCCGGTTCCCGGTCGAACCGGTCGGACCGGCCGGTCCGGTCCGGTTTTCAAAACATTGCTCATAACATATAGCCTTAGATGCGTAAGTGTAAGTGAACAAATTTAAATATAACATTATAACTAGTTTTAAACCGTTGTTATACTACGTATCAACATTCAAAAAGAGATAACTTTATAAAATAGTAACCAACTTTCAAGAGTGTTCCAATTAAGTAATTTAAATTTAAAAAATATTCTAATTAGGTCACCACCTTTTATATTTTATTTAAATTATAAGTTTTAACATGTTTTTCTTTTTGTTTCAGTTAGACAATATTTTATTCTTCTTTTTGATGCTGATGTGGAACCGTGACAAGAATTTTAGATACCTTTTTTTATTTTTTAATATAATTATCATGTTTTTTTATTTTTTAATATAATTTGACATATTAAAAATACCGACCCCCATATCTTCTCATTCGTTACTTTATTGACATAAAAAAAATCGATTATGACTCAATTTGATAGTTTAACAGGACAATTTAAGAAAATATGCATTAATAACCAAATTAAAACATTTTTAAAACTTGGTTCAGTTTTAAAAAAGACGTTGATAATATTCAACAAAAAATAACGGCCCAGTTGATCGGCCCTGCAGCTGCTATTCATGCCCAATTGTCAATTTTAGAATATGCACTCACATGATTTTTTTTCTTTTTCTTTTTAAAAAAAATTTAGAATATGCACTCACATAATTTCTAAACCCAATTAACCATTAAACACGGATCTCCATAAGAATGCCCTTACGAAACCACAAACTTATCGTATCTGACAGCCGACCACAACCCACAACCCACAACCCACACACGGACGGCTAATTTAATTTATTTTTTTAAAGATTAAATGACCAAAAAGCGGTACATACGTACGTACGTACATACATATTCTCATATGCATATGTTGATCTCAATTACGAGATATTTTTTTAATTAACTTATCAAGTTTTACTTACTAGAGATTAGGGTTTTAATGGGATTAAGGGTTGCCACGAAAAGCTTGAGACCATTGTTTTGAAAACCGGACAAGATGGCCGGTCGGACCGAGAATCATACCAAACCTGGTCTGGTTCAATGCTTAAAAGCAATTTGGTGTTGAACCGATGGTTGGACCGGTCGGGTTGGTTTATCCGGCAGTTTGACTGGAAATCGAATCGGTCGAACCGGGGTCGAATGGGTTGATACGTGGAGACTCTAAAACCTTTTAACCTTTTTGCATATTATAAATCTAATGTTATAAATTTACAATGTAAAATAGCATTTAACTTTTTTTTGTTTATTTGTTTATTTGTTTTTTTGTTTTTTAAGACTGTAAAATTGCATTTTGATATTGACGTGTATTACTTTTTGAATGTTAAGTTTTTATATAATATTCTTAAGGTGGAAAGGCAACCTTCATGTACCTCTTTCAGGTATTTATATCTATACTACTATATAAAACATATAGGGAAGATACAATTATAATTTTATTCAAAGTGTAAGACGCGAAAGACAACTTTTTAAACATAACATACAAGTGTGTTATGCAATAGTTCCTAAACTGCCCTCATTAAGTATACTTCTTATAATTAATACATTATTTAATTCATAAAACTAATTATTATCTTATTAATAATGCTTTTAAAATAATAATTAAATTTATATTTACTATTTATATATTTATAACTATATATTATTAAAATTAAGTATTATCTTATTTATATACATAAGTATATAATTACTACATATTACACAGTAATAACAATAATAATAATAATAATAATAACAATAATAATAATAATAATAATAATAATAATAACACCCAAATATAATTAATGTTTAATTCAGGTCAGGTTAGATTGTGCTCTTCAATTAAGACTCGGTGACACTTGTCGCATTCCGCGGGTCAAACCACTATATGATAAATATATCTTAGGATGGCAATATAATAATTTTATTTAAAGTATAAAACATGTAATATAATATTTTAAGTATATACTACAAGTGTTTTATACAATAGTTCAATTTTTGCCCCCTATTTAATTAATTTCTTCTAATTAATATATTATTTAATACACATTATTAATAAATTATTTCATAATATGATATTATTTAATTCACTTGCTTTAAATTTTATTTTATTTATGATACTATAAAATGACATTTAAACTTATATTTACTAATTATATTTTTTATAACTAAATACCATTTAAATTAATTATTATTTTATTTAAATTTAAAGTATATAACTAATATATACATTCATATTTATAATAACAATAATACTAATATTTTCTAGGGCCATATTGTGAGTTTAATAATTTTAATATTTATATAAAATATGTAGTTAATGACATATTATTTAATATGATTCGAAAAATAACTACAACAATAATAAATATTATCATATTAATACTACTATGTCTAATTATTATTATAAGGTTAATAACAATAACAATAACAACAACAACTATAATATTTGTGTTAATAATGTATCATGACAATATAATAATAAATCACTAAAAGATGTGTAGCGACAATCCGAGGGCATATATAGTTGAACTCACCGAAACCATGATAATCCTAAAAAATATAATTATGACATTATTTATACGCCCCAAATCAAACCGCGGCGAAGCGCGGGTATAAGGCTAGTATACTATATACTGGTTTACAATAAGAGCGACGCTTGTCTCTCGGCAACACCTCACAGTATGTAAAATTGAGTTTAAGTACCCGATGAACATTTTCATCTTTCTTTTAATTTTTTTTAGAAAAATATAAGATAAATGGTTTAGGTCTGGTTAGTATTCTGGTCTAATGATATATGAGTGATTGTTTGGGCTTGAGATATTTAAGTTTTAGGTTCAAACATGAATCAAGGGGTTTTCTCACAGTTGTAAGATACCTCTTTGATAGTGTTTCTGAGTGAGTAAAGTTTGAAGTGTTAAAATCAACACAAACGGTTGATCTTCTGTCTCAGGAAGTCTCACTGAAGTATTGGGGGTGGTTCAAAAACACCGTAAAAAATGATTTGGGGTACTTAAAAGAAGTACCATTACTAGTTATGATACTTTAAATTAGTTGTAAGTAAAAATAAACTATAGATTGGTAGAAAATCAAGAGTATTAGAGGATACGCTAGAAGTGACATCCCACTTTTATCAAGCTTAAGTTCATCAAACATTTTTTTACATTAAAGTTATAAATATCATTAAAATAAAAGAAAATGTTTGTAAACAAAGAACAATAAAAAAGAATATCATAATGAAACATATATAATAATACAAAACAAAATTCGATTATGAGAATAGTTAAAGGAATGTCCCATGACCCTCGTATAAATCCAAAACATGTAGAATATAAAAGAACATAATCATTATTAATTCATATCACAGAGTCACAAATGTTCATTGGAAATTGAAGCCAGGCTTATGGTGTGCTTAGAATTTGTCGGCTTTATAAGCAATTGCTTGTTAAAAAGGTCTCTATATGCTATTTTTCGGCTTAATCTCGATATAACTTACATTTAGTTTCGTATAATATAATTTCATTAACTATATATGCCTGTACTTTACAGTTAATTTACACTTTTACATGATTTGAATCAGTGACGAAAGGTTATGAGAGTAGGTATAAACTTGATTAACTTAATTACACGCGATAAATAATATGTGTAAATAAGTTATATGTGAAGGTATGCGTGAATGCTCCTTAACTTCATATAATGAGGCTCGATTAAAAAGTTTTAAGTTGGCCTCGAGCTTCACACAATTTTTAACACTTATGTGAAGTAACATTTAAAAGTTTTTTTAGGATAATATTTAAAAAAAAGGAAAATATCAATTATATACCAACCAATATTAAAACACGATATTAACCCGAGTTGACAATAATTTGGACAAAGGGGTTAATTATGAGTTTGGACGTTGGACGTTTGGTACCACAGGAACTAGTTTTATACCCGTCCGGTGGCCGGGTCCTTTTATGTCGTAATGTAATAACTATGTCTTCTTAATTTATAAACAATATCACTACTAACGTGTTTCATATGAGTGTATGTCGTGTCGTTGTAGTCAAACCTGCTATATTGAAAAAAACCAAACTCATTATATGTAATAATGAAAAACGTACAAGTACACATGTAAAGGTTGGATGTTTGTCTGATTTTGATACAAAATATGTACTTGACCAACAATCAAAGGTTGGATGTTTGTCTGATTTTGATCTTAATTTTGGAGCAAAATCAAATAAGATAAGTTTTGGATCCAGTCTAGATGATTAAGGGATTAAATCACTCCATCTTCAAACAACCTGAGTAACTCTTTTAAGAGATTCAATGCATCATATTATCATTTTATGAGGATCTATTTTCTTACTTTTTATCTACTTCTTTTGTATGATGACCGTAAATGTTTGTTTAGGTGCTTCTAATCTTGTTAACGAATTTGCCCTAAGTTTTATACCACTTCGGTCGACGGGTCCTGCAACGCAATATGACATAATATACAATCTTGTTTTTGACAAAGACTATCATGAAATGCTAGTAAGACAAGAAAAACAGAACAACAATAAAACAGAACGGAAATATCTCACGGTTAAACAAATAAAACATACCAACGTAGTTTTGGAGATTTCGCCATAAAAAGACGAATAACAAAGTTAAGATGATTACATAGCAATATGTCTAAGATGTTTCATAAAAACAATAGTCTTAGCTATGCAATGAATCGTTTTGGCTTCTTAATGTTCCGCTTAGGCCTTGTATAACCATGTTGTGGCGTTGAGGAGTCTTCGACGCAAGTCGAGCCGGTAACTATTGCGTCATCACAAGTAATGTGTAGTGTAGGTCTAGCCGAAACCACGTCTTCCTCGTGATCAACACTTGGCTGAAGATTTGACAAACACTTCAGAACACAATTATACAACAAATTATTATATCAAAGATGTATTTTTAAAAAATTACCGAGGATGTCTTGGTTATAGTCGATGACAACTGTGAAATGCGTGGGCCCCATAAAGCCTCATCTGCCATTTCCCATTCATCAGATGTGATCCGACTAAAAAACTCAATGCCCTCGTCAACCTCGTCACTTTCAGAATCATCTTCTTTGATATTGATACCTGGACCACCGGTAGATGTAGTTTTCTCTCTAGCAAGCGATTCTAATTTTTCACCGATGTATTTTGACACCGTGAAACGACGAATAAAATGAGGTTCCAAATTGTATTTATCAATTTTGATCCTAAGAATGACACTTCTAGCACATAAAGCGTCAAAGAAATAATTTTGTATCCAAAACGGATCTTCAGCACCCTGCATCAAAGGAAAAAAATACTAAAATTCACATACACAAACAATAACACTTGAAAAAATAGACACAAAAAAAGTATGCAATAGGAACATTAATTTGTAAATCTGCCTAGGCAATATACATTTGATTTAAACATATTTAACATATATAAAAAATACCTCGGATAAACTCTTAACAACTAAATCATCTGCACTTATATGAAGAAGAGCAATAGCGGCATCATCAAAAAGAACACAAGTCATCTCCTCATCTTTGTCAACAACACGTGCAGCCACCTTGTACCTGTGCCAATGTTAGGCTCACAAAGGAGGGTTTGTCGAAAAAAACAATCATATAAAACTTACGCATGGCGTGGGTTAACGACTCTTTTATTGCAAGGCGAACAGTGATACCCCGAATCAACTTTCTCGGCCTTTTTACGACAAGTAGAACATTGAACATACTTCCAATCATTAAAGAAGTCAACGTCGATTATTGTCACCGCAATATTATACATTGTTCCCTGCCATAACTCACAATAATAAAATGCTACAAGTGAGTCACAGACAATGATTAAACAACAATTGTCTACAAAACAAAAATTAAAAATCAAAATACCTCCGCAACGCCTTTTTGAAGACAACCATAGACATCTGAAACGCAGCTAACATGGGAGTCTATCTTCTTGGGTGCATTTTCACCGATTGTAACAGCGGATGACATACTAAATAAATACATGAGACGGGTAAAAAGCATAATAAATGTTAAGTGTCATAAATGAATTTGAATGTAAAGACAACTTTACATGTTCTTGTAGGCGTCACAAACATCGAGCGGCAGGTTAATATAAAAATGGGTTGCCACCGTCGACGACAAACATGGAGCACCTAATAAGATAATCAAATAAATTTATGAAAAGAGTTACTAAGAAACATGAGTAGAAACGATATTTTTATAATTTGAATAAGATACCTCCAAACAATCCAACCTTGCAAGAGGTCAAAATGACAACAATTGAATTATTGTCATATCGACGAATGTCATCATCAGTATACTTAAGCGCAACTTCTCCCAATAAGGAAACTTTCAGTTCATCACCGCTAGACATAGTTAATTAAGATCGTAAAATAAGAACTGGATAAAGATAAATCATTAGTAAGTTAAAAAATAGAGTATATCAAAAAGCTCACGAATCATTAGCCAAGACAATTTGACGCAGCTCCCGGTTACATGACTGGAAAGACCTAAATTCTTTATCCACTGAGCCCCAATGTCGAAGAACACCGATAACATCTACATTTAAAGAACAATTAGAGTCGAACACATAAACTAAAAGAAACAATAATAATACTAAACCTGTTAGGTATGTAAAATCGTTAGCACGGGTTCGAAGGATGCTAAACGGGGCAAAGTCGAAAACGTAGCGTCGAAACAAAGATGGGTGCACTGTTGAGGGCATGATTGATGTAACACAGGTAAATTGAATAAAGCTCTCCCGTCGTATGGGTCGATACAATGACTCGTACGAAAGAACAACAAATCGATGTATCCTATATACGCATCCATCCTCCAAACGCTTAGCGAAAAGATGCATTAGTTGGTAAGGAATTCTTGCATGAATCGAACAGTCCTAAAACACATAATAGAAATATTAAAAATATATATTATGTCCAACTATTAAAAAATAAAAGCCGACGATCACTTACACGTTCATCCGAAAAAATCAAGTCAAACGACAACTTGCGGTTCGTAGTTGGATTGTATGTCGTCCAAGAACGGGAGACCCTTACGGTGACTTGCCACTTGTCGGTAACATTAGGCCTCAGATCAGAGATGTAACGGTAAGCCATTGCACAATAATGAAACCTGCAAATGTGGGACAAATAATGAATATATATATACATAGTAACATGCACGATAAATTATAAAGATGATATTACATGCCACACTAACATATATAAAAGCATTAAAATAGGACACAAGAAAAAGATGATGCCTAAGTGTTTTAAAAAAATCATATATAAAATGCTACCTTGAAAAGCATAATATTAGAACAAATCAGAATATATGAACGTGTTAAACACCCGACCCCACGAACACATTTGTTGACATGTGAGGTAAGTTGTAAAACACTTCTTTGTAAACAACGTTCCTTGTTAGATGGTCATCACACTTGCCATTATTATCAATGTAAAACCGTAGGCCAGCACGAGATGTAACACGAGACGCAACAACATAGAGCTGGCCATGAGTAAAAACAGGTTTCACCAAGTAAGCGCAAACATGATTAAACGTCTGCCCTTGACTTTTATTGATTGTCATAGCAAAACAAACTTTAATAGGAAACTGTCTCCTTTTGAAATGAAATGGCCAACATGTGGTGGTTGGAGTCATATCAATTCTTCCAATAAAAGCTTTTTCTCCAACATGAGTACCGGTAATAATAATTGCCTCAATGACACGCCGACTTATTTGAGTGACCACTAGTCGAGTCCCATTGCATAATCCTTTTCTTAAATTCAAATTACGTAGCAAAATAATTGGTGCACCAACCTTTAATTGTAACACATGATTGGGAACCCCAGAAAAATGTAAAGTATTGAGGAACTCAGTAGGGTACATATTTTGCATTTCCTCAAAGTTGTTTGTACTTGGACATATGGAATCAGCACTTAACAGCTCGTTAATTTCGCCCGGTAACTTATTAAGAACGTGCAAATTGATCTTATCAACCTCATCATTAGTTGATGACAAGATACAACGCTCCTTTAGAAAAGAAATATCGTTCAATCTCTCTTCAATGTCGGGAAAAGTATTAGACACGACGGCCTCAATAGGATCATCTGCAATAGGGATCAAAAGATCACGCGGTATGCTAATCCATGTGGCCTCGTCTTCGCCTGCTAATGAGATCGTGGGCAATCGCCCGTCCCCCATGTCTAAAATCCACTTATTAAACTCTTGTTGTTCAATAAGATCAGTGCCACTAATACCCGGGCAATGCAAGCGCATATTACAAGTTAGACAAAACACCTTGCATGCACCCCAAATTATGGATGATCTGTTGACAGCTGAGGCAACAATCTCACTACGAGGGGCATGGGGAATCACCGGAAGAATTTGACGAAAATCTCCTCCAAGAACAACCACTTTTCCTCCAAAAACGCGATTTTCTGCCCCATGAATATTATGCTTGCATATATCTCTGAACGTCCGATCAACAGCTTCAAAAGCATGTCGATGTTGCAAAGGCGCCTCATCCCATATGATAAGGGTAGAAGCAACAACTAACTCTGCTAGATCAGACCCAACGTCGATTGAACAACACGAATCCTTATCAAGATCAAATGGTATCCTAAACCGAGAATGAGCGGTTCGTCCACCGGGGAGTAATAAAGAAGCAATCCCAGATGACGCAACGGACAAGACAATTTGCCCACGCGCACGAATACAAGCAATAAGCGTCTTCCACAAGTATGTTTTCCCCGTCCCCCCACTACCAAACACGAACATAACACCACCCTTCCGATTATCAACACAACCAACAATGTAATCATAAACTTCCTTCTGCTGGATATTTAACCCACTATGTAGGCTGTCAAAAACTATCCTTTCCTCTTGAATGTTGTAAGTACGCTCAGCTGCTATCAATCGATTACGTGTAACATTCACCAAGCAAGTATCAATTTGAGGGAGATTAGGAAAGTCCACTAAAGACCTATTATTACCTACTAAAATCTTTTCTATCTCGATCAACGTATAGTTAAGAAGTTCAACATCTGTGAAAATTATGTCTTCATTATGTAAAACTCGACGTTGATTGTAAGCAACATCTTCTGATAAGAAAGGTAGGCAATCAGAAAACAATTGAGCTTGATCACTAACAGTACAAAACAACAGAATCGACACAAAAAGTTCACGGAGTTGGTTCCCTAACCGCCAATGAGAAGCTTCACGTATACACTCAACCCACTCAACATCATCTCCTAGTAATCCCAACGCCTTGCATGCCGACATATATGATTGATGCTCAACACCATCAACGGTACGAATATCATTAAAGCATAAGGGGCCACGCACAACATTCAATAACATACGGAGGTAGTATGTCTCACCCATAGAAGGACTCACATAATAAATTCGTCCGATAGCGAAGCCATTTTTTCGTGGCCGCCATGCTCTATCATTTTCATGCCATGTAAATTTTGTTGGAAACTCGGCATACGTTAAAAGACGACCTTCTTGATACAATTCGTTAGCATGCATCCATTCAGTAAACTTTGACATGGCAGCCGTAGTCCGGGCGGCAACATTAGCAAGCTGGTCGTTATCATGAAAATAGACCCTGTTACACCCTTCTTCGTGAAATGGTAGTCTTTCAACAGCAACTGAACGATACTGCATGTCAAATCCAAATAACTTCCAACATGCTTCTGACGAAGAAATATATCTGCAGTTTATATATTCTTCGATTTCGTTTTCATTATGCAATAAGGATGCAAAAGCAGTTCGATTTTGACCATTCTCTAATACGGCAGTAGCACGATCTGGACCTTTGTTTAGGTAACTAAACAGATACTTCACCAGCATACCTTGGTTACACCACTCTACATTAATATGGCAGGCGTATTTTACAAGCAAATCACGATTATAAGGAACAACAAATCTGTTATCAAGCTTAATATGCTGAGAACCAACTTTAACAACTCTTGAATTGTTTGGTCTTTTATAACACGGCCAACCATCATGCCTGACAAACGTTTCTTCACAGTAATTCTTTGGGTATCCTTTAAGACAACGACCGTTATGCATACAAGGACTTGAAGGATTTAAAATGCCACATGGTCTGTGCATCATGTGCATACGAACAACAGCAAAACCTTCAGGGTCATCTATTTCTGATGGCAGCTCAGCAGATACATATCTATCAATACATTCGGTGGTCCCAATCTTATCATCTGGCTGTAGAAAAACCAAAGCATGACAATGTGGGAGACCTCGTTTTTGAAACTCGATCGTATAGATAACTAAACATAAGACAATACTTTAGCTAATGTACAAACATTTGGAAAAAAATGCTTTGAATACAAAACAAAAAAAACAACAAACCTGCTTTTGGTCGACCAAACAGGTTCTTTTTCCGTACATCATTCATAAGCTCGTTGAGTTTTATCTTAAACACACGAGCAATAATATCAGGTCGGTCAGATGCAGTTAGGCCAGGTGTTGTCGCATTTATATGGCGCTCAATTTCGGGCCATTTAGGGTTGCAAGTCATGGTGATGAACAAATCTGGACTACCAGCCCAACGACAAATTGCCATTGCATCCTGATATTGTTGAAGCATGTATCTAGGTCCCCCGGTAAAAGAAGCAGGTAAGATGACACGCCGACCAATTGATCCACCAAATGTTTCTCCCTCTGCAATACGATCATGCAGACCATTATAGAGATCTGAACGAATTGTATTTTGATTTCTCTTATACCAATCCAGTTCATGCTCAAGAACAGCTGAATAAGCATCGACCACATAAGTCTGAAACAGACGACCCGACCTATGTAATGTCCTTCCTTCATCTCTCCTTACATGTAAACGATAAGAATAATATTCTCTCATAGATACATTTTTTCGATTACTTGTTTCTGTAGTAACATGTAGAGGAATGTTCACATGAAAACCATCTTCACCGTACGGAAACAATAGAGGATATTGTAATGCCATAAAACTGGGGTGAATCTCAGATATACGCTTTACAATGCCAGTGCCACGCTCTTCAATAAGGACATCCCGTGAATCAGTAGGATTTCCATCACCCGGGATCAAAGCCGCCACTTCAGAGGTGGTAGGTAAAGAGTACTGTCTATGTTCTGCATTCCGTGTTCCAATCAAGCGAATTCTAACAGGATGCATTGACGTGTTGTCAAACCGTTCCCTAGCCATTCTAAAGGCTTGCACTAACACGTTATAATGATCAAGCATGACCGTTAAGTCAGCCACTAAAGATCGAAGCACGCGTTCATCAGATGATGGAGAAATGCAGCTTCGTAAAGCCGAAAAACGATTGTCAATCTCATTTTGAGTGTCGAAGATATATAATTGGGCAAACCTCGGGCGACCATCAGGATGCGTAGGTAACAAAGACCCAATTCTATGATGGTTATGTCCATTTAAACGAAACGTGTATGGACCACGACCATCATTTAATTCTGTACTTATTCTCCCACCGGTAGAAGTGAATGCAAACATCGCATTTAAAAGTTTAATATTTTCACGAAAGACCTTCGACCGGTTGTCGCCGTGGTTGCCAAGAAGCTGAAACAACAGTTGGGGAGGATGTTGGAGGAATGGTAGAATAACCTTTCCTTGGCCACAACACAAGGAAAACTTTGGATGCCTTGGCGAGAACGCTTTAACAGACCGTTCGGCGTACCAAACAAACGCCTCACAATGCACACAAACACGATCTGTATCACCGCAATCCCAATACGATGATGTATGACCTACAAAAATGCCAATTATGAGCAAACAACATGACTGTCATGTTAATTCTTCAATAATTATACAGATTAACGTATGAGATGTACGTTGTCTGTTTTCATCTGCATACACATGGCCATGAGACGGAATGTGTTGTTGAGAAGAAGATCCTCGTACACATGCATGTGAAAGCGAGGAATTTAACGGAGATGGTATAACAATGTTTGTTGTACTATCGTAATGAACTCCGTTATTGTCTCGTCCCCCATCTGCATAAGAGGCTACATCAATGTAACGGTATATCTGGATTGCAAGCCGAATACGTTTGTTATGAATAATGAAAGCATCACGGATTACCAATAGACAGAGGTCATATCATAAAATTTGTATGAACGAACTAAAGCTAACCATAACATCGACGTTGTCTGCTACCAAGAATAGGGGTAGAAGCGACAGGTCTTCCACGTAGGCGAGGACGACCAAGACACCTCCTACGTTCATGGAGTTCACCATGCGAAGAAACATTTGTTCCCTGAGAAGGCGTTGGAGAGAGTACATCAGAGTGACATGATTCAGACTGACTGTTACGGGGAACCTCCATAATCTGCTTCTGTTGTGCGAAAAAACATCACACATACGTTACGTATGCTTTTAAACACAATGTATGATGCCTTGACAATATAAAAAAGACAAATGGTCGTAGCTTATAACGCATGAAACACGTCTAATATAGAAATAAAAACATGCTACTAATACAATAATTATACTTAAAAATTTTTACTAAAAATCTAATTAAATAAACACATTACAAACGTAGTTGGTGGTCATAAGATATCTATTCCACACTTATCCTTAACCTTCTTATATGCTATATATATAAATGCAATTTTGTTTTTATTTGTATCGTATATATAATGATGTACATTTATTAATAAAACATCTATTTATTATTAATAAATCCATCGATTACCACTAAGAAAGACAAGAAAGTGAAACGCTAAATCTGCATTGTACGGTTGAAATTGTATTGTCACAATACGATGCTTATACGTTTCTATAAAATAACCTAACATTACGTACCAAAAGAACGTTCATAACATCATGAGGTCACGTAAAAACAATTCAATGACAAAAAAATATATCATTAGTTAAGATTAGCACACCAAGAAAGGTTAAATGTATAACAGACCCATAATACATTTTTTTTAATAAAACATAAAAACTGATATGAAAACAAATATCCCAATTTGCAAAATGACATGAACTTTAATAACAACCCATAGCCCTAATAGCGCGCGCCTCAGGCATGTCCGGTTCGTACGTAATGGCGGAAAAATCAGTAGACCTCAATATATTAGCTGTAACATATTGTCAAGTATAAGTCAAACCAAATTAAAAAACCAATTGCATAAATGTGAAGCGTATACATATATATGTATATATAACGTATATATATATGTGTGTATGTAGGCAAAAAATATCATACTTTCCGCTAGATGAACCAACTTGACTCGAGATATGTATACAATAGACTTTTTTGATATCGCTAGATAAGTCTTGAACATATCGGTATGTCTCGTATCGTACAAAAACACCTTTATAATGTCACCGCTGGCACAAACGATTAGTGTTAGAAAACGCAAAACCCAATTGGAAAATCTTAATTTAGAGAAATGTAAAGAGCAAATAAGAGTGGGATGACGGCTGACTCACGTGACATCTTGCAGATTAATAACAAAATGATACCGACCCAATATCCTGTCGCCCGTGACAATTCTTCCAACAACATCTACACCAAACAGACACAATATACATATTGTGTGTTGAAAGCATGAACTATTTATTATTTATGAATATATGTATATATATGTATGTATGTATATATGTATGTATGTATGTATGAATATATTTGGACGTTATTTAAACATTATGAACGTACCAACAAATAGTTTTTGGGACCGTCGATCGTTGATAAGAGTTTTAATTGAAGGAACTAATGGATATAAATATAAGCCTTTTGGAATTTCATTGATTAACGGAATAAGTCGTGTGCCTTCATCAATAACAATCTTGAAATCACCGCACACCAACTTGTAGTTATGATGTTTTGGAAAGTCGCGATGTTTGAAACTTTCAATCTTGAACCGATGCAATATAAAAACACGGGCCACCAAATTCAAGTCATTGTAAACATGCATTAAATGTCTTGGGACAAATGCAGCGATTTTTTGTCTCTAAAAATTCAAAAAATTAGTATAACGAATTATTCAAAAACATTGATTTTAGGTAAATGGAAGAAATATATTATCTTACATTTTGATCAATAAAAATGATCAAAAGATCAGTTTGACTAACATCAGCCGTTACAAACTCCACCCACGCAAACGGAACAGTGTACCAAATGCCACAATGTGTTAGTGATGAAAAAACATCAACGCTATGATGGAGCTCCATGTTAAAGCATACCCGTAAACGTTTAATGAGAACTGGAAAAAAATAGAAATCTAATATCATGATAATAGTAGAAGGCCAAAAATATTAAAATTATTGAAAATGATGATAATCACGTTTACATTGAGGTAAATGTCAATGCGTATCCGTAAAGTGTGCGTAATTCGACATTATAGCATAGTTGAACATCATACGAGCTTTCAGGGTAGAATATTAATATGATCAATATCATCGTAGAATTAATAATAACAACTGATCAAAATCATCATGGAATTTTAAGTTTTGTATTTGTAAAGATATTTTATAACCAAAATAACAGTGGAAGAAATAGCAAATATAGTAAAAACATAAACCCAACATTCATTGCAACACAAAACGAAACAACCATCAAAACTAAATGTATATCGAACATAAGAAAGACACATGACTAATGTAATGCGATAATATGAAAAACAGTAAGCAATAACTAATCACTTGGGTGAAACTATAGTCTCGGTATAGACCGCACATGGGATGTCTTGAAAATATGTGAGACGACAGAATCCATCAAGGCTATTCGCATGAACATCAATTCGATACATTTCACCCAATAGTGTTATCAAAAGACATGAATCATCTTCATTGACATGTGTGACAAGGGCTGACGGTGCTAACGGGAGTCGCATGACATTAGACAGACTAAATACTTTCATCCACGTCTTACCTTCTAGCTTCCACATCGCAACAGAGCGGTCACCGAAAGGAAACTGGACAAAAGCATGTAGTTGATTACGCACACTAATCAAATCAGCATAACTCCCTTCATTAGCAACAATTGGAAAGCGTATTTCAGAAAATCCTTTCGAATCAACATCAAAGTGAATTATTACTTTCTCACCCCTGATGAAAAGCTGCGTCATCATGAAATACAATCCAGTACCACAAAATGTACCCCCAGACCAATCATAAGTCGCTCCATGGTATGGTCGTTTTTTTAAGAAACGTATTGTTCGCCACGAGCCAGATTTCATTGAGTATATATAAATAGTCATTGAACCACGCCTACGCTTGATATGAAGGATGTTGTAATCATTCGAAGAATCAACACAAAAACCAACAGCATCAGAATCAATTTTATAAAAACCTTGAGATTTTGAGGTTGATAAATTCTTGTACACTTCGGTCAGTGGATTCCATACAATCAGCTCAGTTGTGTCTTTTCGAACAACACATAACATACCATCCAAACTTGCTAAAACCATCATACGGTAGGGATGAGTCGTGAACGGGATTTTAAAATAGTCAAGAGTGGAATACCAAGGGGATTCAGAAGTAGACGAATGAATCGAACAACATGTACAACCAAGAAAAAGAATTTTCTGATCAGGTGAAGCCCGCATATACTGACAATGAAGCTTTGTAAATAAATCTGTTGACAGGAACGAATACCACTCTTTGCATACGACTTTGCATTTCGTAACAACCTTTGCAGGAAGTCTCGGAAGTATCTCGAACAATATTACAAGAAAATTAAGTTCCGCCATGATCGTTCTAGCTACATTGTGTGAGTTGAAGAAAGACAACATATTTAAATTCGTGCAAAAAACATAATACTAATTAAGGGACGAACGTAAACACAAACATTAAATAAAAGACAGGAGGTGAAATATAATAATAAAATGAAAATAAAAAATAACATAAGAAGATAAAATAATTTTTAAAAAGAAAACCCCTAACAGGAAAATATACACCAAGTAATACTAATATTTCTATAATTAGAAACAATAGGCAAGTAACAGATACCGTACACAGTAATGTATATGATACTAACAACGAAGGGCATATAAAATATGTTTCCAAAGAATTTAGCAGGTCACAATTTAAGTTATGTGGCAATTAACGTAAACGAAATGAATAGTCATGTAAGCATTAAAGAAGACAGGTATAGTAAGTATAATGAATGAAATATAGATACGCACCTTTGCAAATTTGACACGATGGAGATACAGGAAAATGATGTAAGTATAACACGTGAAGCCTAAACAACATACAAGAAGACAAGAAAACAAAGTTAGAAAATATAAAATAGCCGATCTAAATATATGAAACATGACTTAGAATGACAAAGGACATTAAAGAAATTTAATATTTTATTTTTATTATATTCAACGACATTACAACTAAAAAAATCTTAGATATATATATTACCTTCATGCATATAAACACGTAATATACATTAAACCCATAAGTTTTCGTGCACCCCACACATTAGAGATAGTATACAAATAAGTACACATAAATAATGTTCCATATAAACCTAATATATTTTATTAAATATAAAATCAAACAAACTATATATTGAAAAAAAATATGATTCTGTAAACATATTAGTAATATGCTTTATAAATAGAATATATTTTTATTAATTACCTCTTATTTTATTTAATTTTGAATTAGAATAAAGTTGTTTTACTTCAATTAAAATTATTATGTAACAATCCAATTACAATGTCCAATAACCCCACCAAATTAAAAAGGACGGATTGTTGTTCATTTCCAATTGTTAACACAATCTAACTATCAATGTCTTGCTTCCAATAAACATTAAACTCAACAGAAAAACCCCAATTCATCATTTTGCAAATGAGACCTAGGGTTTTGCGGCCGCAAAGGCGCAATCCCTGTCACTCGAAATTGTGTTTCGATCTTAATCGATGGTCTACCTCCAGCCAACCGACGTATGTAATGGGTCTCTGCATCATACAACACGATGTCTCTGCAGATTCATGTTATTGAATTTGGTTCCTAAAGATGGAGAGAAGCAAAATCCTATACTGTAAGTGATTTTCTTCTAAATTAGTAACCTAGCTTATCTTAGTACTGGGTAATCGATAGATCAATGATTCATTGCACATTCAAATGTGTTGGAGATGTAAGGTTTTACTTCTTACATTGTGTTCTGGTGAGAAAAATCATACTTGGAGTCCTTAAACAACAGGCAATGAACGAACTTTTCAAAATTAGGCAAAAAGGGAAAACTTGCATTTTATGCTGGTGTTTGTCCATGTTTTGTCGATATGCCAGCACTTATAGAACAATGGATTTACAAAATCCACCATTAATTTTGCTAGCTAAGGGCTTATTGTTGACTATGATTGATCTACATAAATGTGTAAGTATACAATAATATACAATAATTCATTATAATATCGATCATTTAAACAACAAAAATACAAATCATAAGAAGGATTGTAGGTGACCCTAGTAAGTCGAATTTATGACAGAAAAACATACATTGACAGGAGCAAATATTGTTAGATGATCATGAGGAGATGCTACAAGATACATACCTTATAATGCAACTCTTAGACGGATAGAAACATTTTGAAATGAATCTGGCTTTTAGTTAGCATCCTATAAATAGAGCAGCAAATATGGTTTTGTGTTAACCAACTCCACTATACCACTAACTCAAGAATCCCTAAATAAAAGGCTGGTGGAATAACCGCAATTAGGATGGAACATGAATTATATATTATGTATAGGTCAGTTAATATTAATGTTAAAATGTTAATGGGTACTTCCACAAACATACTTGATAACCATGTAATGCATGAAACTTTATTATATTGTGATGCAATGTAATATATGACCAATTATAAGTTCTGTGGATCATATATGTTCTGCATATGATAACATACTTGATCATATATGCAACTTATCTTCCAAATACTTTTTTATTTTTTGTTTTTAATATATGTTTATCAATATTATATAGGTCTTTCATTATTTTTAAAAACCACTTTAACGTGACTGCAGCGATTGGCATGAGTTCATTATTGTTCGTGTTTGCAGTTAATTTCGAACAATATTACAAGAAAATTAAGTTCCGCCATGATCGTTCTAGCTACATTGTGTGAGTTGAAAAAAGACAACATATTTAAATTCATGCAAAAACATAATAATAATTAAGGGACGAACGTAAACACAAACATTAAATAAAAGACATGAGCTGAAATATAATAATAAAATGCAATTAAAAAATAACATAAGAAGAAAAAATAATTTTTAAAAACAAAACCCCTGACATGAAAATATACACCAAGTAATACTAATAATATAATAATTAGAAACAATAAGCAAGTAACAGATACCGTACACAGTAATGTATATGATACTAACAACGAAGGGCATATAAAATATGTTTTCAAAAGAATTTAGCAGGATACAATTTAAGTTATGTGGCAATTAACGTAAATAAAATGAATAGTCATGTAAGCATTAAATAAAACATGTGTAGTAAGTATAATGAGTGAAATATAGATACGCACCTTTGCAAAATTGACACGTTGGAGATACAGGAAAATGAGGTAAGTATAACACGTGAAGCCTAAACAACATACAAGAAGACCAGAAAACAAAGTTAGAAAATAAAAAATAGCCGATCTAAATATATGAAACATGACTTAGAATGACAACGGACATTAAAGAAATTTAATATTTTATTTTTATTATCTTCAACGACATTACAACAAAAAAAATCTTAGATATATATATATTACCTTCATGCATATAAACACGTAAATATACATTAAATCCATAAGTTTTCGTGCACCCCACACATTAGAGATAATATACAAATAAGTACACATACATAATGTTCCATATAAACCTAATATATTTTATTAAATAGAAAATCAAACAAACTATATATTGAAAAACAATATGATTCTGTAAACATATTAGTAATATACTTTATAAATAGAAGATATTTTTATTAATTACCTCTTCTTTTATTTAATTTTGAATTAGAATAAGGTTGTTTTACTTCAATTAAAATTCTTATGTAAGAATCCAATTACAATGTCCATTAACCCCACCAAATTAAAAAGGACAGATCGTTGTTCATGTCCAATTGTTAACACAATCTAGATATCAAACCCTTGCTTCCAATAAACATTGGACTCAACACAAAACCCCCAATTCATCGTTTTGCAAAAGCGACCTAGGGTTTTGCGGCCACAAAGGCGCAATCCCTGTCGCTCGAAATTGTGTTTCGATCTTAATCAATCGTCTACCTCCAGTCAACCGTCATCTGTAAAGGGTCTCTGCATCATACAACACGAGGTCTCTGCAGATTCATGTTATTGAATTTGGTTCCTAAAGATGGAGAGAAGCCATATCCTAAGACTACTCTAATACACACCCCAACCCAGCCATATTATTTATTAAAAAACTAATTTCTACGTCTTCTACCTATACAACCCAAATATAACCAAACTATACTCTCATTAGAAACCCAACCCAATCAATTTTTATTTATACAATATGGTTTTTGATTAGTTTATATTTTGTTAAAATTAATACAATTTTATAAATAAGTAGTTTATTTCAATATATAATTTAGATCCATGATTCTATAGTCAAAAATAGAAAATCAAACAGTTTATAAATTGAAAAACAAAATGTGATACGAAAACATATCAATATTATACTTTACAAATAGAAAATTATTTTATTACTTTGATGTTTTTTTATATATTTTTGTATTAGATAAAGTTTGTTTTACTTCAATTGAAAATTTTAATATATCAAATTAATTAAATGGTCCACTAACCCACTATATTAAAAAGTTAAAAATTGTACTTGTTGACCTTCTATCACAAAACCCAGACCAAACCAAACTTCTGATTGATATTACGCACATTCACCACAAAACCCCCAAATCAACTCTTGCATAAGTGACCCAGTTCTAGGGTTTACGGCCGCAAAGGCGCAAACTCAATCGCGAGAACTGCTGCTTCGATCGACAATGCTCGTCTACCTCCACCAACCCTCTGTCGTCTGTGGTCTCTGCATTAGTAAGCTATCGCCTAATTTCACAACAATCGTTGTACACAACAACTGCGGGATTGCACCGATTAGGGGTACGTTTGCAACAGAAGGTACTTGTTCATCTTTTTTTTATAAGATCTAAGGCCGAACATGGTTGATTTAGTAGATTTGTGATGTTTTCTTAACCCCTAATTTATTTTTTCTTATAGTCGACCTGTTCAAGAGTGCATCTGGGTCAGAATTATCTCATGATTTTAAGGTTCGTTTTCGCAATTACAGACTAGTCATTTCGACATTGGGTTCCCGCATCTGATTAGTATTGACTGGTAATGTTTTTTGGTTTTTGTTTCTCATCTTATTTTTGCCAAATCCTGCATCAAATGGTTTTACCAGATGGTAATAATATTTTCAATGTTTTGTAATGGTTGTAAGTAAGGCAATTTAGGTCGACGTAATGAACAGATATGGTTTATTTGTAATGAGTCAAATGGGTCAGTTTGGTTGTTTTGGCATATTATGATAAAAATTAGACTACACTGAATATTTACTTGATCTAAAACTTTAACATGGTTATTTTTGTATGTTTGTGTTCGTGCGTATAAATGTATATTTAATAGAATTTCTGAATTTATTTTTGATACATGAAGTTTTTATGCAGGGAACTAATCATTAATCAGGATCGTGTCAAATTTTATGGGTCTTCTGTCAGTGTGGAAGAAGATAACAGGTTATTATCTTCCTATATTATCTGCACCAGAATGAAGTGTGCTTATCTGCTATATAATGTAAGGGTTTAATGTTGATAGCTTAGGGCTAAACATTTGATATCATGTATTTGTGGTGCTTGCTATTTTGTATGATTGCTTATTTTTTAGTATTTCCATGTCCACATTGCCTGTCCACCATCAATTTTGATATCTTAGGGCTTAATCTTGTTAACGAATTAACACTTAGTGTTGTAAACAATCAGTAATTCCCTACGTGTGCCTGTCCACCATTACATAGGGCAGAAAATATGGCCTATATTGACGCTCTATTAACCATGACTCTGATTGATCTTTATAAAAGCATGAATGTGTTAGAGTAGCAGCTATGATATGGTTGTTTATTGAATATTAAGACTGTAAGCCTAAAATAATATATAGTAATACAATCAGATTGCTTACTAAACAACAAAAATCAAAATCATAAGCAGCACAATAGGTATGCCTAGTAATCCACTAAATAACAAAAAAAAATACGTTGACATGAACATATATTGTTAGATGTTAAAGGAGGAGATGTTATAACATACATACCTTATATAGAGCTCTTAGAAAGATAGAAACATTCTGAAATGAAACCGGTTTTACTTAGCGGAATGCCTATATATAGACCACTAAAAACGGTTTTTGCTTAACCAACTCCACTATACCACTAAGTAAAGTGGACCCCTAAATAAAAGGATGATGAAATAACCGTTTTAAATTCAGTGCTATGTAGATAATTTAGATACAAATGGCTTGATGAATCTTGCTAAGATACTGGACCGAATTCATTGCCATTTGGTAGACATTGGTACAGAGCATTATATTTCATCATAGACTTGCAAATGAAAATTTAATTAAACCACCTGAATGAGTATGCAAACATTAGTACAAACCATTTAAATAAAAGATATTAGATTTTAGGCAATATTGTACGATGTATGTGCTTGCAACTATGATTTTATTGGGTTATTATATATGTCTACATACTTTTCATTCTGTTTACAATATCAAAGATATGCATATTATTATACCATAATATTGATATTGTATGAATTCTTCAAAGCTGGTCGGGGTGCAAAAGAGTTAGTGTTATTTTAGTCAGCGATGCTTACTGTTTTATATGATTTTTTTTAACCGGAGATGACCTAAAAGTCATACCCTGCTTCCGGATGGTTTTTCATGCTGCATATTTTGCCACTAAAATCGATTTTTTTTATAGATTTTGCTTGATTTCTATGACTTTTCTCACTTTTTGTTCCTTTAATTTTTACAATTTGCTTGATTTGTATATTTTCAAGTGATCAAAATAATGAGAGTTTTCATGAGTTATAGTTATTTGAATAATAGTAAATGTAATGCATGACTAATTTTATGTTCTGGACGATCATTTATGTTAATGTGTACTTTCAATTAGTCCAATTTTTTTCTTACCTGATAAATAGAGAAGATTTGGTCGGGAGTAGGCTTTTTATGGGTGCTTATATACCAATGAACAAACCTGCAGTGCGACTTCTCGCTTCATACTGCATGTAATAAAATATGTTTGTTCTGTTTATAACCTATATATTCTTTGATTATGATTATGCGATACATTTAAGTTGATATATTAAGAAAGTAATGCTAAAGAGTAATTATACAGGCTTTAAACTGGGCTTAGTGGGCAAACCAAAAATTTAAAGAACTTAAGCACTTATGGAATGTCATACGAGTTTCTATCGCAACCCTAAAAATTATATTTTGTGATATGATTATTCTAAAATACCTAATTTTTAGTATGAGAAGGTGTTGGAAGTTCATTTACATAACCCATAGGAAAAGGACTACCATTTTATTGAGACGTGCAACATAACTTGCTTACATTCCTCTTGTGTTGCTCGAACGTCATGAGTTGCTTAAACTTTAATTTGATTGTTTATCTATGACCTTTGAGCTTCTAAATTTAGAAGATAATATGTAATTGTTGTTATTTGAATTTTTCGCTCATCTGAGGTATGTTATAATTAGTGATTTTGCCTTATATTTAAATGATTATGTAGGAGTAGATCCCATGGGCCCAAACTGGAGGAGTCTATTATGTTGTTGAATCCAGTAGAAATTTTTACTAACAAAGGTAAAGTCGTTACTCATCTTAAGGTATAATATACAAAATTAATATCTAGCAACTTGATCTCGTGTTTTTTTTAACTTAATGCAATTTTCTAGTATTTTTGTAATTGTTTGGACATGTATGTTTTATATTATTTATGCTATCTGTCATGGAATTAGATGGTACCTTTTGAGGGTTCATCAAGATAAACATATTTGGTATATCTAATTTTTTTGTTTTTTATATGAAGTAATTGGTTATGAACTTGTGTATTTTATAAGTTTGGATTTCGCCAACAAATTTGGTTTGAATGAGAGGAAGAAAATAAATATCTTCATTAAACATATGTTCTCATACCAACTACCATTTAATAAAGTTCGAATGCTAATTCACACGACAACTTCAAAAATTAAAACATGAATATATGTGTTCATGAGTTCCTTTCTTTGTGGGATGATAGTTGTTTGTTTTGACTATATTGTTACATTATAACATTTGTGCTTACTATTTTGTATAATTGCTTATTTTTTAGTATTTCCACGTCTGCCATTACATAGACACAAAATGTGCCTGTCCATCATTAATTTTGATAGCTTAGGGCTTAATATCGTTATCAAATGAACCCTTAGTGTTGTAAAAAATAAGTGACTCTCTATTGCATTAGCATGTACAATTAAATAGCACATGCTTTAGAGGGAAATTCTTTTTAATACCTTAATTTTTTTAAACACATTGTGTTATTGGCGGCACCAATTTTACACTTAAACTCATCCAAGTATTAAAAGAGACTAAAACTTCAGGTCTAAAACTGGAATCCTACGAATACATAACCAAATAGTATTAGATCATTGCTGAGTAAATAAAACAATTTCCAAAAGCACGAAAACCATACCTTGTAAACAAACAACTGCAGAATGCAAACTACAATCCTGTGTCCAAAATATACCAAATTTAAATAAACAAAACAAAAATTCAATCATGAAACTACCGACACGACAAATTTACAGATTCATAGTCGGATTGGAATGAAAATATGTTATATGAACTCTGCACAGCAATGACTGACTGAGCCACGCCTGATCTGTAGAAGGTTAGGTTACTATCCTTATATTCCCATGACTCAAATAATACACCTAAGACTGTTTGTGTGTCTGCCTGCACCCATGTATCGCGGGCTGAAAGCACCCAAACATCTCGTGTATCATTCACATGAACACAAACAACGGCCACTTTTCCTTTGTATTTAATAAGCTTCCACGAAGAGTACGAACAATAAGTATCCATTGATGGGATTGGAATAGTTCGATATTTGTGAGTAGAAGAATCAATTCTGAGTATCTGATTATTTTCTAGGCCAATGTAGACACCCCATCTTGCTACAATGGCCTCGTCATTGGTTACCTCACCATCATGGGCCAATTGTATAGGTTCTTGTAGTCTCCAAGCCCAAGCATCCGAGTCAAATATCTCGAAACGATATGTCATACATACGACAGTGCCCCTTTTAACATTACTGCAAGAAAATAAAACTAAAATGTTACATTTGACGACAATTAAACGTACGACAAAGACTATGCATACCTACCCTATGACATATAAAACTTACAAATACACAAGTATAGATTTCATATGGAACAACACACGTTTGGAGGCTTGATAAATGAAAACAAACATACCTTCTTTTAGGAATAGACAAACGAAAGATCTTGTAATGTAACGGACGTGACCCTAATGTTACAAACGTGACTTTTGCTGTAGGATATTTCAATTTTGGATTTGGAATAGCACGCATATTGTGACTTGCAGGCTTAAACAATGCATAAATAGATAGTGGTCGGACCCACTGATGTGCAATCTCTACCACTAAAACACCTTGTTCTGATGCTGCATGAATTATGGTCCACGGTGCCATATAACCAATATCAAGCGATCGTGAACCGGATGAAGCCACAAAATGTATCTGGTGACGACCTAAGAAGTTTGGGCATTGAACAATGAAACCTGCGAGTACATGATTTTCTATTTTCTGTTGCTCTAAAACATATGCATCGTAGGATAGTAACTCAACTTCCTTGCAAGTACATCTAATTGAACTCAGAGAATTCAACGATGTTTTTGCCAGTATTTCCGACATAATGTTCGAATCAAATAGGCGAACCATTGACGGAGGCTGACCACTGGTAGGCTTACAAAGCCCCATCTAGAAATAAAACACGTAAATAGTCAATAAAAGTACAAAAAAAGTTAATTATATATGGGTTTAATTAGCATGAATGCACTCAGATGTTTTGTTTTATTATTAGGGCCCGACTTAATAACAAAAGGTAATAGTATATCAGCTGATTTAGTTTTATCCATTTCTTGTTCATTAAAGTTTAGTTGTTCTTTTTCATGATATCTTCTCTTTAATTTCTTTGTAAAAAGGAAAATTGGATAGTATATCAAGTAATTTACCTTTCTTTCATTAGAAAACAATAATATGTAATGCCGTTGATGATTTATATTTCTATGTTTTTTATAAGGTATTTTCACAAGAAAATGAAGAAAACTGACTATTATCCTACATTTACTGCAGTGCTGCAATGACTACAGAGACACTTGAAGAAGTTGCTATCAAGAAAATAGGTGATGCATTTTGTTAACTAAAATGTTTGCCAAATGGACTTTAAGAGAAATCAAACTTCTTCGGCACATGAATCATGAAAATGTGAGCTTTCTTACTGATGTTTGTGGTTGATTGTGCATAGAAATGTTTTTAACCTAATTTAAAGTTAAAATTATCCAGTATGCTTCTAAGAATCAAAAGTGCCTTCAATTAAGTCGAGTTAATAATTTTGTAGCTTGTATCTCTAATACAAGTTTGTGGTTTCTCTAGTTATAAACAAAGAAACCAAATGAAACATCTGGGATAATTGGATTGTTAAAGTGTTATTAAGTTGTGGCATTATAATGTTAGTGGGATTGACTACTATGGGAATATCTAACATATTTACTTATTTCCTACAGTCTGGGCATATTACACGCAACATGACAATATTTATATGCATTGACGGAAGGCGAACAGAGACACTCACAAAGACGGAGGTAAGTCTGTATAATTTAATAATCTAAAAGTGATCGTTGAATTATAATGGCAATACAATGGTACATGCCTTGTCCGGACTATGACGTCTGACTATGACTTGCCGTACCATGCATTGTGCATTATCTCATTTCAATACAAAACACTTAATAAAAATTGAACTAATATTAAAAATTACATACCTCACACTCGCCTTGATTCCTCAATTGCTCACACGCTTTGTATAATGGCACCACTGAAATATATTGAACATCAGTTTATTTATATAAAATAATCAAATTCCACTAATTGGAAACCATAAATATTTAATACTTGCATTAAATGAAATATATCGAACATGAGTCTCCATTATTTTGAATAAGCGCTTAACGTTTAGAAGCAATGCTTTGAAAATAATTATACCTTCTAATTTATTGATAATTTTTAACAACCTAAGAGTAACTTACGGCTGCCATTAACAAATATATCTTTTTTCACCATAATGTGTGCCACTACGGTATCTTTGAATAATCATATGAACATCAAAACTTTAAAGGTACCATATAGTTCCACATAAATTTAATAATTTTCATTACATGTGATGTAACGAATATTAGTGTCACTTGTTAAGAAAAGGTTTCAGTATGTAACTATTACTATATTTTTTTGAATTAGTATTCCTTCCTATATCGCAACTGGTTGCATATCAGATATGCATTTATTATGCGACAATGAATAGGACAAATATTTAAACTTTAATACAAAAACACAAAATAGAGAAACAACACCACACGATTACTAAACATAAAACACAAACGACAACATACAAAGTAAAACATCCTGATAAAACATGACTGACCAAATTCTATGGAAAAAGATAGAACTAATATAACCTAAAACCTGATAAAATGCTTGCACGAAGACAACATAAAGCAAACAGAATTTAACCCCTACACAGACCTAGGACGGTTGCGATTGAAAACCAACACCTTTGGAACCTTTAGGTTTTTGTTGAAAGTTTGGAGGGAGTCTGCTGTATCACCTGAGTCATCATCGGAAGGGTCAAAGTCATAGCTGTTAACATCACAACTTTGTTTGTCGCTATCAGGTGTTGTAGAGGTTGCATCAGGCGTGTCATCCGAACTGTCAATCTCTACAACCTCATCCCACTTCCAATTTGACAGATTTTCAGCCCTCTTTTGCTTTTTTCTTGCCTGGGAATCCTGATAAGAATTAAAATCAACATACAAGAGGAACAAAGAGTCAGCCAACAAGAACTATAAGCAAAGAAACATGAACTATTGTATATACATAAACAAACAAATCACCTCAACACCAAATTCACGATAAAGCTGGGACACATAGGACCTAAGATATTGTGTGTAGCTACGAACATCCAAACTCTCATCATCCATGTGCTGTCATTAAACAAATGCTTCCATTAAAAGACCCAAAACAGAAAACATAAAGACGTTACGAAAGATCTTCAAGATAATGAGCAAACTTTTGATATTTTGATAATAACTCACATTCTCCTCACGAGCGGGGCTTTTGCTGGATTTGTTGTCCATTTTGGAATATCAGAATTAATGATTGAGACTTTTTTCCAAGATGCACTAATCTGCCCTTATATAGGCAGAATAGAATGCAACTGCCCACCCCACTAACTTGTTTTTTGCCAAATTGATAGGAATTATGACCAACAGTTTTTGTATGAACTGTTTGCTTTAACTGCAGGTTTAAACAGCCTGTTTTAAATTGCTTGTTTAAACTACATGGTAGTTTCTGAGTTAGTGGGTGACATTGATAAAAATAAGGCTGATTTAAATAATTGGAAAACCGCTGAAATTTTTGTTTTTTTTGAATTTATATAAAAAATCAAGGCCATATAAATTGCTAGACTTGATAAACATATTTTAGATTATCCAAAGTAACCATTTCACTATGGGTAAGGGAGCACAAAAGACGACTAATTATATATTGTTGCAGCGATTGATATTATGCAAGAAACCAAAAAAAGTATATAAGAATATGCAACGTAGTTTAATTATATTTATAAAATATGTAGTAAAAATAAGATACCAACTTTTGCTCACATTACAAAATCTTACCAGCTTTTGAAATTCACACTTCAAAAGCCGATTGAATCAAAGAAATAGTTAAAGAATCGAAGAAAAAGCTGAAGAAAAAAAAAAAGAAATTCCTCATGTGGAAAAGGTTTTCCTTCTTAGATCAACCCCAAGATTTTAAAATTGATTTAGATCTTCACAAAACCATTTGGTTTTATCGGATCTAGAATAAATAGGGACATCAGTGTTTAATTAATTTTGATGATGCCTATTAGTGGTTTAAATATTTTATTGTGTTTTCTTTTAGTTTGTATTTTTTTTATAGTAATGGTAATTAATGACGATGCAAAACATGGCGGTTTATAGACAAAATCAAAAACATGTTTATTTCAAAAAGTTATACATTTCATATGGTTTATAAAGTGTTAGTGTTATATATGAATTTTGTATCACACAAAAAAATTGACATTTCATGTAGCATACAAAGTTTTACTGTCTCTAATATTATTATAAGAAACGCAAGTTCTGATCAATCAATCCAATAGGTATTTTTCAAAAAGGTAATTCAATCAACACTTCATAATTATAAGAAATATAAAATATCAATAAAACTGTCCACCACACCCATTACAAAATAATAGCAACACGTTTTTTTTCTGGTACAAACGTGGATATATTATTAAGTAAACTATAAAAGTAACGGGTGTTGTTATTTAGACCTTATCCTATAACATTTCAGTATATAATCATTAAATACTTATATAATCACTCATTAGTTATAGTTTATAAACGTTTATGAAGAAATTATATAGTCGTTTAATTTTTTTAAACTACCATTTTAAGGTAAGCTCTATATATGTTACTTTAATATAATTTTTTATTAGAAGTTTATGTTATAAAAATTTCAGTCCATCATGCTTCGACTGACACGAGTGTATTACGTATATATTTATCAAATTTCATAAACATTATGTATTTTGATATATTATGTTAACTATTTATACTTTATAAAATATTAAGGTACATTGGAAGGAAGTTGTTATTTTATGTATTTTAAATTATTTAACTTATATAATCTATACTTTTTGTGTTCCTTCTCCTGGCATATTCTGAAATTAACAAAAAACTTCTATCTTACCTAAATTAATACATTTTCTTAAAACTTAGAATTTTTAAAAATAGAAATAATAACAATTATATTGCAATTAATGTATGACACTGACGTGAATTTCTTTCATTCCTACAATTGATGTTTTTTAACAACGCATACAATTGATTACTTTATGTAAACACCAAACATTTAAATCAGTGAAACATAATCAAAGCATATAAAACATACTTATATTTAAAAAGCTTCACGTGTGATACATAAAAACTATGATCTAACCATACGGAAAATCAAACGCTAAGAAACAAAACATCAAAGAAAGTCAAACACTTATCAGCAAATACATGGCACTTCCTCTTTACTTGTAAACCTATTAAAAATTTTTCTTTTTTGCACGACTGCTTCTTTTTCTTTTGTTGGATCGTTGGCACTGATCTTCAGTGGGTTGAGTGGTATGGTTGGCTTTGGAGCACCTACACTGGTTTGCATTGTAGTACCACTCGATCATACTAAGGTAGCGATGGTATATAATCCGGACATTGATGGATCCGCTGAAATTACATGCCATTGCCTGTACAATACCAGACCATAAGTTGTTTACTGAAACCTGTTGATACCCACCCCGTTTATGTACTTCCATATATAATTTAAACAGATCGATACTTCCTTCAGGTTGCAGCCCTGCTGGAACCGGCCATTCAACACCAAGCTTGAAAAAGGAGAAGAGCATCCAATAAACAGCCTCATAAAACACGTAGCTATACCAATCTGGGTCTGCCATGACAATATCATAATTATCCAACAACTGTAGAAACTGCACTACATCTGCTATTGATGTAATTTCTTTGCTCAATTTACTTTTCACCTGTTAATAATTCAAAGGGGCAAAAAAATGTCATTTACGATATACACTATAATCATTTCATTTTGATTTTGTATACCAGGATAAAACAATATATTACATCAGAATGTAGTACAATATTGAAATTGTTTATGCTAATTAGGCTACTTACCGCAGGACTTTGGACGTGAGATGAAGCTGAGAAGGAGCTTTCCATTGAGACCTCGTCTGCCATTTGATACAGGAACAAAAATACAAGAGCAACACAGCAGGTAACCCTGCTTTTATAATGACAGCTTGTGCAACATCCACGTACAAAAAATGAAAGAACAAAGTAAAAACAATGTCTGCTTTTATAGATGACAGGTCGCAATTATAGGGATAACTGCAACCCACGTTTCACAATCTGCGAATATGAGGACTGCTGTAAAAACCACTGGTAACCTCCCATGTTCAGTTTTAACTGCTTAGGAACATGCAACGTGGATAGTTTATAGAAGGATATATGTCCACTGCTGAAAAAACTAATGGTAACCTCTGCTGAACTGCCATAACCTCCGAAAACCATACTGTAACCGTCAAAACCGTCGAGTTTGAAGGGTCAGGATTTATTTTCAGCCTGATCCAACGGTCCAGATTTGTATTACCAGCGGTTAGACTCACCGCTGGTAATATAATATATAATGTGGTCCGTGAGCAATTCCATAATTATATTTTATAATAATAAACTTTTATATTAAGATTTTAATTAAATACAGTTGTAACGGTTATTTTAAAAAAATTAAAAGCAAACAAAATTCAGAAATTATTGGGTATTAACCACTAACATTAGTCAAATTACAATAATTACATTTATTATAAATAACTTATTTCACCAAGTACATGATTATGACGTCATTACCACTAATACATGTATTTATTTAACAAAGTAACTATAAACAACGGACATACACACAAACAACTAGTTTAAGAAGGGTATGTGTATCTTCATATGCTAAACTTGTGATGATTGATCCGAGACTAACAATAGTGTGGATCCACTTGCTCGGTATCAATCATTTTGAACGCGTATTTGTCATAAAACCAATCGCCAACACTTTCCGCCATTGTCTGCAATACGACTCGTTTTAAGACAAAAATGTGAAACAATAGCTGTTTTACGAGATGTATTATAACCAATTTACAAATATCAAAGAAAACATTTTACCTTATCGGCCAACTTTGAAGTAGGATTTTGAAACCATATTGTTTGGTCAGTTTCACAATGAGTATAGCAAGTGTTAACAAACATTCCTTTGGATGAACTATTAGCAACGACTGCTATCGCCCCTAAAAACTCTGATCGAAATTCTGCAACAAAAACAAAGGAAAAAAGCTTCAACCACGAACATTAAACTCCACCGCTATTTAGTGCACACTGATATTAACTAGACAAATGTTTAAGGTTCAGGTTCATTTAAAAATGTGTTAAACGCGTAGGTTTCTTGTCACTCATATTTATCTTTTAAAGTACTGGTTTTACCTTCGAGTCGTTTAATTTGGTTTTCCGAGCATTCTTTCAAATCATTTTTGCACTTGGTGAAATCACCACTGGGATCGGCTTCATATGATGTCAAAATGTAGGACACCTTGAGTAAATTTATAGTAACAAATGAACTCTAGTTAGAAACAACATATTATGATCAAATGTCACTAAATACGAATATAAAACCGACCTGCCATGTATCATAGGCTGAATTTACCACGAAGACAGGCGTGTTAATGTAAGGCATCGCGTATTGAGGGTAGAAACACTACAAAGACATTGAATTTTAACATCACGTAAACCTTTGAATCTTCAAACAAAGAAAGTAAAGAGCAACAACAATATATGTATAACGCGCTTACTAGACCAGGTTTCATGTTTGAAGTACACTCCGAAGGTAGATTTTTGACGGATCCCTGGATCAAAGAAATTGACCAACGGTTAGTAAACACTTTCAACCCGAAAGAATGAGATTGACTAGCGAGTGACCCAAGACATATAGAGAATACATGTAACGCCACGACTCTGTCATAGTATTGTTCAAAACGGTACTCTCCCGAGTAGTCTCTCCTGTTACAACATTTACATTAGTATCATGATGAACTTTATTGCAAATAATATTATATGTACACATGTGTGTATGTATATATAAGAGGTAGCGAAATTAATGAACTTACACATGAGCAAAGTAACCGGCATCAGGAACACACTTTACTCTAGTGCCAGACGGGAAAAATCCCCGAAACTTGTCACAATTCAATATTGCAGCCAATCCACCAGCGGAACATCCCGAGAGAATAGCCTATTATCATATTAATTACACGTTTAACTAATCATGTTAATCAACAAAACTTGACTAGATATATACGATTGTAAAAATCTAATAATATTATAGCATGATGATACACGCAAAAGAGGGTATGCATGTTACATTTTGTGCATCCTTCATTCCAACATTCATGAGCTCCTCAACTATTGCATTGAACACCCGTGCACCTCTAAAGTACAGGCCATTAGCCTATATTCAAAGAGTAATTAGTTAATTACATATGATCAAAAGTAACACTTTGGTCGTATAATTAAGAGTAATTAACTTACAGAATCAACTTCTTCCACGTCGCCAGTAAATGATGATCCATCACAATATCTCATGTACACTCGATTCCAATTATAGAAGTCTGTAAATAAAAAAGTTTCCGAGATTAGAAAAAACGTACACCGAACCTTAAAAACCACAAAGATTGAAGTAAATATTCGATCTTTACGAGGATTCTGATCTTGTTTATTGCTTAATATCCCGGAGAAGTACAACTCCTGCATCAATTTCGATGACCCGAGCCCGTTGCTCATAGTTTTACGATTAACACAATCATTGATCGTATCACACCATCCTCCACCCTGACACCATATCACACGAAACGATTAAAATTATAATTGTTAAAATTCAAAAAATTAAATGACAAATAAAACGTTTATGAATCTTGATTGGTAATAAATTTTTTTTTCAATTAACTTAAAAGTACAAGGTTGCAGTAAATAAATTTCTTTTACTAAATACTATTAACGTTTTATTATTGTAAAATTTTTTTCAAGTTAGAAAAAATAATCACTAAAGTGATAAAAATACATATATATTTTATTTGTCTCGTTTAATTTTATAAGGTTAAATATTTATAAAAATATTATATATGATTAGAATAAATGATGAAACTTAAGTGGACTTTTTAAAATAACGTTAAAAGTGATTTTAATAAAACACTTGAAAAACTTAGTTGCTATATGTTTTGTTTAATATTGTAACGTACGGACCTGAATATGAACCAACCAATTGTTGACGCCATCTCCGAACCCTTTATCGAGCTGGTACGCGGGTGGGCTTCCATCCAAACAAACTGCACCATCAATAAAACTCAACATTTATTTATGAACTTACAACTTTCTGTAATTAGAAAGAATAATACAAACACAAAAACATAACACCTGCTCCTTTGGCAACAGCACTTTCAATGATGGTTATCTCCACCTCCAATGAACTTTCTATATTTAGAAACAACATTATACAGACTATAAATATGCACCTAATTGCACTTAATTCAACCATTTTTACTTGAAAATGGTGTAAACTTTTATATATGTGTTTTTGTGTGTATGTATATAAAATGTGTGTGTGTGTGTGTGTGAAAAGGTGTGTGTTTGAGGATGCTCAACAACGTTGTCAAATGTGTTGAGTGAAGATGAGATGGGTAAGAGATGTGATAAAGGGGCATATTTATAGGGATGAGAAAGTTCGATTATGGTCCATGTAGTATTAGATAAGTGAATATCATACCCCTTGAGTTTCAGTATTGTCATGATAACTCCTTAGGTTTAGTTTTTTTAAAAAACATGATGTCATCTTCATCAATATATGTACGTATATAAAGAGAAATAGAGAGAGAGAGAGAGAGAGAGAGAGGGCACAT
The DNA here is from genome assembly GCA_024085815.1 of Flaveria linearis. Classification (NCBI taxonomy): domain Eukaryota; kingdom Viridiplantae; phylum Streptophyta; class Magnoliopsida; order Asterales; family Asteraceae; genus Flaveria; species Flaveria linearis. The sequence goes on from CM044004.1 coordinate 91,373,349, forward strand.
GTATATACGTATGCATTAGTGTATGTAATGTGTATGTTATGATATAAATCAAACTAAAGATAAGTCTGGTTCTTTGGATATGTTCTATATGTTTCTGCTCTCATCATCTTATCTGTAAACTTTATGATGTATCTCATTCATCATTTTAGACATATCTTTATATTCATTTATTGGATAAATGATTATGTTTTGTTTATAGTGAAAAGATGCGCATGGAGCTTTTAATGTCAAGATGGTTAGCTAGATGTGTGTCTTATTCCATGAACCCTAATTAACCCACCCTCTTTTGGTGGTTCGGGAACAAGTTGTCATAAATGAATCACATGATCAACACTTTTGTGTAGTTTATAATCTAGCTAAGATGATGTTATCTTTTAATACTTTAACAGCTACATAACAATTTAGTAAAATACAGATTTCGTCTATGTAATATATAAATGCGTAGTTAGTCAACGTGCTTCATTAATCACACTTACCGTCAAATTACACATACGTTATCTTATAGAACTCTTGAGATTGAAATAAGCTCTGTTGATCATCTTTGATGTGTCTAGAGCAATGACACTTAGGAAATTGACTTTCAAGTCAACATAGCAAACGTTAAGCCCATATGTGTCCCATTGTGGGGCATCTTTGACATTTCATGAGGGGATTTGACTCAATGAGTATCATCTTCACTACTTTATTTTAATATTTTCATGCTATTTAACAACATATTCATCTTTATTTTCAACCCTGATGTTCATATACTTTTCATTCGAGAACATGCAAACACAAAATTTACAAGTATAGTGATATTTACATGCAACACTAGTAGAAATATTTGGTAAATATTCTAGAGGCCATTTTTGGTGAATTTTGCTAATATCAACTGGTTTTTGTTTGAACCAGGTGTCTACCATTAATATCGATTGGTGATCTGTTGGTGAGTAAAACGACGATGCTCCGTCAACAAAAGCCGTCATTGATCCATCAGTGAGATGCTTAGTTGTTTACCCATACCAAGTTTCCCTAGGAACCATTATTTACAGATCTCACGTTCTTTGATAATCACCCTCATCGAATTTAACAGGCTAGGTCGTACATGCCTCAAATCTAACAAAGGGCGGATCGAGAGGTACGTTGGTAGACGTGCCGCGACTTTACGAAGAGTGAAGGATGCAATTTGGTGGAATCCTTGTGGGTTAGTGGTAGACCACTAGGTTATGGTACATAACCTAGATAATGTTAGATCTCACGATTATGTTAGACTGTATGAATGTTAATTAATAGAATAATGATGTTAATTTGACTATTAGTTTTGTGTCCTTATGCTTAATTATATAATTTATATAAGTGTTCACATTTTACAAATCAAATGATGATGAAAGACAAGCACCAAGATGTGTATTAAGGTAAAATGCTAATACATTTCTCTTGTGAGATACCGGTACTAGAAATTCAGGAATCATACTTAGGGGCTGTTTGATTCTGTGGTCTCAGTCAGCCCCTGCTATCCGAGTAAGAGGTGTTTTCAAATCTGACCGGATAAGAGGAAATTTAGGCATGGGTCAGTCCCTGTTGACCGGGACAGGCGTGATATAGGCTGCATCAAACACACTGACCGGCCAAAATGTCTGACCGGGTCAGTGGGTCAGACTGCAATTAAACAACCCCTAATACCATGTCAACCAACAAGATTTAATAAACCCTAACCTTCAATTATAAAGAATATATAGTTTTATCTAATTTGTTATTGTTAAACTATGTTTTTTGTGTATTTAATACCATAATCACAACAAACTCACAATATAATAATGTATACAACAATGAAGATTTATATTAATCTATAACTGAAATGACATGTATATAAATAGTGGGATATATATTCATCAATCCACTCCAAAATATTTCTATTTAGGAGTAACCAAATATTTATTGTGGTTGAATTAGTGTGTAAATGTCACCAAAACACGATAAGGTTAATTAGTGATCACATTTTATGCTCTTAATGCTTCTGGCACTAACATGCACGATATCGATTTTTTTATATATTTCAAATTAAATACAACCTTTGATTAGATATATGATTTTATCCCATTATAGTAAAAACTATAATGAAACTTAATCTATATTGGTATATATTGTACATAATAATTCCTATAAACAAACAATGAATGGATAATCAATTAATTAAAAGTGTTTTCTTATTGATTCAGATGACTTTCGGCCGAAGAAACTTTAGGCCCAAGTAGACTTTATAAGAATATTACTACAAGTAATAATGATTAAAAAAGTAATGTTACGTACACGTTATGTATGCATCGGCCGTTATTGCATTTGAACGTGTAATACTGTTTGTGTGAATATGAGATTAAATTAAGAAAGAGATAATGTGTAGTGTGATGATTGGTAGAAAAAAAATAAAAAATCAAAAGTGTCGTTGTAGCTATCACAAAATGTCTCATCTTGCCCCTATCACACCTAGGGGCAATGTTCAGTTTCAAGGTTTGATAGGAGCGTCACCTAAAATTATCATGCCTCACTACAGATGGTCTAAAGTTATAAATATTACTCTCATGTAATTGTTAAAACTTACATTTATGGTTAATTAAAATCTTTCTTCTGGAACTTTATATGAGTTGAGCCGCTCTTAATTTATTTGAGATTGGCTCTTTAAAATTCAGTAAACTATACAATTATATCATTTACATGTAGTTACGCATTAACACGGCGTTATTAAACCAATATACAATGTGAGGTTATTTAATTATGTCGGGAACCTACGTACATAATTGGACACAATACAACCACACATTAAATTCCCACACGTACATATGTTAAAAGCGATTTTTAATGGGAACCTGACGTATACGTACATATTTGTGTATATATCTGTTCTTTCTATGTTTAGAAGTTGTCATTATTGAAAATAAAAGTTTCCCGACACGTCAATGAGTCCTAGATTAACTGGTTTAGGAGTAGACATCCTATGACTTCCCAAAGTGGAGGTCATAAGTTGGAGTCTCACTTGGTGCAATATCCTCCAAGTGGGCCAAGGGTTTTATCACAGTGGGTCTTTTTGGATGGTGAGTTTTCTTTGGAATGGTGGGCGAGCCGGGTCACCAGCGCTGTCTGTGTACGCGTGCGTGGGTGGCCTTTCGCCAATGGGTTTACCCAGGTGACTGAGCTTAAAAATTATTCGTTAACCGTTAACAAAAAAAAGTTTCCCGACACAATGATTACTTAAACCGATGGATGAATACAGTGTACATGAAGCATCCGATTGCAGACGTCATCACCATTTTCTTTATCAAGATGAAACGTTTCAATGCTTCCATCCTCACAATTTACAAATGGCACCTCCAACCAATGACATCATTTCTTTCTAAATATAGAGCTTCATCTTATCTTAATTCTTTTGAATTTACAAAAATTAAAATGATATATGTATTGGCTAACATAACCCGAACCCGTAATAACTATTATAGCTATTCACATACTTGGTCTCATCAAATGTGATTTGATTTTTTTGATCGAGTTTAGGCTTTACTGTCATCTCTTTAATGAAACCAATAACTTCGATCTCTTATTCTTTTATAAGTTTCTATTATTAGAATAACTAGTTTGGATAAATCGGTCAAGATTTTAATGCATTATCTAAATTATAACTTATATGATTGAGACTTCAAATCATCTTAGTATGGGCTAACTTTTTTATATGACTTATACGTCTAGACGTTTATCCATTAAGTTGATGGCTATTTTAAGATGGATCTGATTATGAACACCCTAACCTGAAATTTCAAGATTAACTATTAAACAAAGATAGATGGATCAAATGAAGTTAAAATTAGGAGCGTCTAGCTACTTTCTAAATAAATTTTGCATTTAATTTCGTTTTAAACCCTAGATAGACAAAAAACAAAAAATACATAAAAAATAACATAATTATTTGGCATTGAATGAAAGTTAAATCAACTTAAAGAGTTAGATATACTTACCTTGCGGTTTATATGAATTTTTCCCTTTGAGTCTTCTTGTACATGTATTGTTTTTTACATTAAAATTGATAACACTTATGGTCTTTAATACGGATATTTATATGAAATTCTCATTAAATCATGTCGTCAACACCGCTTATTATCGTACTCTTCTTTTTTTTTTTTCTATTTGTTCAATAAATCCTTCCTCTATGAGCCTCCCAATATTGGGAGGCTCGTTACTTCAATCAGTCCCCATGTTTCTCGAATAGAACGGTTCATTTATTTTTGAACCTCAAACAATACATGATTTTGAAGCTTTTTCCATAAAAAGATTACACAAAATATATGCTAAACAAAATTTCTCCTAATAAATTTTCTCTTAATAAATCTATAAATTGTCATCCTATTGCTTTTGTTTGACAATGGTGTGTATTGTTTTGGATGTAGGTGTTTGTTGTGAATTTTATTTAATTTAGATTTATGTATGTTGGGGGTTGGTTGATAGGCATACTTGTTTGTGAAATCCATCTCCTCTTATCTTTTGATGGTTGATTTGATGGTGGTGGTTGTCATGAATGAGTAAAGATTGGTGGTGGATGGTATTAGATAATATATACAACCAGAAATGTGAAGTTGCAAAATTCTTGAACATTATAAACTCATAATTGAACCACTAAAACATGATTAAACAGATTAAAAAACATTTTTAATAAACAAATCCTCTAATGTGCACAAATGTAACCATAAAAGTTATAAGTTTTGACTTTAGAAACGAATTGAGTTATGTTTAATAAACATATGACAACGTTGTTCAAATCCTCTAATTTTAAACTAAAGATGAAAATGAGATGTCCTAAAGTTGGTGGATGACTAGGAGACATTTAATGTGATATTTGTGTTTTTTTTTATTATAATTTTCTTTTTATGTTTTCTAAAAATAATTTGTTTGACGAGTTGAGATTTATATAAAATATTTTAAAATGCATGTATACTTATATTCATTTGAAAACTTATAACTTTTTGGAACAATGAGAACTCCTATGAACATGTAACTTTTTTATATTATATTAAAAAAACAATTGAACTATAATGTTTAATCTTCTCACATGAAATTTAAAAAGAAAACAATGAACGAAATTTTAATCTACACATATGTAAATCATATGTAGGTTATAATATCTACACATGTGTAATAAAACAAATAAATAATTAAAAAACACATAAAAATCACTTTGATGAGTTTTTAATGGGTTTTTTTATATTATTTGATAGTTTTTAATGTATATAAACATACATAAATATGTGTTAAAAGTATAAAATTTTAAAATAAATTATTGATATTAGTTCTCATAGTTTTGAAGACATTTATGAGTTTTTAGATGATCTTAACCCAATATATCCATTGTGTTATGATCAAATAAGAATTGAAGTACGGACAAGTTATTGTAATAACATATAGAAGGTTGGTTAATTCAAATGCTCCACAAATTTTATACTTCTATTGAAGTGTTTGTTAGCATTTAAAAAAAATTTAAAGTCGATAAATTCTTTATTTGTATTTATGCATCTAAATTCATAGCTTGAATATGAAAAATATGAATTTATCAACGTACTTTTATTGTTTCGTTTATTTTTTTCTTATTGAGGACGACTAGGGGAACAAAAGCTCCGAATTACTTTTTTGAAATTCGATTTTGATTTCAGATAATTTTTTGTGTATTTTTTTGACTCATTGTGTCTTTTTTTTGACTCATTGTGTCTTCTCACACTTTGTAGTAAAAATACACTTTGTATTTGAACTTTTTTCTTTATAAAATACGTGCTTTAAAAGTTTAGCAATCAGTTTAATGAAGATTATATATTATGATTTTACTGATTTATATAAGTGCTACGATGTTACCGTTACAAGGAAAATAATGGGCCGAGAGTTTACTTCTTATAAGGCTTATCGTATAAAGATTCCCTATAAGGATCTTTTCGTCCGGCCCGTTATGGCCCAGTTATTAGGCCCAAGATGGATCTTATTTTGAGGGTTAGCTCAACTAAAGGTAAAAAGCAATTCAACTACTTGAGATCGGCTTAACTTAAATTGAGTTTAGTTTAAGAGCGAGGCCAAGTTGATACTAGAGCTTATTTTATAGAAAGAGGTTCAAATACAAAGTGTATTTTTGTTATAAAGTATAAGAAGACACAATGAGTCAAAAAAAGTCACAAAAACATTATATCTCACAATCTAAATCGAATTTCAAAAAAGTAATTCGAGCTTTTGTTCCCCTAGCCAAGGAAAAAAATAAGAGAAAAGCTACAATTTTCCAATGTGTTCAACTAAAGTCTCTATAAGATATTGTTTGTCTTTTAAAAATCACTCAACTTTAATTATGTGTTTCAATCCTATGTACATTTTGTACAAATATTTGGAAATTTTAAATTAAGGTTAACATGAAACATATATGAATTTAAAAAAAAAAAATGATGTTAATTGAACACACAGAAAACTTACTTGCTCCTGTCAGACAGTTACATTATCACAATATTAAAAAAAAAACTTTAAGTGGCCTTAATAATAAACGATCTGAACATAACCGAGCTCAATCTTTAGAATTATTCACAGGCTATGCTCAAGTTCGAGCTTTTTTAAATTAAACAAATGAAGCTCTATTTTAATAAAATTGATATACAGCTCAACTCGTTTACACTTTTAACAAATCATCAGGGTATGTCCCAAGTTGGATTTATTGACTACATTTTGTATTATTCCATCCGTTTTGATAAAATTTGTCGCGTACCCTCCCTTTAAAAGACGACCATTTTACGAACTAATTAAACAAATCTAAAGTCATGCATCTTCGAAAGTTCTTAGTAAACTTCCAATAAAGAAACGTTGCATGTGAACGCAATTATAAACCTGCAAAAAGCGAAGTGCATCACGAAACGACCTACATATTTAAATGCTTTTTTTTTTGGTTTTTTAAAAAACGGTTTCTGAAAAAAGTAAGCATATATCTTAGAACGATCGCAATAATAAACAAAAAAGAAAAAAAACTATATGATTAGTGATACAAGTACCATTTATGCCTCTATCACTATATAAGTATATGACAACTTAGCAAGATTTCTAGGGAATATATCACAGTAAAATAAATAGAGTTTCCAATTTATCTAGTTTACTCATTTAAAATTGTTAACATGGTCGCTAAGTGCCTGATTTTATTGGTTCGCTTTCTCTTTTTTTTTCTTTGTTTTTATCCCAACCCGGTGAATATTTATCAGGTTTCATTGATCACAAAGTGATAAGCAAATAGTACCAAATACCGGTATCATACTAGTACCGGATTTCCCGTATCAAACCATTTTCCATGCTGGTACTGAATTTATCGAATCAAATCATTTTCGGTACTAATTCGGTTCCCACTTTTGGGTGCTTTCGGGATCGGTACTTGAGATGCCGGTATTTACCTTTCTAATATCGTACCGGTACTTGTGCCGTACCATACTGAGTATTTTTGGTATCGCTACCCAATTTTGGTGATTTTCGGGATTGGTATTTTCAGTTCGGTACCGGTTCGATACGGTACTGATACCGAACTCATCCCTATTGATCATGGCAACACATCATTGCCTCCGCCACCAATCACCCCTCCACCTCATCTCCCTCGTTTCTTCGCCCTTCCCCTCATCAAAGGATGACCCCCTACGTTTTTAATTCAACATTTAAATTTTTTAGCAATATTTTTGTTTTCTTAATTCCATCTAACCTTACATTTGCAAAAATTTAAACCATATCATATTTGTGAGAGACATTCACTAATTCATTAATACTACTAGGCTACAAGATAACGAGTAATTCAACATTTGCTTGCTTTATTAAATTTCTATTATCAAAAAAAATAATTCAAGAACACAAACTTTGATAAAATTTCAATTTTAAAAATATTTCTACGATCTTATGACATTGTAGTATTAGCGATCGCTCCTATAAAAATAATATAAGTTTAAGTCCATACAAGTATAAGTTAATGGTATTTTAAAGTGAAAAAACTGTTATATATAACCTATTTGTAAGCGCCAGTAATGTTCCACACTGACACGCCACGTGTCACGCTATGATTGGTCGGTGTTTATTTCTTACGGTGTTTTTAATGTTTATCTATTTTCCTTTCTAGGTACATAATATTAACTGAGGCTGAATCAGATGTATACGATTGACTCCATAGTTTCTTTACCACTTACCAGGTGGGGGGTTCTAACCTTGCACCCACCAGTTTTTTCTAATGTTATTTTCCATTACTTTTCTTATATATTTTTTTGTTTAAATTAATTTTCTAAAATAATTATGTCGCAACTTACGGGTAAAAAAAATATCGAATTTGTGTCTGGTAATAGTCGTTGTTACAACTACAAAACTTTCGCCTTACTTTCGATGTATTTTTTTATCTTATGTTTCAGTTTCCTCACATAATACTATTTTCTATTTATGTTTTAATCTTCAAACCAATCCACAATAACATTTCTTTTACGTAAACACGTGTATGTCATCATCACAACACGCATAATGAAGTTCGAAAATATAACATCATATGTTCCCGTCGCAACGCGAGGGTGAAAAAACTCATTGTTAAAATAGACAAAAAGATAGCCGGCATATAATTTGAGAGTGCAAGTTGTTGTGTCGTTGGCAATATTCAACTCACAAACAAACTCTACCAAAGATGCGGGACCCAACAATTCAAACTTGGAGCCCAAGAAAGTTTTCATGTGCCATTTTTCTTCTCTTTATTTAATTACCACTATACTTATCTAAGCATCTAACCAATCATTCACAGACTTCAATAATTAGATTGTCCATCAATGCTCTCAGAACCGGATCGGACGTCGAACCGGACGGCTTACTGGTTTGATGGTCGGACCGGTCGGACCGGTCGGACCGGATGGACCGGATTTAACTATATTTTAATTATATTTATATATGTAATTAAATATAAGTAATTTATATATGATTTATACATATATTTATAGTTATATATAAAACTTAACTATATTTGTATATACAAAGTACTAATTTATGGTTTAACACCCCGTTTTTACCCACTAAAATCAAAAAAAAAAAAAAAAAAATTCAAAATCCGGTCGGAACCGAACCGGTTCGCCGGTCCAACCGCCGACTCGGTTCGAACGGCCGGTTCAATGCTCCAAAAACGATCCACCCTCGACCGGACCGGACCAGCCACCGATTCGCGGTCGAACCGGTCGGACCGGCCGGTCCGATCCGGTCCTAACAACATTGTTGTCCACATCTCATAATTTCTTTTTATTTTTTACACTTTCAAAAGGGTTATATCATATATGTTACATACATTAGCTCATTCTAAACTGCAGTTTATAGAGTAAACGATCATTTACCTTTTTGTAGACTGTAGTTTACTTATTTTCGGGCTTTTACATGATGTATGAATCAAAAATCCGCTTTCAGAAATTATTAGCACGTAAAGAAGTGTGGGAAACGTCTTAAACCGTTTATATGTGCGTTAAAATGCATGGTATTGTGTCCGGGGTGTGGCCGAACTCTAGGGCAAACAGTAACTCTGTCCTTTTTTTCGCTACTTTCTGAGTCAAACATGGGAACTGGAAAAAACTTTGATGACTCCGTACAAAACAGAGAAATATAAAGAAAATTATGAAGTGGCAATCTGGAAAATCCAGAACGACTTCCGCGCCTCTTATAAATTAACTAGAGTCCATGTAAAATTCTACACGTTTAAGATTTATATGTAAAAATATGGTACTAATAAATAATCTTTGTTCAAATGACATGCACATAAGCTATATCAACATCCACGAGCATGATATACCATTTTATACCTATTTATAGAAAAAATAATTAAGGAGTGATGAGATAAAATTGATAAAAGAATTTTTAATTTTATATATTTTGTTGAAGAACTCTGTGGTCGTGTAGTTTTTTCAATTCTCAGCATAATACCAATTTTAAAAGTATTAACATGTCCGTATATATACCATCGTATACATAATTCTTATGATTCTTTATGTAAAATTGTTTATGTAGTGTTAATGAGTGTCATATATTATCTTTTACATATATATTGTGCAGTTTTGGTAATATATAAAGTGTTAACGGACTTACTAACTGGTACGTAATGGCGAAGCTTTATAAGGGTTTGGGGCCCTTTTTTTTCGTCAGTAGTTTAAATTTTCGGCTCGATAGTGTAAATTTTCAGTCCGGTAGTGTAAATTTTTTAAAAAATATAGAGTCCGCCCCCCTAAAATAGTTTAGTTTCGTCCCCGCCCTCCATAAGCTTTCGCTCAAGCTCCGCCACTTCCGGTACGTGACGTTTTTGCCGAATATTTTGACTAGGGGTGTTCAAAGTCGGATATCCGAAATTTCGGATATCCTAATTTCGGATATCCGAAAATTTCGGATAGTGAAAATCATTATCCGTATCCGTAACCGAAATTTCGGATATCCGAAATTCAGGATCCGAAAATTCGGATATGGATTCGGATAGTGATTCGGATATCCGAAATTCATTTTTTATTTTTTTTATTTTTTTATTTTTTTTTTATTTTTATTTTTATTTTTTAGTTTTTTCTACAAAATATAGACATATAATATTATAAATAATATAAAAACCAACTCATATCATAAAATTCACAATATACACTAAAAAATCTCAATCTAAATTAAAAATATATCTAAAATTAAAAAAATAAAAAAATATTTTTTAGTTTTCGGATAATCGGATATCCGAATATCCGAAACTTTTGAAAATTACTATCTGAATCCGAAATATCCGAATTTTTGGATATCCGAAATTCGGATATCCGAAAATTCGGATATTTCGGATTCGAATTTTCGGATTTTCGGATCGGATTATTGGATTCGGATATTTTTTAACACCCTTAATTTTGACACTCTAGAGTCTTCTCGAAGTCTTGGTGTCTTAACGAGTGTCACGAGAAATTCAAGGCTAAAACAGGAAAAACGTATGCAATATCGTTTTTTTGCTTGAACAACACGACACGAAACGCCATCGTATCATCGACCGCCATACTTTCTACATGATATATAAAAGCCTTAAACCCTTAAACCCCTTTTCCAAGAAACCACTGTCACAAACAAAACATTTCAGTTTTCACACATATTATCTCGAATCTTCTTGCAAATACATAATTCTAAAAGCTTCAGATCTGTAGTTCTACTGTTGTTGACGAAGATGATGACTAGAGGAACAACGACTCTGCTCCGATCAGTGAGCACACGTTTACTCTCAACCGCTGCCGGAAACGGGACGGTGATCGGAGCGATGAGAACCACCGCCGGCGGCGTCGGATCTGAGAAGGCGGTGGCGACTTGGTGGATTAAGACGTCTCCGGTGGCCGGTGCTCGCCGTGCGAGTACGGTGGCGTTGGGGGAGAAGGAACAGCAGGATCATGAGAAGGAGACGGTGGCTGCTGGTGGCGCAACTGGTGGCGCTACCGCCGGTGGCGGGAAAGGTAAAGAGGTGGTGAGTTATTGGGGAGTGCAGCAGTCTAAAATTACGAAAGAGGATGGTTCAGAGTGGAAGTGGAATTGCTTTAGGGTAATTAAACTTCTAGGGTTTATTGATTGTTATATGTCAGATGATTTGTGATGTATGTTATGGTTTACTGATTGACTGATTTGAATTGTTGATTATAGCCTTGGGAGACGTATCAAGCCGATTTATCGATTGATTTGAAGAAGCATCATGTTCCGACGACGTTTATGGACAAATTTGCGTATTGGACTGTTAAATCACTCCGATTGCCTACTGATATCTTCTTTCAGGTGAAGTTAATTTGACGAAATTGTTGTATATGATTGTGCTTTAGGGTTATAATTTCATGTTGATCGTTATGCAAAATTGATTTCTTTAAATTGGTACGATAATCAACAGTTCATTTCAATGCTCAAATATGATTGTGCTGAAACTTGAATTGACCATGACAGAGGCGATACGGATGTCGAGCAATGATGCTTGAAACAGTGGCTGCAGTTCCTGGAATGGTGGGAGGAATGCTTCTTCACTGTAAATCTTTGAGGCGTTTCGAGCACAGTGGTGGGTGGATCAAAGCTCTGTTAGAAGAAGCTGAGAATGAAAGAATGCACCTAATGACTTTCATGGAGGTTGCTAAGCCGAAGTGGTATGAGCGTGCTCTTGTTTTCGCGGTTCAAGGGATATTCTTCAACGCCTACTTTCTTGCATACCTTGCTTCGCCTAAGCTAGCTCACCGGATCACTGGGTACCTTGAGGAAGAAGCAATCCACTCGTATACTGAGTTCTTGAAGGAGCTTGATAAAGGCAACATAGAAAATGTGAAGGCACCAGCCATTGCTATTGACTACTGGCGTCTTCCAGCTGATTCAACGCTTCGTGATGTTGTAATGGTTGTGAGAGCAGACGAAGCTCATCATCGTGATGTTAATCACTTTGCTTCGGTATGCAATAATTACAATTTCATTTCCTATATTCTTATGAGGTTATCTTATCCCAATTATGATTGATGTGTTTTTTCTGATATTTGAATTGTATATGTTGCAGGACATACATTACCAAGGACTTGAGCTTAAAGATTCTCCGGCTCCAGTTGGGTATCACTGAAGAGGATCATGAACTTGATTGTTGCTAAAATCAATCTTTTACCAGGATCAGTAATAAAGTTGGGTTTTTTCTCTGGTAAAAGTGATTGTTCTATGATTACTTTGTATAGATTCTATGTTGGTTTTGTGTTAGTTTGAGTGCTAATTGCAAAAACCTTTGTTACAACTTTTAAAGAACTATGAAACAATATGTTTTGTTTATTAATGGCTTTGATGTTCTTTTCGATTGGCAGGGTGTTGCACCTGCCCAATTTCCATGAGATTCATCTTTCAAGACTTGCATTGATTTGGTTTTGAAGGAGATCAACTGGAAATTTTCAATGGAGTGTATAACTTGTGTCTAGTTTTGGTTTAAACAACTGATTGTTTGTTGGAAATCGAAGCCCGAATTACAACTGTTGCAGCATATGCAGTTTGAAACCATAGGATTGATTTTCCTAGTGATGCAACACATATTAGCTTCTTTTATATGGCATGATGCATCATCAGTTGGGTTGGTGGTTGTTTGAGTAGAGGTTAATGATAATGAAGGATAGTGCACTAGAGATGGTTTACTGCAACAAGAGAGAGCTTTAATCACTGTTTGCCCATGATCTTGTCGTTATTGGTGAAGGCCAGTTTTATTATTGTTGGTTACTGAATCTAACGATTACAAATATCATTATGAAGAACACTGGTTTAGAATATGGAACGAAGTTCTTTGAGCTATAACCCATGGACACCGAGCCTTATGGTTAATACTTCATAACAAACTTATTGGCTCTCAAAAACCTGATTGACATGGGGTGATCGTGTAGAATTTAGCGATAGCACCACAAGATTTAGTCCCCCCTTGAACCAAAAACTGTCGTCAAAATGCTAAAGATCAAATAAGATCTTTGTGAAGATGGTTGATTTGGTCTCCTATTTATTGTTGTTGTTAGCAGGAGCGGAGTCGGCCGTAAAAAAATTGACTGTTAACTAGGCTTTTTAGTGAAGATAGATGACCTTTGAACCCATAGAACTTGAGTAGCATGATTGAGTCGTTGACAGGAAATTATATCTAGGTGATCATGGTTGGTTGCATGCCTATGGCAACTAAAAGAGGAGGGGGCACTATCAATTACACATTTACGTATAACAAGTACCCTAAGGTCTAAACTACCCTGAAACACTCAAAAAGTTAGAAATGCAACCTTAACTACCTTGAAACTTTTATTTTTACATTTAAATAACTTAAAAAGAAATTTAACTTTTCTAAAAATAAACGAATTTTTTTAAGAATAAACGTTTTTTTAAGAATAAACGTTTTTTTAAGAATAAACGTTTCGACATACGATACCTTTCTCGAAATAGTTTGTTCATCGTACTTTTAAGAATACGTTTGTTTATCGTATTTCGAATCGTCAACGGAATAGTCATTATAAGTAGCTCGTGATCCGTCACATGATCATGTGGAACGTATATTTTTTTAGAAGAACTACTTGTCGTATCCTTCAGGGGTTTGTCGACAAGATTTTTCATAAAATATAAACTGCTATTATTCGAATTCAACGAATCCAAATCGTTTTCAGAAATGTACAAATTTGGGTACTCATCAGACATTGTTGTGTTTGTGTAATTGTTGTGTTTGTATGATTTTGTTTGAGTTTGTGTAAATAATAGTGTGTATGTGTGAGCATTTATATGGTAAAAAAACTTTTTTTGGACACCCAGTCGCGCTCCTCCAACGGTCGAAATAACATGTCAGGGTACCCGCAAGGGTGGCGGCGGTGTACCCAAGCGGGTACTCGCCAACCCGAGCTGGTACCTGAGGACGCCCCCTCCTCCCTAAGGTATAAAGGAACTGAGTACTAGTTTGATTTATGAAATCTCGAGTTTCAAATATTAAGTTTCGGTCAGCTCGTTTTGAGTTTTATTTTTTTTAAAAAGGGCTCGGTTCGTGGTAGATCTTCTTGAGATGTTTATTATTTTCTAATTGTCTGATTACTTATATACTTTAAAAGCCAAACCTAAAACTTCTAAAGCACAAATTACAACCATGTTATGCATGTCACGTGCATGCTTCTTGCACTGCCACACCTGTCTAATCTTTACCCCCCCCCCCCCCCTCTTTTCCACCAACCACCGTCATTTTCTTCCGATTATTTTTCTGCGACTTCATATTAATTTCTTCCACAACAGGCATAATTTGTTTTAGACTTTTTGGATTTTAGTTTTGAAGTTTGATAAGGTGATAGGTATAATTACAGGAAGGTGGTTTGTTCTTCACTATATACCGGTTTTAGATTAATATGGTTCGTGAATATGTCAAATTTAATAGTAACGTTGCTGGTGTTCTATATATTCAACAGTGACGCTGCTGGTGTTCTATATATTTATAGTTATAATTTATGTTTGCTACCTTAATCGCTTAATAATAAATCAGTAAATTTTTACTGCATATTCCACGCTCTAGACATTTTCACCTTCTGCACCGAAATGTCAGATTATAGCGTTTTAGGACCACATCAGTACGATAATTATGTTGTATGTATTTCAACTATTTTGAAACGTCAATGAATTTAGCGTTCATATGATGAGCTGTATATTCGTATGATTCTTTGGTTTTACAACCTCAATAAGTGTTTTTCTCAAATTTAAACCTACGTACCTGAATGCTTTATATATTGTTTAGTCTATTACTTTGAGAAAATGATAAAGATTAATATGTGTATATAGTTACATTCTCAAAGCCTGAATACGAGTCACTAGAACAACCAACAATTCCCATCGTTACCTACTAACCTTATGAATGTTATGCAATTTTGTGATTGTTTTATGACACAACTAATAATATTCAAAGAAGTGAAGCCTCTAATTCTTTTTGGCTTTACATATCCTACTATATTTAGGGAGTTATAACACTCAAATTAATCTAGGTAAATAGTTAACACTTTAGGCCCTATCAAATATAAAGACCTTGCGGCCGCTGCGGAGCGCGGGAATCTTCACTAGTTTATTTATAAATGTCATTAGTAGCATATATACGTACATGCATATATATAGTATCATGTCTAATAAAATCTTTCTATTTCTATGGGTCATAAATCAATTAGAAGTTATTTAATTTGATAGTCTAAAGGTAAGAGTCAATTTTTTAGAGATAGGAGAATGAAGACAATGTCTTCAACTGGTTTGTCAAGTTAGAATTTATGTTTTACAGATGTGAATTCCATTAGGAGGTGTTAACAACGAGAATTACATTTTTTTTTTCAAATATGAGATGGTTCTTTCATCTTGAAGTCGATTAGTCACGATTCTTTATATGCGAAATTTCATAATTAACCCTTTTAGTGATAGATGGTTTAACATGTTAAATTAATGGAGTTAACATTTTATATGTAAATAATAACTTTTTTAAACCTTGTGGAGCCAAATATAAAAAAAAAATTAAATGAAAATAACAAATGTGACAAACACACAATGAGAAAAATGATAATATACTCTTTAATGCAATTGAATTGAGTTGATAATCTAAGTATATTCATATATATATATATATATATATATATATATATATATATATATATATATATATATATATATATATATATATATATATATATATATATATATATATATATATATATATATTAAACAACCTAGGATGTATATCTACAATATCTTGTGTATGTAAAACAATTTTGGACACCAAAAATTATACAATCTGCAATGTTTTTCAATCTTATGTTAAAATTGTGATAAAGGAAAACCATAAGAAGTATGGTTTTGCAAGAAGATATTTATGCATCTTGAAAAGTTCTTGTTCATTCGCAACAAATTTTTATGACCCATAAAATTATATCTAACGAAGTTCCAACATAATAATCATTTTGATTTACTTTAAAATAGTTGTACAATAGCATATGCATAGCTAGTATTATGGTACCGTGTGTTAACGTCAATAACACAAACAAGATAATAAAGAAGATAGGGGTGCTTATTCGAATCAAATTTAGGTTATTCGAATCGAATTAGTCAAATTTGGTATTTTTAAAACTGAACTGGAATTCAATTCGAATAATTCAAATAAGATTCTATTCGAGTAGACTTATTTGTATTCAAATTTATTAAAAAAACAGAAATAAACATCTTTGAGGTAAAACATAACATTCATAAGTAAATAGGTCAACATTGTCATCTCGTGTTCCTTTGCTAAAAATGCTTTGTTACGAACGGCTGGAGTTTATATCAAAACTCTAACCACTTAGTGTAGTAAACACAAGTACTCGGAGATATAAGTCCATCAGGTGTGCACTCCCTAATCCGCGGGCAAACGCCACAAGGAACCGAAGCCATCGCGCCTCGACTCAGACCCCGGTCAACATTTCCCACAGGACACCTATAACACACACTCCCAACCGCGATCGAATGATACTCTCCACACCCACTGCTCTTGACCTCAATGATCAACTTCTCAAGAACCATAGTCCCCAATATCTCACTTATCTGTTGACTTGTGTAGTTTGCATTAGTCAGCCTATGTTTTTTAATAAACTCATAAACTCCCTCAGCTGTTGCCACTTTCAGCCTTTTAACAATCTTTAAACACACATCTTTGAGTTGATTGATGAAGTCTGTATCAAGTTTACCATCAAGATACCACACGCCACCGGTGACAGTGGTTGAAGGGTTGAATTCTGCTGCAATGTAGTGGTGTCCTTTGAATTGGGCATGTGGGATTTCTTCTATTAGTGATAAAGATAGAGGTTCTTGATGCTTTTGGTGACTGTGGGTGTTGGTAGTTTTGATTCTTGCTGTATGTTGCGTTTGTTGATCGCGCTTTCGCCTTTGCTTTTGACGATATTGAGGACTACCTGATCATATTCGGTTAGACCGCCTGCTGGTCTTTTTCTTTTCTGTGAGTGATTCATCTTTGAAAATGTTTTCTGCAGTTGTATCAAGATGTTACAAAGTAGTATTAGTGTATTGAACATTGAGATATTGAATCAAGATTTCTAAAACATTAGGTTAATTGGGTTCTTTAAACAAGTTGTAGAGATCATTGGGGTATGTTCAATGCTTCAAATCATAATGGTTTGATGATTTAACAATAAAGAGTGTGAATTAAACTTAAGAGTAACACATTAATAAAAAAAATTATTGGAGGGTGTTTATGGTTCAGTTTTGACTGATTTTTAATCAAAACATGAGCTAACAATTACCAACAGTTTTTTACAACTGTAAACCAAAACATTTTTTTTCTGAAATTCAATACGATATTAACATATCATTTCATAGTATCAAATACTTACAATAAAGAGACAGATAAACCATAACTGAACAATAAAAAATTTTGAAACAAACCAACTGTTATTAGATCGTAACATGCTTTACGATTTGGGCTTATTGTACCTATGTTCTATTGTTCATTAAAGCCCCAATCATGTAATTATAGTTCAATTTAAAATAATTCAAAGACGAAGTATTGCATACCCTAACATCATAAGTTTTTCCCAACCAAATATAAACCCTAAATCAAACCATTCTATAAAGTTTCAAAATCTCTATAGCAACAACACGAAAATTTTAAAAATAGTTACCGTGAAACCAAACTAACGAATCAGTTTAGACGGTTCAAACCGAACCATGAACACAACAGCTAAACGGTAAAATTAAAGAATAAGTAAAATAAGGTTTTAAAAAGTAGAAGATAGAAGACGAACTATACTTGTATGACGACACAAAAAGAGAACTAACGTGTCTCCGTCAATGGAGTAAACAGAAGTAACGCCGGTGATAGGTTTAATTTTAGTCTTGAAACTTAATAACTTGTGTGTCAAGCTTTTAAATCAAGTAATTAACATATGTACCAAAAATAATGCCTACCAAAGCGGATGGGCCTAACATATTATATTTTTTATTTGAATATTTAATTACATGTGTTTAAATAATAGTTAATAAACACTAATACTAAATTATTTTTTATAAAATTAAAATTGTGACCTTTTTCCCTTATCTTCGTGTATCAGAAAATATTGTGACCTTTCTAATATGGAACCCGTATCTTTGATTGTGATTGTGGTGTTCGTTAAACTTCATTCATCCAAACACACTTAACTATTAATTTAGTCTTTCGTTCACAACTTATGATACGTGTATTAGTTTTTTAATATAAATATGTATAGGTAGAGCTGTACAAACCGGTTTATATACCAAAACCGGTTCGGGTTCAAAACCAAACCGGTTTGTATGTCATTGGATCAAATCGGTTTTGTTTCAAACCGGTTCGTGTTACAAACCGGTTTGAAACACCGGATACTCAAACCTATCAAACCGATTCAGACCGGTTTGATGCCGGTTTTTTTTTACAAACCGGATTTAGGACCGGTTTTTGTCTTTTCAAACCAGTTTATAAACCGGTTTTGAGAGTGGGGTCTATAAACCGCCAACAAACCTGCAGTTCAGGTCGGTTTGGAACCGGTTTAGGCCAAACCGGTTTTTCTTTGAAACCGGTTCTGGTTTTTTCGGCCGAACCGGTTCCCGAACCGGTTTTTTTGTCCATGCCCTATGCATAGGTCATGTTGAAAGCCTAATAGATACAGTTGAGTGGTCAGACTTTAAAAAAATAACAGACAAATACAATAAGAGACAAATTCAAGATTTGTGGTCTCTTGTTTAATACAACAACATAAACTTAAACTTAATGTAAATAGCTAGAACTCTTGTTGTATATTTCTTCTTCTATTCCATTTTTTTAATGCAAGTATAATTTATTGGAAACAAAATGCATCAAGTGGCCACTAGAACACCAAAGTGCTAGATTAATTGAACTATATGCAAGTGGGTATGACTATTTCAAAGAAGAACGTGGGTTAGGAGCCAAGTTTGACCGTGTGGTTTTTAACGGTCACTATGGATAATGCGTATCATGCAAGTAAAAATCAAAAGTTTTAAAACATATAAAAACTTTTACTTTGATGTGTTTTATCTACATAAATATACACAATTGTATATAAGAACCATAAATTATAGAAATATGAATTATTGATAAAAATGTTTGTTCTTGCAAAATAGTTTAATATTTTGTAATGAACCTCATTATACACACATATAAAAGAGAGAGAGAGTGAGAAAACCAACAATTTAGTTAAAACTATGAAAATTACTACTGGTCAATCATATAATTTTTTTCCTTGTTTTAATTGTATTTGAGTAAAGTTTAATCTTGATGTTTCAAATCTTAATAAATAAAGATGATAACAGAAAGCCACCAGAATATGACACATGAAATGGGGCAACCAGTGTATGTCTGTGCGCATAGTTACGCACAAAATTAAATAATTATGTCTAAATTACGCAAACATATATAACAAGCAAAAATTACACAACCTACGTTATAAGAAAAGAGGAAGTTGTCCTGTTTTTCCTAGATTTCCTCAAATGACAAATTAGTGTCACGTCAACAACTATATCATATACTATACTGAAACTAAAAAGAATCACATGTTCAATTTTATAGTATATTTTTAAAATTAATAAAAATATATAAAAGTTATTTATATAAAAAATAGAAATTTGATAAAAATAAAAAATTGTCAACTTTTCTAGTTTCCATCCCATTAAATAAAAGATAATTCGTTTCTTTGATATACCTTGTTGACACATAACGACCCCTAGAATTTGTACTTAGTTTAAAATCCTAAAGTTTGTTTATTTAGTTTAAATCCTAAAGTTTGTTTATTTAGTTTTACTTGTTTTACATTGACCTTCTATGAATATTATAAAGTAAATTTGTATCAAAGTAAAAACAAAAAGGGTTTTATTAGGATGATATTTTTTTGTAGAAAGATGATTGGTGCTTGGATAATATAAAAATAAAAATAAACATAAAAAGTCCATAGTATATTTTACAACTATAACGCGCGTGTATGGGGCACAAGAGGTTGACGGTTGACCAAAACAAATTAAGTTTTAGGCAACAGGTTTGCTAGTGGCATATTTTCTTTTGTGTAGAGTATCATGCATATACACACCATTAAATTTCCTTCAAACTCGATCATTTGCAATTACATCAAGCTTTTTTATTCAATTCCCATCAAAATCGATCAAAATGATGCATGTCATTGAAAAGTTTGAACATCTCAAAGTACCCCTAGAAGCTATAAAATTAGCAACACACAACTTTGCTCACACGAATCACATCGGTGGAGGAGGATTCGGGAAAGTATACAAAGGAGAACTCGTGCTTTCTGGCATACCTACGATCGTTGCTTTAAAGCGTTTAGATCCTAAATTCGGACAAGGAAACCCTGAGTTCTGGAAGGAGATCGTTACTCTCTCTCTTTACAAACATGACAACATTGTT
The DNA here is from genome assembly GCA_024085815.1 of Flaveria linearis. Classification (NCBI taxonomy): domain Eukaryota; kingdom Viridiplantae; phylum Streptophyta; class Magnoliopsida; order Asterales; family Asteraceae; genus Flaveria; species Flaveria linearis. Next base: position 91,394,281 of record CM044004.1, read on the forward strand.
TCTTTATTAGGTTTTGTGATGAGAGCGATGAGAAGATCCTCGTATATGAGTATGCACCTAAGGGAAGTCTTGACTCGTATCTCAATAATGATGATTTAAAATGGAGTCAACGGCTAAAGATTTGCATTGGGGCGGCTCGTGGACTAGCATACCTTCATGATGCTGGTCATGTGACAAATCAAAGAGTATTGCACCGAGATATTAAAAGTTCGAACATCCTCTTGGATGAAAACTGGAATGCTAGGATTTCAGATTTGGGTCTATCGAAATTTGGTCCTGCAAACCAGCAACATACGTTTCTCATGTCTAACGCTGTAGGCACAATAGGGTATTGTGATCCCGTATATGTGGCCACAGGGTTGTTAACAAAAGAGACTGATGTTTACTCTTTCGGGGTTGTCTTGTTTGAAGTATTGTGTGGTAGATTGTCTATTGGTAACACTCGTGATGATCGTGTTCGGCCTTTGACAGGATTAGTGCGACAACACTATGAAGACGACAAAATACGTGAAATTATTCATGCTAGTATAAAAGATGAAATCAAATTTCATTCTTTACAAGTGTTTACTTCAATAGCTTATAAATGTATAAGCATAGACCTTAAAGAGCGTCCACTAATGACAAAGGTCTTAAGTGAACTTGAAAGAGCGCTTCAATATCAAGATCAAGTAAGTTATATTATTTACCATTTATTTGTTTTCTAGTAGCTTTGTTGAAACAATTCTTCACTCTAAAAGAAATATCAGTGTATTTACTACTAATTATTTTTCTACTAATTATATATATTAATAGATTTGTTGATTATTTTTTTATCGAACATGTTAGACATGATAATTGGCTTATTCTTCAATATATTTGTTTTTATAGACTATAGGCAACAACAGTCAGACGGGTAGGGAACTGGTGGCGGCGAAGACAAAAAAGACAGAGTTAACGGTAAATACGGGTGTTTTCATTCTCTTTTTATTATTTTAAGAATTCTCTCGTTTTAAAATGAAACTACTAAGATAACTTCTTTTTAAGACACTTGATTAACTTAGTTTTATTGGGTCAAAGGGTGTTACCAACCTAAACCCCTTGTAGATCCATTAATGAGTCTCAAATAGATTTTAATAGAAAAATGGTTAATGTAACTAGTGGTTTCAAAAATAGTATTTATTTTATTTGGGTTTTTTTGGGAAATTAAAAAAAGGTTCAAACGAATTCTTCATGTGTACTTGTTTTTGTGTAGGCGAACAGAGACAATGGCCACATATCTTGGCAACTTGTGCCAGTGACAGAAAAGATGAAGTGGAGAGAAGAGGTGTATATTTTTAGGATTTTCTATTGTTTAAAAATATATATATATCCAATAATAGAAAAAGTATCTGAATAGATTCACCGTGTATGTTTGTTTTTATGTAGGCTACTATGAAGTGGCGAGAGAAGGCGTCAACGGTGGCGGGAAGATAAAGGAGGCGGCGGCGGCGGGTAAGGAAGAGGCGAAAGAGTTGGCGGATGAGATGGAGTTGGCGTTAGAGAAGGCGGAGGTGGTGTTTGATAACTGGTGGGATGGTGTTCGCAGCAAATGGTGAAAGAAAGTAAACGATGGGTTGGTAGCGTATGCGATACGATAGTGGCGACATATGAATGGTGGGGTGGTCGTGTCGTCGGTATGGTGGTTGTTAAGTCTCTAAGAGCATTTGTTTTGTTGAATTGATGTTTGTATGTTCATCACACATGAGCATAATATGGTATTGTTGAGTGTGTATAAACTATGATTTCAAATAGTCACTCATATTATTGTATTTTCTTCTTATCTTGTTATGTGTTAATATCAGCCTTATGATTCATATCATCATTTACTAATTAAAGTGAAACGAACTAGTAAGATTTCCATTGTGGGATTTAAGCATTGTACCACATGATATCAAAGAGAGGAAAACAATAGAATAACACTTAGGGCAATCGAGTGGAGTCGGGGACGGCCACTCGGGAGATGGGTGGCACCCTGGGGAAAAACAAGAATACCACGCTCCAGACTTGGTGAAAAAAAAAATCCTTAAATTGAGGATTGTATTTACCCTAGTTGAACCAAAAAGTAAAGTGGTGTCTGGGGAAGCCCGGGAACACCATGCCCCTATTAAAAAAAAACAGATAAAACTTGAGACAAAACGACTCCGAGTACCCTTAGATAAATTTTGAATTATAATCAATAATTTTAAACCCGGATACCCGTCATGTTTGAAATAGAAAAAAAATAAAATATCTTTGTCGAGAATTAGAAATTGAGCAACTTATATCATTTCAATATCTAACACATAGGGCATGTTTGTGATTGCTTTTAAAAAGACTTATTGACTCTTTCATAAGTTAATAAATTAGTATAAAGTGACTTATTAACTTATTTACTCGTCACAATCATATTATCAAACACTATAAAATAACTTTTTAATTTTTCAAAAGTTAAAAAGTTAAAATTTGATAAAAAGAAACACTCCCAAACACCCAGGTAGTAATATAAAGAGAGGCACTCCATACCAAATTACCAATAGGGTACTAACAAAAATATTATGTGTGTGTTGAATGAATAACATCTATGTTGAATGTATTGGTATTAGTTTTATAAACTAACACTATTTAATCAGTTATATTGACTCACTTATCCCTATTAACCAAAAGGCATTTTAGCACAATAGCATCCGGCTGTATTAGCCTATTTTCATCAATAACAACCAAAGCATAATCAACGCAACACAATATCACGTATCAGATCTACACTCGCCTAACATAACAAAACCCATTTAAGTTGCTAATGAAATTAGGAATGTAACATACAACAAACATATCACTTTTGGAACTCGTAATTCCATTTTTACTCATATCAAAAACAAAGTTAGGTGAAAAAAGACAATCCATCTGATTCAAAATAACATTCAAAGCAGTTCATGACATAATTTAATCAAAACCAAACAGCTAACACTCTTTTACCTATTTCTTTTCTTCCTTCTCAGCCTCTGCAGCCCTCTTAAGCCTTGCACCCAAATGGCGTTTGTTTGTCCTCTCAACGCGTAATTTAGCATAGGCATTGAATGATTTCATCTCTTCGGTAACCTTTACAAGTTCAACCGCTGGCTTCTCCCTTACAATAGGCAATACCGGGCCTTGAACCTGAGTAACAGTTGCCAGCTCTTCTGGTGTAGAGTCACCCGCCTGATTCACAAACATAAAAAGCAACCCAATAAGTACACGTTATACACTTTGACATTCAAAGCACTAAACAGAAATCACATTGCATTCAAAACAAGTAGTTCATAACTTTTAACAAAATACATATTATTTTTTAGTTATTTACCTTGGTCTTCCTTGCGCGCCTTGGGAAGACAACTAACTTCGCCTTGAAGGTTTTTAGCCTCTGAACATTGGCTTGTAAGCCTTCCAAAGAGCGATTCCTGCGCCTATGGTCCACAGCAATACCGATGGTTGGAGCAAGTTTCTTTGGAATACCTGCAGCCTGTTTTACAAAATGTTAATCTCAACCACATTAACTTCTTTTAATCTATCATCTTTTCTATTAACAAACTCCTAAAAAAATACTATTGTGATGACTTAATACAAATCTTTCAACTCTAACCTTCAATTCTTCAAGAGAAAATCCTCTGCCCTCCCTAAGTTTCATGTTGTATTTCAAGGTTTGCCCATGAACCTGAGGACGAAGCTTTCCAGCAGGCCTTGGGAAAACTTTAACAGCCTTTGCTTGTCTTGCTGTATATTAATACAGAATAAACCATAGTAATTACCTCAATAGAAACAGAGCTAATAATTTAACTAGAAATTCTCAGCATACCGTTGCGTCTCCTGGTTTTGCGGGCAGGTTGGTTGAACCATGTCTTGACATAGTTTTGCCAATGCTTCTTGAAGTGCCCATTTGGGATAACATTGTTATGCTTCACCATGACTTACCTGCAAAAAGCATCATAATCCTTTATTAACAACTTTCCCCTTCACAAATTATCTCATACACCATAATAAAGATTTGCAAATGCCAATGTTAACAATCTAAAACATACTAACAGACCTAGTTTCTAAAACTTAAATAAAACAGATACAGATATACACATTCTTTATCTTAAAATCTTCACAATTGACTCTTTATTTAGATAATAAGGGACCATAAAGATCACAATAATATAACAATGAAATTTGAGCAAAAATGTGTTATATGATATATGAGTTCAAACTACAAACTGGAAATCCTAAAAATCAAAACTTGTTGATCACAAGCAGCATGTAAATCCCCATTCCATACATTCAAAACAAGTTCAAACAAGAAATAAGCAGCTAAAATGCAGATGTTTACGCTAATCAAATCAATCGACTTTGAAACTACAGATAGCAAACAAACAGACATTAAGCTAATCAAATCAACCTCAATAAGATACAAAATCAATCATTTTTGCGCTATGATAATCATCATCAAACAACAAAATCAATCACGTTGAAACCACTGATAGCAAACAGGTGTTGAATTAATCGATTCATAAAAAGTAATTATTATTACGAATTGAAGGAAAGCATACCTGAGTGAGTACTGAAAACCTACGCCTACAGAGATGAAGATGCTGATGAATCGGGTGTATGAGTGTTTAAGGTAGGGGAAGATGATTGTGACCTAGATCCAACGGCTCAGATTAATTCCCTACTTATATGGGCCGGGCTAAACTAAGGCTTACAATGAGCCCATATTTATTATGGAGCCTGTGAAAATGTGATTATTGAAAGGGTAATTTTGTAAAATAATAATCAATTTTCAAAAGTGTTCCAATTAGTTAATATAAGTCGTAAAAGTGTTCTAGTTAGATAACTCAGTTTTTATATTTTATATATTAAAAGCCTTAACATGTTTTTTAGAATGTTATACTTTTGGTTTCAATTAGAAAATCTTTTTTTCTATCTTTTAATGCTGATACGGAACGCTGACGTAAATTTTATGTACTTTTTTATTTATTTTTTTTATAATTAACTTTTTTTTTTATTTAATATAATTTTATATATTACAAATTCTGACCACCATATCTTCTTCACCGTTACTTACTTGACATAAGAAATTTAATGATAACTCGATTTGATCATTTGATGGTCCAATTTGATAAAAATATGCATTAGTGACTAAATTAAAACACTTTTGAAACTTGGTTACTATTCTGTGATATTTTTCCTTATTTGAAGTAGTCATAGCTTTTATTTTATTTTAGTTGTCACAGCGATATTAGTAACATAACTCTTTATACTGTTTCACTTGATTTATGCATGTTTTACGTTCGTTTTTGCTTATAAATTGTTCTATTTTTTGTTTAATTTATTATTATGAGTGAAATTAAGTTTAATATGATGTTAATATTGGATGATTATGTTACTGATATCAACAACAAAAGTGAAATTAGGAAGTTTATTGTTCGAATGACGTATTATTAACTATTAACTAATGGATAATAATCGGAAACCTAGGTGTTTGGTAAAATATCATACTTATAATAATTGATTATATACTGTGACATATGTCATTATCAGATTTAACTTCATAAAACTTTGCAGCCTAAACTTTCCATAACAAATTTTTCACAAATAATGTTATATTTTTTATTTGAAGTTTTTATTGAATTAATTATTTTTTTTGAATAAGAAGTGTGAAGTTTTATTTTTCTTAACTACCTTAATCACCATCAAAATTCCAAGGATTTTGAATCTGTGATATAAATCATCTCAAACCTTATTTAACCCCTAAAACCTTATGATCACAAATTCTTATTTTTATATTATTGATTTAAATTAAAAACGATAGAGTCTTAATACCTTTGTTTACATTTTTTAATTATATATTTATAACTTTTAACTCATGTAATACACGGACTAATAACCTACTTATTTATATATTTGCTAAAAAGAGACTTCTGAAGTTGAGATAAGATATCATTTTAAAGATCAAGTTACTCAAACCTAGACATTTTAGCATGGATAACATGAATGTGAACAGCATGATTTTTAACAAACTTAGGTAGCTTGATCACAGCGCAAGTTATATTGCCACAAATACCACTCAGACTCAAGACATGTGTCGCATTCTATTGGCGGGACACGTTTAACTAAACCTTTTAGTGAATTCTGTCACACCCCAACCTTGACGGCGGAATCGTCGAGGCGTGAGAGTTACGATTGTTCACAGCCACATAACGCTATTGCCTGAAACATGTTAAAAATAAAAGGTCAACATATTGTTGGTGAGCATTCTATAGTTTTGAATACATAAGTATATAAAAGATGGCAATTCATGTTGTAAATTAGAGAACAAGGTAACTAGGGATGTAAGACAAAATGCACAATCAAACCTTGACAAAGTTTACAAGTCTCAAACGTTTTACAAGTATATACGATTAGCTAAGTGTACTTGGATCAACCAAGCAGGCTTGTCAGGCCCATAGATCTATGACGTCGCCAGACTAGCAATAGTTAATGATTGTACATGTATTCGACATTACATGGTAGCTACAAGATTCAACTAATCACAACATACAAGTAAATTGCCATAAGTTTACAAGATTCAATGTGTTTACAAGTGTAACGTTTATAATGTAACATGTTTCACCCAAAAGTGTGTGAAATAATAAAATGGGTATAGAAATACTCACAATGACGTATAAGTATATAAGAGGATTATAAGAATTAACGATGCTCCAACGGATTCTTTTACAAGCACCTAAATGTATATTACAAGTTTAAGTTTAATAATATAATTAACGTTCAAATAATAGTTTGGCTTTCAATAGTTTTAAGGTTTTTAATAAGTAATAAGTGTATAATATATTATTTACATTTTTAGTTCATTAAAAGAATTATGTAAGTAATTATTTTAGAATTGACCTTAAGTATATTATTTTAAGCAAATAACTATTTAGTAAATTAAAACAATATTTTTAAGTTTATCTTATAGGAATTAATCTGAATATATAATTTGAACAAATAATGATTAATACGTTAAACAATATTTAAAACCTATTTTATAAGAAAATGAACTAATTAAACAAAATAAATAACTAAATAAATAAAGAAATTTTAAAATAAATTCCAGAAAATAATTAGGTTGTTTTAAAAATTTTTAATGTTGTAAAAACATTTTATAATTTTTAGAATTTTTTTGAAATTTTTAAAGCTTTAAAAAGGCTAAAAAAAATGTGTATAGGTGCCCGGGTCGAACCCGGGACCTCCTCTTTGTCACGGGGACACTGAACCGGTAAACCAAAGGGCCGTGGCCGCGAGAAGATTCAGTGTTTAATTGTTTTAAGCTCACTGATCGATCGAAGCCCCAATTGATCATCAATTTGATTCTGATAACAGTAATAATCATAGGGCTTTGTTTGCCCTTGTAAAATCGAGTATGTACGTATGCTCAATTACCTATATGGTGATGAACTGATGTTAAACCCATCGATGAACAGACCGTGATAATGTACCAACCGAGTGATGCTCAAACAGTGTTTAAAATCGAATTAAACTTGAGGGAAGCTTCGAATGATGATCCTGATCGAAAGCCCCTTATCAATTTCAGTTAAAATCGATCGGGGAATGGGTTTTAAGTAGTGTTGCAGGTCGACAGTTTGGTGGTGTTCGAATGGGTGGTTTTTGATGATTTTCGATGGAATTTGAAATGGTAATCGATTAGTTGTCGTTTTATAATGGTTTAGGTTCGATTATTTCAATTATTTTTGTAGTTTGGTGCTCGGTTAATGCTCCCCGAAATCTCGGTCGAGTGGAGAAGAAAGAAACGGGAAAGAAGGGGGTGGGGTTGGGATGTTTTCTGATTTTACAGAATTGGTCCCCGTGGTTTGTACCACATGTCAACTGAAACATAAGGTTTGTTTCAGTTTTATATAAATTACACTTTGGTCCCTGAAATTATTATTGTTATCATTTTATGTAAAAGATTCATTAATTACAAGCTTTAGCATATTAAAACGTATATTATCATTATTATTATTATTATTATTATATTATTATTATTATTATTATTATTATTATTACTATTATTATTATTTTTATTTAAATACATTAACTTATTAACTTCTGTTGGATCATGATAAGGCTGGTGCAACCAAAATCACTTCATAGTCAATTTTTGGTACTACATTCAAAGGCTTCCGAAGCTGAGAAGAGATCTTCCGAGAGTCTGAAGAACAGCTTCCGAAGACAAAGTCTGAAAGAGCTTCCGAAGACAAAGTCTGAAAGAGCTTCCGAAGACAAAGTCTGAAAGAGCTTCCGAAGACAAAGTCTGAAAGAGCTTCCGAAGACAAAGTCTGAAAGAGCTTCCGAAGACAAAGTCTGAAAGAGCTTCCGAAGACAAAGTCTGAAAGAGCTTCCGAAGACAAAGTCTGAAAGAGCTTCCAAAGACAAAGTCTGAAAGAGCTTCCGAAGACAAAGTCTGAAAGAGCTTCCGAAGACAAAGTCTGATGAAAGAGCTGAAGACAAAGTCTGCTTCCGAAGACAAAGAAGACTCCAAGCCTCGGAAGAAGCAGTCTTCCGAAGTATAAGTGGCTTCGGAAGAAGTTATTCTTCCGAAGTACTTTATCCTTCGGAAGACATTGCTATGTCCAGCAGATAAAAGTATGGTCCCTGACAGTCCGCTGCAGACCTCTGATACAGCATGGCATCTTCCTAAAGAGCCATGTTGTTGACCATACTTTATTCTACTGTTCACCTTTTTATGATAGTACATGTTACCAACTTTAGTTGGTGACAAATGGTAAGTCAGGGACATGTCCTGACTACCAACTTCAGGCAAAATGTCTGAAAGACCTCACCTAGAGTCTTGTAGTATAGATGTAAGGTTAGAGGTGTCCAGCTGGTATCAAAGTATATCCGGCTGTAGGTAGTATTATATATATCTTCTCCCTGTAACTCTTTATGTAAGCGATTAGAGTCCAAGTGTCTTGTAATCCTTTGAGTTGAGAAGCAATATATAAAAGTACCTTGAAAATTTACTTGTTGTGTTAAATTTTCTTACTGCTTGTTACTTGATATATTGTGATCAACTCTTCATAAGACTGCTTGCTGAGTGTTGATTCACAGTGAGTTGAGAGAAAAACCACCCAAATCCGATCCTGCAATTGGTATCAGAGCACCAGGCTCTTGATTGTGAGATCTTACCATCCAAATCAACCTGTTTTTCACTCCTCACCATAATCCACTCACTCAAATGGCCGCTCTCTCCAAGGCTGATATGGAAACTGGTACCATGACCAAGTCCCTCTGATCACCCTTGAAGACTTTACACATGGTGCATCAGAATGGAAGGCTTCATCAAGTGTCAAGATTCAAGGATGTGGGACTCCATTGTCAATGGTCATTTCATACCAAGCACCACTTCTGCCACTGGTAATCGCATCATTCCAAAAGATGTTGATGATTACTCAGAAGAAGACAGGAAGAGAATAGAGCTGGATCAAAGGGCTATGACCTCTCTCCAAACTGCTCTACCCAACTCCGTCTACAGACGCTTCAAGAAGTGCAAAACTGCCAAAGATCTATGGGAAGCACTGAAGCTGATGTATGAAGGATCCAAGGAAACCCAAGAGAACAAGAAGGATCTCTTAAAGCAGCAATTTGAGAACTTTACTTTCAAGGCCGGTGAGACCTTGACTCAACAATACTTCAGGTATGTTGAGCTGGTAGATACTCTGGAGGATATTGGAGTTGCTCTTGAGAACAGAGACATAGTTAGGAAGTTCATATCCTCACTTCCTAAACTATGGATACATTACTGTGTTGTAATCAAGAGAACTTCGGACCTTAAGACTCTTACTCTGACAGAGTTTTATGGTATCCTAAGTGCATTCCAGATGGAGATGAACATGCAGAACTCCTCTGGTCACTCCAATAACCAACAGAGTTCAGCCCTTCATGTGGTTGAAAGGGAAACCATAGAACCACAACATCAGTTGCTATGTTACCCTGACAACTCACACAGTGGACCCTACATTACTCTACCTGAGACTCCAAAGTCTCAAAAGGTTCAACACAACTCCTCTCAGGATAGTTGTGCCTTTGTCTCTGGAAGTGGACACTCTGGTGATTTTCAATACTGCTTTGATGATCTTGAGTGCTTCAGTCCAGATGATGTGGAGTATATGGACATTGTCCAGCAGATGGCTCTTTTAACTTACAGAGCGAAGAAGTTCTTCAAGAGAACTGGAAGGCAATTCCCTCAAACCCAGTCAACAGCAAGTTTGGGTTTGATAAGAGCAAAGCAAGGTGTTACAATTGTAACCAACTTGGTCACTTTGCTAGGGAATGCAAGGCTCCCAAGAACAACCCGGGAACCCCACAGGCCTCCACACATCCCACTGCTCCCAAGCATGAAGAAAAGTCAACTGAAACAGCTGCTGTTGCTCAGGAAGTTGACTGGAGCTTCATGGTACAGGATGTGACTCCCGCTCAAGCACTTATGGCCGGAACAGATGATGATCAGGTATATAAACATCTTTGTCTGCTGCCTGTATTGCTAAAGTTAAATTGTATAAGGATTACATTTCGGAAATCAGATCTGAGGTTGAGTCTTTAAATGTGCTAAAATCTGACTTTAAAAGAGCTGAATCTGACTATCAAAGGAAAATTAATGAGTTAGAGAAAACTGTGTCTCTTTTAAAACATGAAAAGACTAACTATAAGACTCAAATCAAAGATCTGATCTCCAAACTTTCTGAAGTTCAAGCCCAGTTAGTCACAGCTGAGGCTCAGGCCAGGAAGCAAGCTATTGCTGAGCAAAGCTTCCAAACTATTCTTGCATCAACCTCTCATTCCAAAATGTTTTATCAAAACAAGAAGGGTTGGGAACCAGTGAAATAGCTCCACCACACTCTTATGAGTCTATTAGACTACCTAGATGTGGTACTGAAGAGCAAGAGGTTCCAACTGCTGACCCTTCTCCATTGGAACTAGAGGATGAAGTGAAAATAGTGGCCTCCACAGGGGAGAAACAGGAGGATACACGCATCTCCACCTGTGATGACCAAATCCTGACCACCAAGGCAAGAAGAAGAAGAGCTAAAGCTGCTAGAAGGACTGCCAAGAAGGTTGCAGAGTCCAAGCTTAAGTTTGACCCTAAGCAAAAGGGTGTCTTCATTTCTGCCGGATTTCAAGTGGTAGGTACTTCTGATTCAGGAAAGGAGTGTAGTACCAACACTCCTGTCCTACTGAAGGATCAGAAGTTGAAAGGGAAAGTTGCTGATGACGAGAAGAAACCCAAGAAACAGCAACCTGCAAGTTCCCAGAAGACTAACATTGCCTGCACAATGTGTGGTCTGCACAACCACATGGCTAAAGATTGTTACTACAATCCAGCAAGCACACATTATGCAAATAATGTTAGACAAGAAGGAGTCAGAGAAGGTTTCTCAGTTGGACCACTTCAAAAGGTCCAAACGATGAAAAAGGGAAAGTTGGTCTCGGAAGCCAAGTTGCTTTCGGAAGAAATTGCTTCTTCCGAAGGGAAAATGGCTTCGGAAGCCAAACCTTCTAAGGTTCGGAAGAACAAGAAGGCTCCCTTGAAACCATCTCAGAAGAAGACTACTTCGGAAGAAAAGGTGGTGAAAGCTTCTTCCGAAAAGAGAGAAGCTTCGGAAGAAGACCATGCTGCAAAAGCTTCAACAAGTTCATCCTCAAAGATCAACCAAAGGATGGATTGGAAGATCAAGGAAGATGCTGCAGCCCAAACCTCTTCTTCAACAACGACCTCTATTGAACCCCATTGCATATCTTTTGGTTCAATTATGTCACTATCTTTGGAAGAGCCCAAGACCTGCAAGGCTTGGGCTTCCAAACAAAACTAACCATCTCATCTTATGTACAGGGACATCCATTTGACAAGAACAACAATATCTGGATTGTAGATAGTGGATGCTCCAGGCACATGACAGGGAACAGATCTCTCCTTCAACAATTCCAGAACTTTGATGGAGGGCCTGTCCAATTTGGAGGTGAGGCCGGAGGATATATTTCTGGCAGAGGAAGTATATCCAATAGCAAAATAAACATTGACAAAGTTCACTTTGTCAAACAGCTTGAACACAATCTGTTAAGTGTTTCTCAATTCTGTGACCAGAAGCATCAGATGCTTTCACAGAACATGAGTGCATTATCCTCAAACCAGGGATGACAATTTCTCTGGAATTGGTGCTTCTAGATCTCCCAGGAAAGGGGATATGTACAAGCTGGACATGAACAATGCTTCTCCTATGGGTGAAGTATCATGCTTTCTTTCCAAAGCTGATAGTGATGAGTCAACACTATGGCATAAACGGATGTGTCATGTGAATTTTAAAACAATGAATAAATTGGCTAAAAATAACTTGGTACATGGTTTGCCTAAAAAGGAATTTTTCTGCAAAGATAACTGTGTTGCATGCCTGAAAGGGAAACAACACAGATCATCTCATAAATCCAAATGTGTTAACTCTATCACTACTCCATTACACTTATTGCACATGGATCTCTTTGGACCCACAAGTATAATGAGCATTGGAAGGAAATCATACTGCCTTGTGATAGTTGATGATTTTACAAGATTTACATGGGTATTCTTTTTAAGAAGTAAAGATGAAACTGCTGAAACTTTAAAATCTTTTATTCTTAAAATAGAAAATCAAATTGATCACAAGGTTAAGATCATTAGAAGTGATCAAGGGACTGAGTTTAAGAACTTCGTTCTTGACTCATTCTGTGACTCAAAAGGGATTGCCAGACAATATAGTGCTCCCAGAAGTCCTCAACAAAACAGTGTTGCTGAGAGGAGGAATAGGACACTTATTGAGGCTGCTCGGACCATGTTAGCTGATTCAAAGCTGCCTCTAACATTCTGGGCAGAGGCAGTCAGCACTGCATGCTATGTGCAGAACAGGGTTCTTGTAGTGAAGCCCCATGGAAAAACCCCTTATGAGTTATGGAACAAGAGGCCACCGTTCATTGGCTTTCTAAGGTCCTTTGGCTGCAGGTGTACCATACTTAACACAAAGGACAACTTGGCAAAGTTTGCTGAGAAGTCGGATGATGCTATCTTTATTGGATACTCTTCTAGCTCCAAAGCTTATAGAGTATACAATATCAAGAATCAACAACTTGAGGAGTCATCTAACATAGTTGTTAATGAGCACGCTCCTTGTGTTAGGGGGAATGGACCTGAGTATATCTTTGATTTAGAATTGTTTCCAAACTATTCTAAACTATCTTGTGAGAATGTTTCAGCTGGAACAGGTGCTCAAAGTGATGCTGATGCTGATGCAGGTCAACTATATGAGCTTCCCAGACCTATTCCAAATTCTCCAAGAGCTGAAAGGCAACAAGCTTCAACTATTCACAGATCTGACAGTATAACTATCTTCAGAAATAGTGAAGCTTCAACAAAGTGATCATCACTTGATCAACCTCAAATTTCCTCAGGTGATCCATTACAACACCAGGTTGAGGGAAGTGGTATTCTGAAGGAACAGGCAACTGTTAATACTACTTCACAACCAACCATTGGTGATGTTTCTCAATCATTCAATCAGTCCTCATTGAATGACTCTGAAACAGCAGTTGGACAGAGTGATCCAGTCCTGATCAGAATATGTCTAACCTAGACTTATCTCTGCAACTGGAAGTGATTCCTCGTCTTAGGATTCATAACTCTCATCCAACTGAGAACATCATAGGGAATGTCTCTGAGGGTGTGAGAACAAGAGGACAAACTCATCATGGGAATGTCTGCTTGTACTCATGCTTCCTGTCTCAGATGGAACCAAAGAAGGTAGAAGATGCCTTAAAGGATAGTAGTTGGGTTGAATCGATGCAGGAGGAGCTGCTTCAATTCAGAAGACAAAAGGTCTGGAATCTATGCCCACTACCATCTGGTCAAGTACCCATAGGCACAAAATGGGTATTCAAGAACAAGAAAGATGATAGAGGATTGATTATCAAGAACAAGGCAAGACTAGTAGTTCAAGGGTACACCCAGGAGGAAGGAATTGATTATACTGATGTCTTTGCACCTGTTGCAAGACTTAAGGCAGTTAGGATCTTCCTTGCTTATGCTGCATCCAAGAACTTCACAGTATACCAACTTGATGTCAAGTGTGCTTTTCTATATGGGGATATAGATAGGGAAATCTATGCATGTCAACCTCCAGGATTTGAAGACCCACAGCACCCCAACTACGTGTGCAAACTGGATAAAGCTCTATATGGGCTGCACCAAGCACCTAGGCTGTGGTATGAGACCTTGTCTCAGTTTCTCCTGAAGAATGGATACACTAGAGGTACCATTGACAAGACTCTTTCATCAGAAAGAGTGGAGAAGACATTTTGCTAGTACAAGTCTATGTTGATGACATCATATTTGGTTCTTCAAACGACCAAATGTGCAAGGACTTTGAAAGCATTTTGAAGCAGAAGTTTGAGATGAGTTCCATGGGAAAATGGACTTTTTCCTTGGAATCCAGGTGAAACAGATGAAGGAAGGGTTCTTCATAAGTCAATCTAGTATGTCTCTGACATCTTAGAAAGATTTGAAATGAAGGACTGTAAACCAGCCAAGACACCCATACCCAGAAACCATAATCTTTGCCCTGACCTTGAGGGGGAGGATACTGATCAACATCAGTATAGAGCAATTATTGGTTCTCTGATGTATCTCACTGCAAGTAGACCAGATATCATGTTTGCCACATGCATTTGTGCAAGATATCAGGCTGCTCCAAAGGTGTCTCACCTAGCTGCTGCAAAGAGAATCCTCAGATACCTCAAAGGAGCACCTAAACTAGGTCTCTGGTATCCAAGAAATAGTGATTTCATCTCTATGGATACTCTGACAGTGACTATGGTGGCTGCAACATTGACAAGAAATCAACATCAGGAGGATGTCAATTTCTTGGTGGAAGGATTATCTCATGGCAATGCAAGAAACAATCCTGTGTGTCTACATCAACTGCTAAAGCTGAATACATTGCTGCTGCTAGCTGCTGTGCTCAACTGCTATGGATTCAAAATCAGATGTTAGACTATGGATTCAACTTCATGACTACTCCTATCCATATTGACAACAACAGTGCTATCTCCATTACTGAGAATCCGGTGAAGCACTCCAAGACAAAACACATTGATATCAGGTATCATTTCATTAGAGATATTCATGAGAAACAGCTGATAAAGTTAATCAAAGTTGACTCAAATGAACAATATGCTGATTTGTTCACAAAGGCATTTGATGAACAAAGATTTAAGTATCATATCAGCATTGGGATGATAAACATTGAATAACTACCTCTTTTGAATACCTTTTTAAATGAGTAATGTCTTGTGTCAATACAATTTAAGCCCTGTTACAAAAGATCTTTAAATTATTCCAAGTGTAAATTCCTTCCGAAGAGGAATTAACTCTCGGAAGATATTCCTGAATATCTTCCGAAGCCAAATTCCTCAATGTAAATTTTCTTCTCGGAAGAGTTTTTGGTCTCGGAAGAAGCGATTGATTTTATATCAGATCTACTTCCGAAACTTATACAACTCTCCATCGGAAAGACAACTTTACCTTCGGAAGCAATGCCTTGCTTCGGAAGATAAAGTGCCTTCAAAGGATAATTTTACCTTCGGAAGCAATATCATGCTTCGGAAGAGAAGTTGCCTTCGGAAGAAAATTACCTTCGGAAATGTTTTACCCTCGGAAGTAAAGGTTTTTATATGTACGGATATCTTTTGGGCCCCACTCTGTAAAAAGTAAAGATTTTGTTGATGATGGTCAGATTATTTAAAATTATCTTTGCCGCCACTGTCATTTCTCCGCCGTAAACCACCATACCACCAACAGTAACCCCAAAACAGTTACCCTATTACCCCACTACCACTATTCACCCCTTTTAAATAATCTGACTCATCAATTTCATCTTCTTTTACCACTTTACAGCCCTAACTGTTCCCTTCACTGTAAAACCCTCAATTTCACCCAAAATTTCAAGCTTACCTTTTCTCCAATGGCGCTAAATCCTCAGCACAACCAAGTCGCGTTACTTGACTCGTCAAGGGATGCCGACTTCACCCAAATCATCACCTTTCTCACCGAATCCACCTACCTCACTGCACTAACAGTTAACCCCACCGTATACTCCAACCATATGTCAGAATTTTGGAGCACGGTGAAACTGCAGTACTGAATGGGGTTCGAATCCTGAGAACCCGAGTTTGTGGCCAGGAGTTGGTCATCAATGAACAGCTCATCAGGGAGCATCTCGAGCTTCACGATGATGGGGCTCCTACTGAGTTCCCAAGGAAGACGTGGAAGGCACCTATATCCTCATGGGATAAGGAGGCGATGTCAGCAGGTCTACAGTATACAAGTTCAACTTATCTTACCATTGGAAGTTCCTGCTACACATTGTCCTACATTGCCTCTCCAACAAATCAGGGGTTGGGATCAAATCCCATATGAACTATGATGCCTAGTTCATGGGTTGGTGAGAGGCCTCAGATTCAACTACTCACGATTTGTGTTGAAAACCTAATCGCCAATCTGAGCAGGGATACATTCTTTATGTATCCCCGATTTCTTCAACACATAATCAACTGTGAGATAGAACCAAGCAAGCTTGTCTGCGCAGCTGCTCTTCCTGTTCCACACATGAGGCCTACCATCTTCAAGATACTGAAGAAGATGTCCACCACTTCACTGGACGGTACACTCCATTACCTCCAGAGATGACTGAGCGCATAGCTCCTGGTGACATCCCTGTTATCCCCACAGGTGATGAACCCACACCAGTAACATCCACTACAATACCAAAACCCTCTTTGCCCATCAAAGCCACATATCAGAGACGCCCCAAACGAACCCTTGTTCAATCTACTCTGATTGAACAAGCTCCTTCTGTTCACACCCAAAGGACTAGAGTGGAATCATGGGCTCCCACTCAGTCCGAGGTCACACCATCCTTCACAATTGACCTCAATGTGGGTTTTGAGCCTCCTCAGTCTCAAACTCCTGAGCCCGAACCCCAAGCCTTAAGCCCACAGGGTGAGTCTCTACACTCCCCTGTGCGGCCTTCTAGGGACAGCCCCACCAAGGCTCAATGCCTGTAGACATTGATCTAAGTCCCGGGTCAGTAGGACTAACCACCCTCTCTTTCACTGACCTTTTACTCCGAACTGATGAAGAGATTACATCTCTCCATGGCCATGAAGTTGATCTACAACACCCACTGAAAGACCAACAGAGCCAAGAGGGATCCCTTGTCTCTAGCCCTCATCAGAAGCCAGCTACTGAGGTGAGTCCCACTGATGTGGAGGGGACTCATGTAGGCTCAGCTGCCACTACTCAGAGTCTCTCATTGAGCTCTCAGGACAGTGGTAACATAATTAGGACTGAGTCTACGGCAACTTTGCCCATTGACATCTCTGAAAGAGATGACTATGAGCAAAGGAAACCAGGGTGCCAAGAAGCCACATCTGGTGGTGAGAGTGAGCATACTAGGTATGTTATCTCATCTCCCCATGATTCTTCTCATGAAGATGAGGGAAGTATGCAACTAACACTTCAGTACTTGCTTTCTAAGGTCTCCAACCTGGAATCACAGGTGAAGATCTTAGAATCAAGGACTGCCACTCAGCAACTTGAGATTAACTCTCTTAAGGCTAAACTAGCTGAGAAACAGACGGAGAGGTCTGTTAGGCATGTACCAATTCAGGTCTCAATGACTTCTTCCTCTAGCTCATCTAGCTCTCAAGATGATGCTACCAAAAAGGGGGAGAAAATTTAGAGACAAACACCACAGGAACCACAGACCCAACTCATTTCTTCCCAAATCATTACACTACCTGAGTCATCTCAATCCTTTCTGGAGATTGACTCAAGGATGCTTCAAGATCTCTACAGACTTTTCACAAAGTTTGTATTGAGATCATCCCTAGAACAGCCCAGCCCCGACACCACACTCGCATACTTTGGGGCTGAGGAGCTTCAAAGACTGACTGCACCTTCTACCATTGTGGAGGAAGTTGGTCAACCTAAGGTCTTCATGGAACCTGAGATTAGCTTCGAAGGGGAAATGGGGACTGATGGCCCAGCAACTGAAACAGTTGGGACAGAATCTGCAGCAGTCTCATCTTCCGAAGCTCTAGCTGAAGCTTCCGAAGCTTACATGGAAGCCTCGGAAGAACAAGACAAGTCTTCCGAGGCCGAAATAGAAGCTGCGGAAAGCTTATTTCAGATGTCCGAAGAACTGACCATCACAGATGTCATTGCTGAAATTGCATCTGAGGTGAGCAGGGAGGACATTTCTGACATTCCTCCAACCCAAGCACCAGCTGAACTTCTCTCTCAATCACAACCCTCCATCCAAGAACCACCACAGTCAAGCACCATCAAAGACAAAGGCAAAAGAAAATTGACTGCGGAAGAGCTTCAGGAGGAGGAGAAGATTGAGAAGGCCAAAAAGAAAGGTCGGTTTCCTACTAAGAAGCTGCTAGCTGCTAGTTCTAAGGCAGCTGTAGCCAATCAGGAAGAAATCAACCAGAAGAGAAGAACAGCACTCATTGACCAGCTCATCAATCTAGGAGCTGCCAATGAGGAGATACTCCTGCTACCATTAGAGGAGTTGGTGACTTTGGAGAGGTCAACCAGGCTACAACAAGAAAAAAGAAGCCAGGTTGGCCTTGGAGAAGAAGAACAAGAGCAAAGGGAGGCAGCCCTGGAGCTGAGAGAGGCTAGGATCAAGTTCCTACTCTCAAGAGGCTTCAGTCTTTCTGAACTGTCTCCACATGACAATGACATGATCCTGCTGCTCCACAACAAAGAGCAGGATCAAATGGAGAAGGAAAGGAAGAAGGCTGCTAGGGAGAAATTGAAGGTGAAAAGGAAGAGGGAGGAAGAGAAGGAGGTCACTGCTACCAAGAAGTCAACTGACAAAGCCTGGATGAAGGACTACCTCCGGGCTCATGGCTTCTCTGGTAGGCAGGTGGGACCTATGTCCGAAAGGACACTCCAGCGGATAGTCAGTGAAATTAAAGCTGACATCCGTTTGGGGAAAAGGAAGGAGATGTATAGGAGGATGAAAGGAATGGTCTTCACCCCAGCCACTCAACCACAGCCACAACCCACACCAGAACCAACCCTTTTCCCATTAAAACAGAACCCATTGATGAAACCTTCACCCCTCAACCCACAACTCTACCCAAACCTACCACATCACCTCAACCGCCCAAACTACCCATCCTAAACCCAAGACTCAACCCAAAACCACTAAACCTAAGCCTACCCACAACAACCAAGACCATCCCCTCAGCCTCCTCAACATCTCTCCTTTGAGGAAATAAAGGAGTTCAAGACGAGGCTCATCAACTGCACTACCTTGAGCAGCATCTCCTGTGAGGGAGAGGTTATCAACATCACCTATGTTGATAACTCTTCAAGCTCCCTCACCCTAGGCCAATTTCTTGAATTGCCTAGAGACACCTTGGGCCAGGCTGCAAGACTTCTTGGTCTCAACTTCGATATCCTCAATGCTGAGGAGAAGAGACTAAGAAGAAGACTGGTGACTCTGCTGGATACCAGGAAAGAGGACAGGATTTCTGGTCAATCTCCTGGACCTAGAAATGCAATAATCCAGTGGAGGTTCGATGAACCTTCTCACAACTTTGTTGTGGAAAGGGAGAATGGTGAAACCAACAGGCTCAATGCCACTTCTCTACTGCATCTCAGCAGATTTGATCTTGCTAAGCTTGCAGAGAAGCCATTCTCCAATCCCTCTAACTCTGAGACTGCTGCACACATCAGAAACCATATCAGTGGTCTCCACTTGGCTGAACGAAGTAGAAGAGCCAAGATTGAAGAAGAGTTGAAGCTGAAGAGAGTGGAAGACAGGAAAGATCAACCATCAAAGGCACAACCTTTCTACAGATGGTGGAAGGTCCTGAATTGGAACCAATAGTTCGATGGGAATATGACTATACTTCCCATCAACTAACTCTTTTCAGAGGGCCACAACAGAGGGTACATATAATCCAAGGTGACAGAGTAGAGGTTCTGTCCACCAAGGATCTGTACAAGATTCTCAGCACCACAGCAGGAAAGAATGAAGACACCGATAAACACATGCTTTCCTTGGTGCTGAGAGCTTTGAGAAGAAGAGAGAAGTGAAGTCTTGGTAGCATCAGCCTAGGGGGAGTTTGTTGGATCATGATAAGGCTGGTGCAACCAAAATCACTTCATAGTCAATTTTTGGTACTACATTCAAAGGCTTCCGAAGCTGAGAAGAGATCTTCCGAGAGTCTGAAGAACAGCTTCGAAGACAAAGTCTGAAAGAGCTTCCGAAGACAAAGTCTGAAAGAGCTTCCGAAGACAAAGTCTGAAAGAGCTTCCGAAGACAAAGTCTGAAAGAGCTTCCGAAGACAAAGTCTGAAAGAGCTTCCGAAGACAAAGTCTGAAAGAGCTTCCGAAGACAAAGTCTGAAAGAGCTTCCGAAGACAAAGTCTGAAAGAGCTTCCGAAGACAAAGTCTGAAAGAGCTTCCGAAGACAAAGTCTGATGAAAGAGCTGAAGACAAAGTCTGCTTCCGAAGACAAAGAAGACTCCAAGCCTCGGAAGAAGCAGTCTTCCGAAGTATAAGTGGCTTCGAAAGAAGTTATTCTTCCGAAGTACTTTATCCTTCGGAAGACATTGCTATGTCCAGCAGATAAAAGTATGGTCCCTGACAGTCCGCTGCAGACCTCTGATACAGCATGGCATCTTCCTAAAGAGCCATGTTGTTGACCATACTTTATTCTACTGTTCACCTTTTTATGATAGTACATGTTACCAACTTTAGTTGGTGACAAAGGTAAGTCAGGGACATGTCCTGACTACCAACTTTCAGGCAAAATGTCTGAAAGACCTCACCTAGAGTCTTGTAGTATAGATGTAAGGTTAGAGGTGTCCAGCTGGTATCAAAGTATATCCGGCTGTAGGTAGTATTATATATATCTTCTCCCTGTAACTCTTTATGTAAGCGATTAGAGTCCAAGTGTCTTGTAATCCTTTGAGTTGAGAAGCAATATATAAAAGTACCTTGAAAATTTACTTGCTGTGTTAAATTTTCTTACTGCTTGTTACTTGATATATTATGATCAACTCTTCATAAAACTGCTTGCTGAGTGTTGATTCACAGTGAGTTGAGAGAAAAACCAACCAAATCCGATCCTGCAACTTCTTAAACTATACAAGCATAATAATCCCCCAAAGTTTCTCATAAAATGTCCTACAGGGTAAATTTTTTTTACGAAAGTACGAGATGTTACAGTCTTCCCAACTTTTAAGAATTTCGTCCCGAAATTAAGAATGAACTTAGATGAACAAAGGAATTATGATGAAAGTAAGTGTACAACGAACAATGTTTGACGTTTGATTACCGATAGAACGCTTCATTTTATGAATCTTACATGATTCTTGACATAATATATGCCAACTTGACTCTTCCAGTGAAATACGAGACGTTTTGTAACGTTAAGATGACTAGTTACCATGGTATGTTAGACTTATAAATCACAACTTCCAGAATATAATTTCGTGGTAAGGTGATTAAAAGATCAACAATGATAAGAAAGGTTAACCTTCGGAATTTAAGAATCCCAAGCGTCACTATATGAAACGATCTTAACGCATATCTTGTAAATATGTATTCTCCCTTGACCAACCATCGGTCTAAGAATAATACGCTATGCGAAGATCTTGGAATGAGTTTACGACGGTGGTGAGGAACGTTATTAAAGCAGAAATGAATCAGTTATTCAAATAAAGATCGATGTTGTAGCGTCATACCACGGTATACGAATATTTGAAACAGATACAGGTCAATTTCTTGACGTTGTGAGATAATATGAGATTTAGCCCATCGGTCTATGATGCACCAGTTGTCATCATGACCTCTAAGATAAGAAGCATTTTAGCTGAAAAGAAAGTTAATCAGCAAATCTATAGAATCACGAATGAAGGTCTTGTCATATGTGAAGGTAAGACACTTGGACACATACCAAGTTACGTCTTTTCCTTTATGCCAAACCCATCACTACAAGTTACGAAGGTTTATGAACCATTATATCCACATCGCAATGAGGATAATAACAAGTCTTGTTGTTCAAAATCAAGATAGAATTTCAATGATTTTCAAGGTTAAAGATTCAAAAACGATTCTAGAAATGACGCAAACAATAAGACAGGTATTTGTAAACATGTTTTGCAAGATTACAAATTTCCAAAGTAGATTGCATAAGTAATTCATCAAACAATAAGATAGGTATTTGATAATATCTTTATTTGACAAAGATTGTTTAGGAAGACTATACTTATGGGTTTGATGATATCTCAAGATGAAAGTTGATAAGTAAGGAATAAATGGTTCGATGTAGCTAGATCGAGTCAATAAAAATAAAGAGAAAGAAATCGATTTAAGAATTTAAATGCTGCAAGGTTGGAGTCAAAATCAACTTAAAACAATCGGGTCTTCTTTCAAGTTCAGAGATCATGTTTTGGCTTGATAGGTCAAACACTAACATTGTTTTACCCGTCAAGTTACTACATGCTTCTCGTCACTTGGTTACAACCATGGTAAGTTGAAGATTAAGAAATGAGAGTAGTCATCAAGGTGTGGTTTTCACTCCTAACTTGATGGTGTATTCCAAGGTATGACCACTAACTTTCCAATAAAAAAATTTGATCCCAACTCATTGTTAAGGATCCGCAGAAATAAGACGAGGTAACTCACCATTAAGGTAGGGGAAATCACTCCTATCTTAACGATGAATTTTTACAAAAACAAAATATAACAGGATGAACTTCTTCATCAAATCCAGAATTCACTCCTACTTTGACGAGGATGTTTCATTTGAGAAAATACAATTCATAAAAATAATATTATCATCAAGATATGAAATTTACGTCTATCTTGATGATTGAGCTTCATAATAACAAGAAAACAATCAAAGATTAACATTTGTCACCAAAGTACGGGTTTCAATCCTATTTTGTGAGATCATGTCATTTGTGAAGTGCAAGTTCCAATGAGAATAATTGAAGTCAATCCTCAGGATGAGGAATTTGCCCTAATCCAGATGATGAAATTTCATAAACACACAATTGGAAACCATTTATCGAAACGAATAGAGAATCATCAAAGTAAGGGAATCATCCCTGTTTTGATGAGTTAGAATTATTTAGGAGGTACGAGTGTTCTTAGTCTAGATTGACTTACAAACCCTTGTATCTCCCATGGTACAGACGGTTCAAGGTTCGACTTAACAACGAAAGGAAAAGAATATCACTTAGAAATTTAGAAAATTTCAAGTTACATCAATGTAACTAAAAGGAAAATCATGCTTACAAAATTTAAGATCAAAGTTCAAGGTAACAGGATTTGTTATGATGGTGTTCAAATCTTGGATGTCTTAAATCAGGAAGACGAAATCAAGGACAAGAATGATTCAACACCATGATGAGATGTGAACATTCGATTCACATCGAAAGGAAAAATACAAGGATTTCTCAAGATATGAGATCAACCATAACCTTCTTGAAGACACGCGTACTTATAAGTGGTGACAAAGTTATCATTCAATTAGCAAAGTATCCCGAGATGTAGGAATTCCACCTACAGCATTGCATGTTCTTAGTTATGGGACACATCCTTAAGAGGATTTGGAATCATAAGTAACGGTTTAAAGTTTTAAAGGTCATACGGTTTAGATTCCCAATATCTTTAGGTATATTAAATCCATGTTCACGTTGGTCAAGGTATAGAAATAGTTACTGAAATGCTGAGTTCAATACCGTTACACGTTACACGTTGAGCGTTTAAACGTAAGAGTTGAAATGTAGGATGGGTTCAATATTAACAGGAACATTATTTAGGTTAAGAATGAGAAGGTATTTTAACTTTGGTGATAAACCAGTTCAAGGATTCAAGAATTTCAAGATGCAAGAGGATGGTTCCATTTGGTAACGCATTACCATTGGAATCGTTGACGTGTCAAGGTAAATTGACCCATTTGCCTTAGAGACTTGTGTATTGACCATAGTTTATCACTCATCCAGAAATCCCCAGGTAAGCATAACTGGTCTCGCAATGAGATTTATACAATATGTTTGCCTTAGCCCGAAGGTTTTTTTTGCCAGGAAATCTAGAATACAGGTGTCTAGGTGTCACACAAATTTTCTTTTGTTCATAGAATCAAAACCTTGATGAGATTTTTATAGATTAGACATAAAGTCTAAGGAATTGCACCCACGATGATAAGTGTAGATTCCACATGTCGTTGAGAATAGGTTTAGGAAGTTCATTTGTCGGGGAGAGTCAAAAGTCAAAGTTAAGTTTAGGGAGACAAGTAACTAAGTTTAAGCTACATAAGGCAATCCTATGCTAAGGCATCAAGTTGCACATAAGAAGACATAGCATTATGTAGCATGCAAACCCTATATGTATCTACAAGAATATAAGTATTACCCTATAAGGTTTATGCATAAGCTATAGTCTAGGTCACCTTTTCTAATAACCTAAATCCCTATAGTTATGGGCTCTGATACCAATCTGTCACACCCCAACCTTGACGGCGGAATCGTCGAGGCGTGAGAGTTACGATTGTTCACAGCCACATAACGCTATTGCCTGAAACATGTTAAAAATAAAAGGTCAACATATTGTTGGTGAGCATTCTATAGTTTTGAATACATAAGTGTATAAAAGATGGCAATTCATGTTGTAAATTAGAGAACAAGGTAACTAGGGATGTAAGACAAATTCACAATCAAACCTTGACAAAGTTTTACAAGTCTCAAACGTTTTACAAGTATATACGATTAGCTAAGTGTACTTGGATCAACCAAGCAGGTTTGTCAGGCCATAGATCTATGACGTCACCAGGCTAGCAATAGTTAATGATTGTATATGTATTCGACATTACATGGTAGCTACAAGATTCAACTAATCACAACATACAAGTAAATTGCCATAAGTTTACAAGATTCAATGTGTTTACAAGTGTAACGTTTATAATGTAACATGTTTCACCCAAGAGTGTGTGAAATAATAAAATGGGTATAGAAATACTCACAATGACGTATAAGTATATAAGAGGATTATAAGAATTAACAATGCTCCAACGGATTCTTTTACAAGCACCTAAATGTATATTACAAGTTTAAGGTTAATAATATAATTAACGTTCAAATAATAGTTGGCTTTCAATAGTTTTAAGGTTTTTAATAAGTAATAAGTGTATATATAATTATTTACATTTTTAGTTCATTAAAAGAATTATGTAAGTAATTATTTTAGAATTGACCTTAAGTATATTATTTTAAGCAAATAACTATTTAGTAAATTAAAACATATTTTTAAGTTTATCTTATAGGAATTAATCTGAATATATCATTTGAACAAATAATGATTTAATACGTTAAACAATATTTAACCTATTTTATAAGAAAATGAACTAATTAAACAAAATAAATAACTAAATAAATAAAGAAATTTTAAAATAAATTCCAGAAAATAATTAGGTTGTTTTAAAAATTTTTAATGTTTGTAAAAACATTTTTATAATTATTAGAATTTTTTTCGAATTTTAAAGCTTTAAAAAGGCTAAAAAATATGTGTAGGTGCCCGGGGTCGAACCCGGGACCTCCTGTTTGTCATGGGGACACTGAACCGGTAAACCAAAGGGTCGTGGCCGTGAGAAGATTCAGTGTTTAATTGTTTTAAGCTCACTGTCGAGTAAACTCCAATTCCATTACAAGCCCTAGCTCGATCGAAGCCCCAATTGATCATCAATTTGATTCTGATAACAGTAATAATCATAGGGCTTTGTTTGCCCGTGTAAAATCGAGTATGTATGTATGCTCAATTACCTATATGGTGATGAACTGATGTTAAACCCATCGATGAACAGACCGTGACAATGTACCAACCGAATGATGCTCAAACAGTGTTTAAAATCGAATTAAACTTGAGGGAAGCTTCGAATGATGATCCAGATCGAAAGCCCCTTATCAATTTCAGTTAAAATCGATCGTGGAATGGGTTTTAAGTAGTGTTGCAGGTCGACAGTTTGGTGGTGTTCGAATGGTGGTTTTGATGATTTTCGATGGAATTTGAAATGGTAATCGATTAGTTGTCGTTTTATAATGGTTTAGGTTCGATTATTTCAATTATTTTTGTAGTTTGGTGCTCGGTTAATGCTCCCCGAAATCTCGGTCGAGTGGAGAAGAAAGAAACGGGAAAGAAGGGGGTGGGGTTGGGATCTTTTCTGATTTTACAGAATTGGTCCCCGTGGTTTGTACCACATGTCAACTGAAACATAAGGTTTGTTTCAGTTTTATATAAATTACACTTTGGTCCCTGAAATTATTATTGTTATCATTTATGTAAAAGATTCATTAATTACAAGCTTTAGCATATTAAAACGTATATTATCATCATTATTATTATTATTATTATTATTATTATTATTATTATTATTATATTATTATTATTATTATTATTATTACTATTATTATTATTTTATTTAAATACATTAACTTATTAACTTCTTAAACTATACAAGCATAATAATCCCCAAAGTTTCTCATAAAAGGTCCTTACAAGGTAAATTTTTTTACGAAAGTACGAGATGTTACAAATTCGGTTTTGATGCATATGTGACAAGTACTCAATCACCGCCGCTTTTTCCCTTCTAAGAGGCTGTTTGGCAGCATCTGAATCAAACTCTTAATGGATCAGATGTTTGAATGATCCAGCACTTAATGATTCAGACTGTTTGTTTCATGAATGGTTCAGACATTTGCTTCTGAATGGTTAAGCATTATACTAATGTTGAATAATTAAGAGGTTTAATACTGAATGGTTAAGACATCTTATCTGAATTGGTCAGACATTTGCCTTTAAATAGTTAAGTGATATACTAGTTCTTAATAGTTCAGACATCTTAATGGTTCAGCACTTAACGGTTCAGAACCTCTTGTTGATTCATCACTTAATCATTTAAAAATTACCAAACAGTCCCTAAGACTTTAGCTCACCTCCTTACCTTATTAGATTCTCGTTCGTTCTCGTCTATATTGCATCATAATATATTTTTTTCTTGGGTAAAACTCTATCCTAGGTTTGTCATTACATGTTCACGGAATATGCTTGTGCATTGTACTCGTTGAGTATATATCTTTACACTATGTTTTTTAGTTGCTGTAACCTCTTTATAGTCAAGGCACGCTCATGGATAGGGATAGCAAAATATGTATTATCGTGTTTAACAAGTTAGAAATAACACGCATAACTCACGTATCAAATATGCAAAAGACATTTTTAACTACCTGTATATTATGTCAATATTTTTTTTATATGTTTTGCTGAACCAGAATTGTAAAATATATCTAGCCTACTGATTTTAATTATTTTTAAAAATATAAAAAATAAATAACATATTTTCTATTAAACATATTTAATCTTGTCATATACAGGTTAGAAATTATCAGCCCTACTCATGAAGGCTATATCCTATGCATTGATATTTGTTACTTGTAGCTGCTTTATCCCGCCCACAGTTGGGACACATGACTCCCGTTCCTCCATGATATTTGGAGCAACGGGGATTTACAGAAGTTGCAAAAACAGTCAAGTGCGTGTGGTTTTCCTATCACAGTAGAGATTGTGGCTGGAAGAATGAACGTTATTGATCAGGCATGATTATGGAGTTCACTGCTTTCGCGAGGTTAAGAATGCAAGTATCAATGTTTAAACTAAAGTGTCAAATGAGTCAAAGGAACTGTAAATAAATAAATGTAAAACTATCAAGCAAAGCATTCTGCAACAGTTATTCAGCAGTTTAGTTTAACCGTCATTCGACAAAAACTTGTAAATTCATACTTCTGCAAAAATCCAGTACCAAGATCTTACACATCAGTAGTTCAACCCGCAGCCTTCGGATCTCACCTTCGTTTATGCAGTTGCTAACAAAAACCATCGAACTAACAAACATTCTACACCCGACGCTGTTTCTTTAGGCGGCACCCGTTATGTGGCTTTCGTGTTGTGTCTTCAATGTACACGATAGGGTTTCGGTCAGATCTTGAGTTTGTGTATCCATCTCTAAAACTCAAGATTGCTAACTTCTTTTTCTTAAAGAAAGTGAACCCGTTAACCTTCATCACAACTGATTTTAATCCCATACTTTTGGCAAGTCGTCCTACATGTTCAGCAGTTGCTTCAGCAGAATATTTAGAAACCTTTGGTCCTCCTTTCATTTCAGCCAAACATCCAGCAGATGCGCCCATTTTCTTGTTACCTTTGGAATCGGTCACTGTCACAAACGTGTTGTTGCGCATTATTTTGATATGAACTATATCTGCATTTTGCTCTACCCCGGATCGATAATTTTCATTGTCTCCCCTAGCAAATTCATGTTCCTACCAGGTTCATATGGGCGAAAACCTCGCATAAATGGCCTACCATCACGACCCATTTCATTTGGAGCCTGGGCCCGGGTCTTATCCATTTCAGCAAATTTTCTGGTCAAAGACTCATAGAATCCATGATTACGCCCTGTCTCAATGGGTGATTGTCCTCTATTTATCTCATCCAATCTTTGATTTGAACCTTCAAAAAGTTCAGGATTCCTTTTTGTATCAAAGGGCCCATCATCCACGCCTCTCTCAAACTCCTTTGGTCCCACAGAATGTATAGAATTTGAAATTTTTAATGAACCAGGAAGAGAAATTTCTTGCGCAAAACCTACTCTCATGCCCAAGTTTCCTAACAATCTAGGCATAGCATTATGAAGAACACGAGTTGGACCTTGGTAGTTGTCTGAAATTCCTGAAATGCGTACACATTTTGTAAACAAAAACAGAACTAAGAAAAATACAAATTACATATAGCAGTTTCAGCCAATATCTGAGTTGGGTTGTCATTTGTTGATCACTATCATATAGGAAAATACAATACAGGGAAACATTCCAAATGGATTGGTTGTTTCCGAAAGTGTAATTATCATTTTATTTACAAATAACTTAGCTTATTATTATATTTATATAGTTTCTATTTTCCGTAGCCATTATAACTATTTTAATATTTACAATATCTTTTAAATATTGCAAAAAAGATGTTGGCAGGTCAACACAACCTGCCTAGAACTGAAAAAGGCCAATTATAAAACCTGCCAACAGTTTGAGGTCATGCGGTACAGAAAATTATAACTCAACAACACATACAGTGTCTTCATTATAAGAGTTAAGGTCATAAAATTATTCCTTTTTAAAAAATGAAGATACTTCTCTTACAATTTGCATCTCAAGTATATCATTTACGTATAATTGCTGCACACATTGAAATATATGATGTGATGTCTGGCATATGTAATATCTATCAAGTAAGTTTTCAAACAAGTACCTCTTCTAGCCCATATAATTGAAATGTTTGACAATGACAAGTTATGGTTTAAGAAATTTGTTAAACTAGAAGTCTTGAATCCAAAGTAACAAGTTTCTGTGTTTATGATAATGACCAAACAAGTAATAATAACATGAATACTTCATGAAAAAAAATGTTGCAATTTTGTTGTGATATCCAAAAAAAGTGAAGGGTATAAAAATTCCATGGGACACAAAAGTAACTATAGCATATCGATTTCAGCAATCATTTTGAAACAATGTAACATAAACATTATAGAGGCCCAACTATGTTTCTTTCACACTTAATTCCCTCTTCATCATGCCTTAATTCTCTGTTTTGATATAACCATAACTTTTGAAGAGGTTGGTATAAAAGAATCCCATAAACTAACAATGTTCTCAAAGCATTTCACATTCTCTTTGCATTCTGTAGATTGAGTCTAAAAAGTTTCCCCCTTTGAGCCGTGCTGTTATCAAGAGAGAGTTTGATTATCAAGTTCGATTACCGTAAGTTGATGTCCATTTCATTATAATTATAATACAAATCATCCTAGAGCTTAACTAGTTTTTAACAGATCCATCCATTACAGCTATTTCAATTATCCTTCTCAAACCATATATCCCTCTCCCTTCCTCTTTCTTCCACTTAAGAACAACGTTTTTTTTCTCATTTTCTCCAGTCATACTAATTGCAATGTTCAATGATCAAACATAAACTTTACAAAGGCCATAAAACACCTGTAAATAAGAATCCACTAGAAAACACATTAAACAGACCATCACAGACCTTGTTTAAATGATTTCTTGTATCTAAAATTAAGCGATTACCAATAGAACTTTTCTGCTTCTATAACAATGAATTCCAATTACATAGTCACTTACATCGATTGACCTAGAGGGAGAGAAACAACTTATACTTGTCAACCGTAAACAGAAGCAGGAATCAAGTAGACTATAACATACACACGCATCATGATATACGAATTAAGCTTTTCACGTATCAATTCACGAACATCAGCTAGAGAAATCATGAATTTAACAACTTGCCTGAGAACAAATCACGTTTTTGTGCGATTTGGGATAGTGGCTTCGGAGACTGATCGGAGAACTTGCCGGAGATATTACAATTCAGGGGGAATAGCCTCTGATTTTGGCCGGAGATCCTGCTCCTACAGGGAAAACGAGAAATGATTCGTTGAAACACCATCAGATTCAATTGGCTATGGATTAGGGTTTCTGTGCGGAGTAACCTTGAACGAAAGCACGAGAAATAAACTGAACAGTGTTTTTACAGATTCAGTCCCTTCTTTATTCTTGTGGTAATGTTTAATCGCTTGATTTTGGTAAATATAGAAACAGCCCTTCGAGTTATGTATTGGTTGCCATTAGCTTGTAACTTTTACCGGTGTTCTTTGGTTTGGGATTTGGTTCATCGGTTTGATCTTTGAATATTTTCGGTTCAAGCCAAAACCGACCAAATTTAATGTTTTAAACTGAAAAACCCGAACTCATCAGAAAAAGTTGTAAATCTTTAAATTATAATTTTTAAATAATGCATACGTACGAATGGATTAGATGGTTAATAGTAATGTACCAATCGAATATCCTTCTAACAAAGAGTAGCAATACTGATCGCCCAAGCAGGACTTACCGGGCTCAATTCTCGAATTGAAAAGCGATCTCTTCTAATATGTCTGTCTAGGAGGGTCGAGGAGAGGAGGTGTGGGTAAGCAATATCTTCTCATATATCTAGTTAGGGTTTGATAATGAACATTTCCTATTTGAAAAAAAAAACAAAGGGGAGGATGGAGGTGTTTTTTTCTTTTGAAACAATAAACTCACGTGCCCACTAATTTAAATCTATGCCACATGATATGTTTACATCGAGACACAAATCTTACCACTTGAAAGAATAGCACAACACCTTGGTACCAAAGAAGAGACGACTTCTGTTTTCAATCAAAATAAAATTCTTTTGGTTATATGCATACATGTGGCTATTCGTTTTCAATCAAACTAAATTCTTTAAACCAAAAATCCAATTCGATTTAGGTTTAAAACCAATCAGATACTAAGTACGTAGTTTGGTTCGGCCTTAATTAGTTTGGTTAGTTTTCAGCTAATCAGTTTGAAACTGGATATTAAACACCCATATTAATTTTGAGCAATATAATTTATTTATTATATCATGATTTATAACTATATTCTGTAACTAGCTATAGTAACCCGTGTGTTACACGGGTTGAATAAATAAAAAATTAATATAATAAAATTTATTAATTATAAAATAATATTTTAAGATATAATATCACTAAAATTATGTATTAGAAATGACTGTAAGTTATAAAATAGTGATATCAACTTTTTAAAACTTTATTTTTTTTAAATAATAAAAAATAAACGTTTTGTTCTAAAACAAACCGTATAAAATTGTCATTTTTAAAAATTTTCTTATTATAACTCTTAAATTTAATTATTTTTGGTTTTAAAAAAATAACTTTTAAAAATACCAATTTTAAATATTTCGTATTTTAAAAAAAAAGTCTTATGCTTTAAATAAATTTATTATTTTATAAAAAATTATTTATTTAGAAATAACATTAATAAATAGATCTCTTTATTAATTTATTAAATCAAAAAGTGTTAAATAGTATTATTAGTAATTAAGGTAATTATTTAATAGGAGAGAGTGGCGGAAAAATTTTGGTGAGAGTGATTGTGGTGTGGACACGTGTCATCCCAGATACCCTTTTATTAGAGTAGAAAGATGTAAACACTTTCTAACAACTGTATTCTATTTGGTTTGCAGATTTTGGCAAAAAAAAGAACCTGCACAATATAAACGAAGAACACAAACAGAGAACTTGGCTAAGTCATATACTATTTTAAGGATAATAATTTAACATTTTAACCAATTAGACATTCAGTGGCGGAGCTTAACCAACTTTGTAGCGGGGGCGGGGGCGAAATGATTTTTTTTCAGGGGGCGAACTCGATATTTATATAAAAATTTACACTACCGGGCCAAAAATTTACACTATCGGTCTAAAATTTAACACTATGGACGAAAAAAAAGGGTCCCCCCTAAAAGCTTCGCCCCTGTAGACATTCTTAGGGAGACCTTCATATCATTTGTGGCAAATCTTTACGTTTAACCCATTTGACTTGCTTGAGGTAAAAAAATCTAAAAATAACACAAAATAATCTATTCATATGTAAAAGAAGTAACCCAGACCCTGCTCTTGAGTGGGATATACTGGGTTTGTTTGTTTGTTTATGTAAAAGAAGTAAATATCACCATCACCTCTAAACCAAAGTCAACTATTTCTCAATATGGTTGTTCAACCTGAAATCCTAAGCAAAAAGTAATCATGAAGTACAAGATATCATGATTCCCTTCCAACAAAGAAAGATCATTACTCCAGATTATTGAACAAATTTGGAAAGCTGATCGAGCGCGACTACAAGATTGCCGAGACAAGTATTAAGCTTATCACCATTAAGTCTGGTTAAATCGACATTAGACCCACCATTAACTGAATCCTCTTTCACAATAGCTTCAATTAGTTCTGCACTTTCTCTAAGTTTCTCAGCCATCATTTGTTCTTGTTGTTCTTCACTGATTTCATGACTCGTGATTCCATTCGACATGTTGTTTGTTGGTTCTGAACTGCATTCCCCCACTTTGATTTCTTCTGTTTTCATGTGTCTTTTTCGACTTTGAGTGTCTTCTATGCTGCGTTTCTGAGGTATTAACTTCGATCTTTGCTTCTTTGAACCTGATGATACTTTAAGAAAAGAAAGTGAAACAGTTTACAAAGAGAAGTGCATCAATCAAGTAACAACCAAAACAATTCATCAATTGGGCTCTCTAGACCAAGATTCATAGATCATAATGTAGAGTTGTCGACAATCTTCAGAAAACTATATGTTAACATAAGGTGACATTTCAAGATATTTATCATAACTAAATGCAAGATTCTTCTGTTATTGTGCATCTCAAGAGACAAATGTATCCAAATACAAACAAAATGATCATCAAATCTCATATTTATAATGCTACTTCAGTACAACTTAACCAAAATGATTCTTTAGCCACTGTTCTAGAGAAAGAAGGATAACCTTTTAATGTTAAGCTTTTAAAGAGACCTTTTCTTTCTTTATCTTTTTTTTAACCATCCGGGAAAACTCACAATCCCCACCAATACACTTCTAACTAGTGAGACCTGGTAAAACATACGCAGGGCATGACAATAGATGGCTAACCTGGGCAATCCCTACTTGAAAATCAAATTAATGATCAATAAGATTTCAAATCATCCATGATCTCATTAAAGCCAAGTAATGGCCAGATTTCGTCATTAGAAACTACTTCGATATAGTTCACCTCTTCGTCATCTTTTAGGAACAAAACAAGTTCTTCGGTACATTCAAACTTTTGGTCTTGGAAATTAGAAGGAAAAAATAAGCTAAACACTGAAACTTCCTCAAGTATTAGAAAAACAGAACCCAATTACAAAGTCATGATCTCAAAAAGGCAAACACACTCGTACTCATACATGATCCAGTTAAAAGTTAAGCATGATCATAAAGTTAAAAGCACGATCGTGATCTGGGATGGCATCATTCCTTACAATTAAGAACTCAAGGCAGCAACATTTTATCAGTTTTATAGAGTTAAAAACTCCTCCACCAACCATTTTACAGAATACAGGTAACTCAGAAGTTCTTTGAGCCAGGGTAAAAGTGTGTGTAGTCCCCCTATAAAGATGAAAGATTTTGCATTATCACTGGACCAAAACTTACCGCAAACGTTTATTTGTTTGTTTGTTTGTTTAGACATACGTTTGTTTGTTTGTTTGTTTGTTTAGACAACTCATGAGTAAATACAAATCAAAACGCTAAAGAACTCCACTTCAATCCCACAAACTGTAGCAAAACAATTTCAAAATTTTCAAACCAATGAGCTTAAATTCCATTTATGCACATCAAACTTCATGGTTGATAGTCCCAATATAATAATTTGTCATAAAGAAAGCAGCAAGATTGTTGAATAACCAAAAATTATCACCTGAAACCTACCATCTCAGATTATAACCATATGAACTTTATATCATACACCCAACAATCAACATCAACTCTAGAATCATCACATACCCGATTGCAAAACAGAAGCAAGCACCGGCTCCGGCTCCGGCTCCATCTCCAGCGGCGGCTCAGACTCACTATCAGGGTCCGTACCAAACCCCCCTTCGTAATCCCTAACATAGCGTTCGATCACATTAAACAGCTCCGAATTGAAGCTGGCTTTCTTGGATCCTGAGTGTTTGATTCTCCGGTAATCGGAGAGTAATGAGTCCCACTTCCTCCGGCACTGGTTGAGGTTGCGATTGACGCCCAATGCGTTGCAATTCTCGACGATGATCTTCCATTTCTGGAAGGATGCGAGGGTGTCACCGCAATCGGCTTCGACGGCGGAGACCTCGTTGACGAGGATAAGGGACTGCTCGACGGTCCAGTCCGGTGCCACCTTGGAGCGGGTGCGGAGGGGGCCAACGTTGTCGTGATCCATGGGTCTGGGTCTGGGTCTGGGTGTGGTGATTGTGAGGGGGTGATGACTGATGATGCATCGATTAATGATTAATCTGACGTTTGTGTGACTTTTGAGAAGATAAATTCTATAAAACTGAAATTCTTTATAGGAAGAATGAATGGGGATGTAGCTCAAATGGTAGAGCGCTCGCTTTGCATGCGAGAGGCACGGGGTTCGATCCCCCGCATCTCCAATTACACTTATCAATCTTTTTCAGTTTTTATGTTTTTTATTTTTATTAATGAATGAATCTTAACTATTTGAATACCAGATTATTCGATCCCCGCATTTTTTATTATTTTCATTAGAAATTAATGAATCTTAACTATTTGAATACTAGAGATCACATAATCTTATTCTTATGTGTGGAGTGGTTATATTCTTATGTCGTATACACGATTAAGGGTAAGGGCTTGCATATATGTATGATTAAGGGTGAGCAACTGAGCATGATTAAGGTTAAAAGAGGATGAAACTTTTTTCTATTAGTTTTGTATTAAGCGATTAGATTTTACGTTTTATTTGATGGCCTTTGCATGTTATTTTTTTAGTCCTAGTGTCTCTATGGTGATTTTTGTTAGCTTATTGATACAATATTCTTGTTCCCTTAGTTATTCTGGTTGTTTAGATTGCTTAAGAAGTGTCGTACATTTCTAATATACTTATATGTCTAGAAGTAGTCTATTTTTTCCTTATAAATTGAATGATAAGTTGCATAGATCTACTCATCTACTCGATCTCCTTTAATTTTACAAATACTTTTACTATATGTAGGAATTTACTTTATCTATAGTTATGAAGAAGCAATAAATGTTCCCTTACTACAACATTAGTTGTGTAGTGGATTGGATTTGGGTTGAAACACCCTCTTGTACAAAGTCTAGGGTAAAATTATATATATCAGATCGAAAAATGATCTGGCCCCTCTCACACCATGCTTAAATTAAGAGTCAAGTGAAGCATCAAACAACTTCTTTTACTTACTGTTAGAGAAATGAAGAACACGTCTAGATATTAATCGTCTGTTGCTTTCACTTTGTAGTCTAGTAGGGCTCTAAACGAGCCGAGCCGAGCCGAGCCAGGATGGGCTCGAGTTCGAGCTCAAAGCTTATCGAGCCGAGCCGAGCCGGCTCGAAAATTTCTAACGAGCTCAAAACACCGGCTCGAGTTCGGCTCGTGAAAAGCTCGAGCCAGCTCGTGGCTCGTTCGAGCCGGCTCGATTTATTTTTTTTTATTTTTTTTTCAAATTAATTTATATAAAACACAAAAAATATATATTAGAGTTTTATCTTTTGTTTGGTACTCCGTACTAAGGGAAACAAAGATCATTATTTGAATATAAACAATTTACTGTTAAGTTATATATTTTTTAAATAAAATACTTAATGTTTATAAAAATAATCCATTTTTATTTTAAGAAAACCTTTTTAAAATCCTAATATAAAAATAATAATAATAGTAGTAGTAGTAATAATAATGATTATTATTATTATACAATATAAATATATATACACATATATTATATGCACCGAGTCACGAGCCGAGCCAACGAACCGAGCCACGAGCCGAGCTCGAACCGAGCTAACCCTGGCTCGAGTTCGGCTCGCTTAGAATTCGAGCCGAGCCGGCTCGTTTAGATTCGAGCTTTTTTCGAGCCGAGCTTTTTTCGAGCTTTTCTCGAGCGAACTTCGAGCGAACTTCGAGCCACGAACTTTTTGTACAGCCCTAAGTCTAGTGATATTGATAGTTGATCTGTATATATGATGTGATAAAAAAAATGTTGTTAAAAATCTTGATGGTAATGTCTTGAAAATGAGAGTAAAGTAAAACTAATAGGATCACTTTAATGTGCTTTGTTTAGCTTATAACTAAAGGAAACACCAACCCTTGAAGTTATTTTTTGTTTTCAGGTGCTAAATTTATTAGTAAATTAATCTTGTTCGACCGGTCCGATTTACCTAAGGCATATATATTTAGACTTCGATACGGTGGACCGACCGGTGAACATATTGTTATGTAGTCGACAAACTTAAATTCCCATAAAGATTTTTATTGTAAGTAGAAGTATACAACGTGTCATTATTCTTTCCTCATTATAATCAACAAAACATAATTTACAACTAAATAATGTAATAAATTGGTTAGAGTACCATCTTATGATCATTCATCAACATTATAACAGTGGATAAAAACCAAAACACATCAATTCAACTTGTAACAGAGAAAGAGAAGTTATCATCATCCATAGCTCTTGAAGAATAACCATCTCCTTCACTTGCATAAGATGAGTACTCCTCATCATCTTCCCTCTCCTTCAACCCCTCTATCTTCTCAACCGCATCGCGTATATCACATCTCTTCGCGATATCCCACTCGCAACAACTCATCCCGATCTTCAACAACTTCAACATCTCGCCCTCGCCATTCTTCGTCCCCTTCATGTCCTTATCAAACACCTCACCGGTCCACTCTTCCCTCACCACCGAGTTGACCCACGTCCCCAAATCGGGCTTTCCACCCTTACCTTGTTCTAGGTAGTTCGCGGGAAACTTACCCGTTAACATTTCTAGTATCAAGATCCCTAGGCACCAAACATCGGTCTTTTTTGTTGTGTGGCGGTGTTGGGTGAACTCGGGCGACTTGAAGGCCACCATGAGGTGTTGTGCGTGATCCTTGTTGATCACGGGGACTAGACCGTAGTCCGATAGAAGTGGGTTGAATTCGTCATCAAGAAGCACATTTGATGACTTGAGGTGACCATGAGGTAGTGGTAGACGATGGAGCTCGTCGTATAGATGATCAAGCCCTCGCGCTACGCCCTTGATTATCTTTAGCCGTGTTGCCCAATCCAAACCCGGCTCGTCGGGTTTCCGTTTGCCTATATATAAAACAATATGGTTTAGAAAGGATTTTAGCCCAACGAATATAGGTGCTACACAATGTTCGCTGGTTGTGTTCGCTGGTTGACGGGTCTAACATGACATAAACCCAAAATTCATGTCACATAAATATTCACAAGGTATAGTTTAACTTGAATTTTATTATCTTTTATATTAAATACCCTGAAATCATAGAATTACATGAAATACAAATGTTATAAAACAATTATGTTAAAATTATAAAAACTTTTCAAAGTTTTTTTCTATGATTTTTAAAATGTTCACGTAAAATCACAAAGGTTACAAGTTATCACATAAATAAACATCTTTATATAATAAAAAAAAACAGATCAACCCACAAACCCTTTAGCGAACAACAAAAGTTGCAAAAACGTCAATTGAAGATGTAGTGAAACGGTTTTAAAAGATGAAGACACGCAGAGAACAACTATTAAAAATAAGTTTTATTTAATTTCTTTTAGTATTGTATTTTTGTTAACATTTTATATGTAATTTAATTATATTCTGACCCGATCGGACAACTCGAAAAACTTTAATTTGTTTCGTTACAAATCAAATCACCGAAAAATAGTAACCCCTGGAAAAAATTCCTGGTTCTGCCACTGCCGTTATATCAGCCCGATCCCAACCCGTTTAGCTAACAACTTACCATGAAGATGGCTAGCCAAGCTACCCTTTGCAGCAAAATCAGTGACCAACAGTTTCTCATCTTTCTTGTAATAAAAAGCCACAAGAGGTAATAAATTAGGGTGTGACAAGCTTCCTAACAATCTCATATGTGCATAGAAGTCTTCTTTTCCCACATTGCTCATCTCTTTAAACCTCTTGACCACCACGGGCGCGCGGCCCCCGATCATCGCCTTATACGAAGACCCAAAGCTCCCGCTTCCCAACACATCGGCCGAGGCCCGTAGCAGGTCCTCGAGCTCGAACCGGTCCCTATCGGCCCTCACGAAGTGCAACTTTCCGCCATTGTCAGATCTTTTGTAAGTCTCAACTTGTTTGGTATGCATCTGAACCTCATTTGCCTTTGGCTTGTAAGTGTTTATTATGTCGGGCTTTGTTACTTGGCGGGTTATGATCTCGTTTTTACGCCTCCTTCGGGCTCGAGCGATGAATAAGGCGATGATAATGGCAGCTAAGAGTACCACACTAGATGCACTAGCGATGATGATGATCATCATTTTCTTGTTTAGTTTGTTCTTGCAGTGCTTAAGAGGTTTACCGCATAAGTTGTTTCCTGCAGGCCCAAATGACAAATTCCCTTGTTAAATACATTCTATAATTCTATAATTTGTTAAATAATCAACTCGTGTATTTTTAAAAATCGTCAATAGTAACTTTTCCGTATAGATACCGTAGGTCGATTAACATATATTAGTCAAATTATAAACTCTTTAGTAAAAAAAATAATTTTGGGAGGCCCTACGACCACACTCAACCTCTTAAGTAATTACATACTTTAAAGGGCATATTTTGGAAGAATTACATACTCCTTTTATAAACTTGTAAAATTATAAATTTTCTCAAAACACAAGCTTCAATGCATGATGTACAATAGTCTTTAAGCATGACCTACCAGAGGAAATATGTAATTATACAAGTTTACAGAGAAAAAAATGAAATTGCTCCCACGTTTTTTAATACTTGTTCAGTGCCTAGAAATCTTGAAAACCGTCCTAGTTAAACTAATTTCTTCATATGTTCTTAAAATTTTAATTATTTACTTACTCATGTATAGCCTATATGCATAAAGGTAATAGCGGCGACATTAGGGGTCTTTAGCGGCGACTTTAGTCGCCCCTAAAGACCTGTTTCCTTGTAGTCATACCTGCACGTGACTCTATAGGTTATTGATTCTATACTCATATATATTAGGAGAGACGAGCAAATATTATAATTCTATATTTTTAATTTTAAAAACGTTTTAGATTTAAAAAATGAATGATTTATTTTGTTATGATCTTAGATATATGGTTACCTTCAAATGAGCTTGGATCCTGGTTTCTAAGCCCCTTAGGTATGGAGCCATCAAGTTTATTATTAGCAAAGTTTGCCTTCAAATCCTTTTGCTCAAAATCAGGTATCTTCCCTTCAAACTGGTTATCTTGAAGCTGCAAATCAACAAGAATAGGCAACTTCCCTAGCGATGTCGGTATCTTACCCGTAAAACTGTTATCCGCAAGCTCAACTTTTCTAAGTGAACCCATCCCTTTAAACGCGTCACCACCTATCTCCCCGGAAAACTTGTTATGTGACAAAAAAATGCCACGTAACGGGCCGATTTTCTGAAGGTTGGGCATTGCACCCTCAAAGCTATTATTCATAAAACTTAACGTTCGGATACTCGTTACCTCGGCCAGTGTGTCCATATCTATGGTCCCACTTAGCCCCATGTTCTCGAGCTGCAGCCCGAGAACACTCCCATCTTTGTTGCATATCATGCCTTTCCAATTTGCTAACTCACCGGCACATGGTGGAACACTGGGGTCCCAATTGCTTAGACCCTCGGTGTTTTTAAGCGAGCTTTTGAACTTTATTAATCGTGTTGGGTCTTGTTCATCGGACCACACGGGTGAAGTTGTTAGTAGAATATGTAGGGTTAGGAGTGGGAGCCAATATGGTGGTCGGGAACGAGCCATATTGGCTTGTGATCGATGCATAAGGCGGTTATGATGGTC
Source organism: Flaveria linearis (assembly GCA_024085815.1). NCBI lineage: Eukaryota > Viridiplantae > Streptophyta > Magnoliopsida > Asterales > Asteraceae > Flaveria > Flaveria linearis. Next base: position 91,434,915 of record CM044004.1, read on the forward strand.
GGAAATGGCTCGTTTTAAGCGCGTTATGGGGGCGATATAACTTAGATACTGTCGATATCAAGGAAACAAATGGCGATGAACGTTAAGGGTGATGTGATGAGGGGTTTTATGGGGTGAAAAGGACAATTGACCAATTGTATAATGTGGTGAAATTCCCAATGTCATGGGATGATTGTGATGAAGCTGTCTTCTTAAGGCCGGCTAAGACTTTTGCCATATGTTTCAATCATTTGATAATTCATCTAAACCTTAAATCTTAGGTTAGTTTTTTTAAGAGCGTTACATATGATCTTAAGTGTATATTTTTATTTATTATTAGAATTGAACTCTCAATCACATGAGAAGAGTGTTAAGTGTGGTGGTTGTTTATTGACGGTAGACACAAAAACAAACAGTCAGGCTTAAGTTTGTTTAGTCTATAAATGTACCTCTCGTAATGAACACCTTTTAAATAAAGCGGACTTGCTAGCATGGTCGTGGAGGTAAGTCGATCAATTCCAGATCGAACCATGTAACACTCTCGTGTTCTTTCTTTTATGTTCTATTGTTTTGCGATTTTGTTTTTGTTTAAGCATGTTTTCATCTGTAGATTAGACTTAATAGACTGAAGCAACCGATCACTTTTGTTTATTCTTGGTCCAGCTGATCACCAGATCAACATCTTTGATACAAACAACAATTGACGGTCAAACAATAATAGGTGGTTATCGCTACTATTTATTGCTAGGTATGTGGAAGTAACCAAACTTCAACAGGTTGTTTGAATAATGTTGTGTGTACTCTCACAACAAATAGTCATCTTTTCTACGCACCTTGATATTACTAGACGCATGTCCTTTGAAACTTGTTGGGTTAGTTAACTGGTTAACATGGGTTAAAAATTTTTTTTTTACATATCAAATAAGATGATATTTGTGATCTCTTTGGGCTCGAACAACTTTTTTATCTCATAAATAGATGTAAGATTTGCTCTTATCACATCCTCAAATTCTACTTTCGAGCTAGATTTCTCTACGTATGGTATGTTTGTTTGTATAAATAAGACAGTGAAACTTTTGTATAATAATAAAACCTCATAAGATATTGTACTTTAAATATCATTGTATTAATGGTTTTCTATCGTTTGAAATTTTCAAGTGACATTTGTGTTGGTTTGAGTCTATCGCCGTAAGGGATTTCAAATTCTAACGTACTTTTAACCTAAAGAAACAAGAAGGTGGTTTTGGAAGTTAGTTAATGTCTTATTGAAGCAGTGTAGTGTGTCATTTTGCTTGGATCCGATAAATTCAATGATATCGAACAGCTAGTGGACATTCATTTATACATGTACTTTTTAAAGTTTTTAAAACAAAATGTATTATTGACAACATCTATCGAGGAGATATGAAACAATAATAAGATGGCAGGCTACAAGGAAATGAAGAATTGTCAAAAATGGTATCAGATGATACAAACAACCACACAAAACTCTCGAACAATATTCAGATTAAAAAGAACAATCGTACAAACACCGATTCACAATAATGGTGAATCAGAATGAAGAATACGAATACAGAACTGGATTATCAAAATGATAACCCAAAACAAATCAGATCTATTGAGAATGCGAAAACCATAAATGAGAGTGTATATGTGTGTGTGGAAGGAAAAGCAATGAGAGAAAAATATCTAACACCAACCACAAGATCGCATATATATGCAAACATCCAGCAAAAACCCAGAACTCAACAGCCCAGCACAGTAAGCCCAGCACGCAATCAGCAAGCCCAGCATTAGCCCAGCATTATAGCCCATATCTCACACAAATAAACAATAATTAGAATTGCAACAATAAAATTGACAAAGAGAAAACCTATAATTTCAACAAGAATTGAGTCAGACTAGTGGGTTTTGCACTTAAGTTGTGATAGCTTGTTTTGAATAAAATTTATATTGAAATATAGACAGAAATAAAAAAAGATAAATCTGTATATTCAAAGTTTAAAAAGATATAATGTTGTATTGAAAAAACCAGAAGTATATTATATTTGACTCTTGGCTTCTGTCCAAGCATTGAAGCTCGGTTTGAATAAAATTTATATTGAAATGTATGTAAAAAAAATCGTGTCCCCCAGTAGTATTTTAGAATTTTTTAAAAAATTATGTTGTTATGAAAAAGATTAAAAACATTTGACTTAGGTTGGTTTCGTCGAAACTTATATCAAAACGTAAATAAAAACATATACATATTCAATTTTATTAAAATATATTTTTAAAAGTTATGAAAATGCAAGACATGTCAAAATGTATTTATAAAGATAAAATAATATAAAAATTAGAACTTAAATATAAACTAAGAATACCCACTAACAAACTTAAGTGCTCGAACCTGTATGATGTTTATTTAATATTTTTGTGAGAGCATTACTGAAAGTGTAGTTATAAGAGTTAAAAAAGAAGTTAAGAGTGTTCATAAGAGTTTCTGTAGTTCTGTAGATATTTATGATTATCAAATAATCCTAGTCAAACAAACAAACAAAACAAACATACACAGTATGTTCCACTGAGAGTGAGGTCTGGGAGGGGTAGGTGGTGGCCAGCATTTCTTCTATCTTGGGAGACAGAGAGACCGCTTCTAAAGAGACTCCCGGCTCGACAACGATAACAATCAAAATTATGTTACATATATCACATAGGCATACATGACAAAAGAGTTTTGTATATGCATATGCATGTCTATAAACAAAATAAACAGATTATATTACATACATCACACACATTACAAAAGCAATAGCATACTCAAAACAATCAGAATGATAATGCAAACCTCATATAAGCAATTAAACAAACGTCACAAAAGCAAACACAACAGTATTGAAACAGGTTAGAGGCAGATAAACTTTACTATGATACTGAGTAAGGAATAAGGAACGACGTCTTCAGACAGAGGCTAAGGTGGATGTGTGGACACACGAGGCTGGATCGGATAAGGAACGACGTCTTCAGACAGAGGCTACATGTGGCATGTATCATGGGCAAAATACGAGATGAAAGACTGAGATGGTTTGGGCACGTGAAGAGGAGACAGATGTCAGCGCCAGTTAGAGCAGTGGAGCGCATCATTTTAGATGGTAAGAGAAGTAGAGGAATACCTAAGTTAACATGGGATGAGATGATTAGCCGGGATATGGTAGAGTTGCACCTCTCCGAGCACATGGTCGAGGATAGGAGTGCGTGAAGACGTATAATTAAAGTTAGGGACTACTAGTGGTAACGTTATTTATCTAATGTAGATGAAGCCTTAGTGCTAACGACCCGTAGTATAATTTATCTGCCTTATTTCAAATAATCCTAGTCGATGGGTAAAATCTAGGGGTGAACAAATAACTGATGAACCATGTTTACTAAATCAAATTAACCGAACCGAACAATTAACCGACTATTCAGTTAAGACATAACCGATTAACCGCAAGTTGCGGTTCTGTTTCGGTTTTGATGTACAAATTAACCACACCAACCCGTATATCATTAACGTACAATAAATTTACAATACTCCTTATGATTTTACTTGAATTCCATATATTCATCTTTTTAATTCACATTTATAAAAATATATTTACATAGTAGATTCCGTTATATATAGAAGGAACGCCATAAACAAGCACACCCCGACTTTGGTTTCAGTTTTGGCGAGACCTTAAAACGAATAGTATCGTGCACACCCTTATAAATTTACTTATAAAATTGGTCCAAACCTAGTCTAATAATAACTTATTAGTTAAAATTTTGATTTAAAAACATATGTTAAATATATTGATTAATTAACCGAAACTAACCATAATCGATGGTTAACAAAAATGTGGTTAACCGAATTGTCGGTTGCGGTAAAAAAATTGTTATCAACCGAGTTAGCGGTTTTGGTTTTGGTTTTGAAAATGATCTTAACTGCACCGAACTGCATTGTACACACCGCTAGAATAAAATCGTAGGCATTGTGTCCAAATATAATCCATTTAATTTAAGATCATGCATCATCAAATTCGACGCCAAACAAACCAGGATATATTACCCTAAAATGGTTTATTGTGAAATTATCATAAAGTCACTTTGTGTAACAAATATGTTTTTACATAAATCTTGTCTTAAAAAATTTGTATGTTATTTATAACTAGTTCAATACACGGGTTAAATATAAATATTAAATTAATAGCTATTAATTACATTACATTACATTACATATTACATAATATTAATAAAGCAATGGAATAAATAGGAAACTTAGAGTTTATTTACCAAAAATACTTTTCAAAAAAAAGTTGTTTTAGGGTTAATATGTGAAGTGTTATTTATTATTTTAGAGAGAGAGTGTGTATGTGGGAGAGGATGACTAATAGAGGCGACCTGCACCCCTTTAACATCAGTGTCGGCACCGGTGGCGAATATTTGGTTTTGTCACCGATGGCCGTGGTAACATTGGCCTCTCTGTTGCTGTTAAAGTTGGTGATGGTGATGACACGTGGAGATGGTGTCGGCGTCATTTGTTGCTTTGCTTTGGCGTGATAAACTAATGTTTACAGTCGCAAAGAACCGCAGTTTCAAGCCAGTAGCGATGGATATTGACAAACATATGTCGTGTGTGTCGTTTTGCATGGCAATCAACATTTTGTAGTCACGACACAACATTTCTAACCTTATAATCCTGATTTATGCCGTGTCATGATAGTTTTTCACCCGCCGTGAAGCGCGGACGGATGCCACCTACTTAATATTTATACATTATGAAACTATTATTTTTCCAACTAGTTCTTTTAAATTAATTAATTACTTATCTTCTATTAATGTATATATTCTAAAGATTGTTTTATATAAAAGATGGATTAGGTTATTTATATAAAACAAAAACTACCGAAGCAAAGGTGGTTGTTTGTTTGAAAAATGAGTTCTAGTACTTTGTCAAACATAAATGTAATAGCAGTTTATATATGTAATATAAATCGGGTTATATATTTTAGTCGGAATAGTCTATCCATAGCAAATGCTTATTTAGATATCTTTCAATTTTCAATTTTAATTTTTAGCATTAAGTAACAATACTAGTTTTAAAAGGTTAAAATTTGACAAAAATAACTTTTTTTTAACAAAAGATGAAAAACATTAATTTAATTAATAAAAGTTTCATAATTTGTTTTGATTTTACTTTAAAAGTTTTAATATTTTAGATTTAAATTGAAACAATAATAAAACTTTTGAACTAAAATTTAAATAACTTATAAAACTTTTAGAGTTAAATGATATTTTTAATTCAAAAAAGAATAATAATTATTTTTGTTAAATCTCGATAAACAAAACCGAACTTAACTCGAAATGTTTTAACCGTGTGGGATTAATCGCACAAATTATAACTGTAAGGACTAAACCAAGACAACACAATAACTACAAGGATGATAACTTGCTGCAAAAGTCAGGATACAATACTAGACCCAAATCTGCACAACAGAAGCACCAAATCTCTGCAAATTAGGGCATTTTTCTTCACCTCTTTCACAAATTCTTTACAACAACACGATGGATCACGATGCTACTGCTGATGTTAACGCTCCTCACTCTATGGGAACAACCATCATTGGAGTTACTTACAACGGTGGCGTAATTTTGGGCGCCGATTCCCGCACCAGCACTGGTAAATTGAGCTCCTATTGTCATTTATACGCATACAACGTTGATTCTGTTGAATTGGTTGTTTTAGTCGTTTTTATTTTGTGTATTGAGTTGGTGATTGGAACTTTGTTTTTATCAGGGTTGTATGTGGCTAATAGGGCGTCTGATAAGATCACACAGCTGACGGATAATGTGTACATCTGTCGCTCTGGATCGGTATGTGATTTAGTGCTTGAAACTTTAGTTTTATTTTTTATTTTTAATTGTAAGTGTACTTAGTAGTTCATAGGTTCATTGCATACTAGACGAAGGATCGTTGTTGATTTTCGTGATTTTGCAATATGGTTAGCTTGTGGCTTCTGTTTAGATGTATAGTACAAACTAAACTCTTATCTAAAATTGAGGCTTAGAACTAACCAAGTTATATCAGTGTTTAACAACTAGCTTTTTATCACGAGCTTGTTAAGGTATAATCAAGTCATAATATGCAGCTTTCAACATCAGCTTGTGTAGTTGTTTGGTTATTGGCTATATAATTTTTATATAGTCCATTGTTACACTCTCATCGTCTTAGTTTCTCATTTGCTAAGCTATTGTTGTGAAAAGTTAACATATCTTTAAGGGTAATGGTGTAGATTAGTTTATTGGGCATAGCTTCTTTTGTTTCTTTCGTAAGCGAGGAAGTATTGCACATGCTGATAGACCACTTTACTAGAGGGCTAACTCAATCTGTACACATTGTAGTACCAGCATTGAATAAATCTAGCAGATCTTGGATCTGTTTAGGGATTTTAAAGAATAATTTGTATGTATCATGAAGGGAGAAGTAAATTGATATGATCAAATGCTATGTAATGTGGGAAAGAGGGCCGCTTAAGCCTTAACGGGAACATACACAAAGTTAACAGCTGTCTTGTTTTTTGGACTTTGGTTTTTCAGGCTGCAGATTCTCAGATTGTGTCAGATTATGTTAGATATTTTCTTCATCAGCACACGTGAGTATATCACTCATTATTTCTCCCTTTTGTAGACTGCTTATAAATATGTTCTTCATATCATCCAAGATGGTTGTATGTCTATATGCACTGTGGAACAACATGCTCTTTGTACATATTGTGGTGTTTGGTCTTTTCAAATTACACACGAGAACCAACTGGCTTTTGGAAGTATCCTAAATGTTTCCTTAGTTTTTAATTTAATATCTTGAAGAATTAGAAAAAGAAGACACTGAAGTACTAAATGTTGTTTTACTTTTCTAATTTCTGTAGCTAAACAACGCAGCATATTAAGATCTTGGAATGAGGAAGTTTTTTATTTTTTTCCACATTCCAAGTTTCTTGAAAAATTTTGCTCTATTTTGAAATAAAAAATGATAATGTATTCACGTAATCCTGGTACATGGTCAACCCAACTTATAATTCAGGCAGTCACAAAATGTGTATATATATTAGCGAGTTTAAAGGAAGGTAGGCTAAAACTTAGAAAGTTGCATAAATAAGGAAATTAACTTGAGGAATATTTGAATCTAAATCCCTCTAGATCCCAGCACGGACGTCATTGATCTCTACCACAATCTCTCTTAAAGAAAATGCAACATAAGAGCTCAGCTTTTATGATGAAGTTATGTATAAGTACACATTGAACAAAGCAATTTTTTTATCACTATTAGTGTTCTGTTAGGTTTGTGGCAATAATGATAAGTGGAGTGTAATTTGGCTTTATTGGTCGTGTATTGTAGATGAAGTTTTTAAATTTTGTCATTGATCTTTGAGGTTCAACAGGATTCAGCTTGGTCAACCTGCTACTGTGAAAGTTGCTGCAAACCTTGTTAGACTTTTATCTTACAATAACAAGGTTTGCATTCGTTTATTTAGTTATTATATTAGTACTTTCTAGGTTTTTCTGAATGTTAGCTGTTTTAATATATCATTTTGCTAAGCATTTCCGTATTTCTTTCTTTTGTAATTTAATAGAACATGTTACAAACCGGTATAATTGTTGGAGGATGGGACAAATATGAAGGCGGGAAAATTTATGGCATCCCTCTTGGTGGAACAATTATCGAGCAGCCATTTGCAATCGGAGGTTTGTTTGCATTTTCTAAGACACCTGTGGGCTATTTTATTTAGCTATTAGTTTCATATATGAACCTCTATTTGCCCTTTATATTGTAAACAAGTTTCAAATCACTGGAATGGACAAACATGCTTAGTTGAACACCCAATATGTTTACGTCTTCGAAGACACTATCATTGTTAAAAAGCTATAGTTGCTTTCAGATGGATATCCGATATCATTATTCTTAACCATGTTTTTAGTTAAGATTTTTATGCTTCACCTCCTTTGGTGTTGTTTGAATCTACTTTCTTGGTTTGTATCATAGGTATCACTTTGGGTTAACAAATAATAATAATAATAGGATTAGAGTTAACTACTTATGTTGATAGGAAAATACCAAGGATGGATATCTTATGTGTGAACGGAAGAGAATATAAGATAAGATGAGCTAATTTATGTAATTATTAAAGGTTGCAAAACATGTTTTGGTTGTATAACAGTTCATAACGAGTAAGTAGTACGGGTCAAAATGGGGTTTTTATAAGGGTGGGCTGACCTGCAATCTTTTTATTGAACTTAATAAATAATTGTGTTACATATGATTAGGAAATTATATTATTCCCAGGTTTTCAGTTTCTGATATAAAATGATTTGGGAGGTGTCCGTGACTTCTTTTGACCCGTTTGGTTGTTCAGTTCCTTTTCATCTAATCAAATTCTAAAAATCTATTCATTTGACTAGTTAGAAACGAAGTATAACCCTGATCTATTTGTCCACCCGTAAGTAGGTTGAAATTTTCTTTTTTATTTTTAAAAACCTCAAGAGAAATTATGATGGCAGCCTTTATGAGGTTGGCTTTACAATATCTGGGTTCAGCTCATAGGTTAATGTTCTGCAGGATCTGGCTCCAGTTATTTATATGGGTTCTTTGATCAAGCATGGAAGGAGGGCATGACCAAAGATGAGGCTGAGGTAACTTCAATTTTATATTGTATCACAAAATGTGTGTATGAAAAGTTATTAATTATTTCATGTGATGGTTAAAAACCCATATACATTTATTGAACAGACATAATGTTTTAAGTCTAAGATATATCTGTATTTTGTTTCGGCGCAGCAACTGGTGGTTAAGGCTGTTTCACTTGCCATCGCACGAGATGGTGCTAGTGGGGGTGTTGTTCGCACTGTCACTGTAAGTTCTGTTCTATACATTTGTTTACTGATGGTGTAATGTCGATCCATTTTATGAATGGGTCGATTCATGTTATGCTATATCTCTTGACTTTTAACTCCTCAAAATCAAATATACCATATATAATTTATTCAAGTAATTAGATTATTGTTGGTACCAAAAAGTTCAAGAAAATTTTAAACTTTTATTCTAAAAGCTGTCTGCCAACTAATCAAATATTTTCTTTCTGATTGTTGCTGTACATGCAGATTAACTCAGAGGGGGTTACAAGGAACTTCTACCCAGGTGATCAGCTTCCTTTGTGGCATGAAGAGGTGGAGGCACACAATTCATTGCTTGATATTCTTAACGCTTCAAATCCCGAGCCAATGAGCACCTAGGTTTTATGTTTGTCGGGAAATGCAACCTGAATTTTATCGCGTAGTAGTAATCACTTTCTGCTAATAGTACTCCCAATTACAAAGTTTGCTTCTCATGGTTCATGCTGTTGTTTCATTTTGCCTTTCACTTTATGTATTCTGCATAAAACAAATGGATCTTATCTCATTATCTTCATATATGCGAGGATTGTTGATTATTCAACCTTTGGGTTTGATCTTGATTAGTTAAACCAGTACATATATTTGGAACGGCTTCAGAAAGAATTGTGTTAGCATGTTTGTACATACGTCTTATCGGGTTAAGACAACTTGTGGCTAATTGAGTTGGTTTTATTTGGATGATTTTGTATGTTCTCATATACAAGTCTCGTAAGGTTGATTAACTTCGAGCAAGCTATCTTCATCTCAAACCCAGCCTAAAAATTTATATGAACTACCGAGTAGCTTGAGTTTTACGAGTTAGTGAGTTATGAACTGGTTGACAAACGAAAAAGTGCAAAAGTGCAAAAGTGGCTGCTAGTATGGGACTAAGGGTGTGTTTGGGTTGAAACCAGACTGAATCGAAGTTCAAAAATAGGAGCTAATGAAAAAGAAATCTGGAATATTATTATCCAAGAAAGTTAAATTATGATTATAACTATATGAATCCTTTTTAATCATGCTTAACAGATTATTTTCTATAAAACACAAAAGCTTTTTACGTTGTTAATCTTTTAACTCGAATATTAATAATATGTATTCATCAACCCACCAATTTGTGTATGTTTAGTACTATTTTAACAGAAATGTGACTGCTTTTGGTCAATATGATTCTCTTGGTGTTTTTAAGGTTGTGCTAAACAATTGCCCACCAACTATAATTGTATTCGCCTTTAACAATAGAATATAGCCATACAAAATTTTGACTACGACCGCGTACAAGGCCTTATATGGGCGTATACTAGGAAACGAGTTTATAAGAGGTCTTCTACAGACTTAAGAGTCGTTTGATAGCCTTTTAATAGAGACTACCTCATGGTTAAGAGGTAATCTTAATGCTGAATGGTTAAAAGATAATTATACCTCTTAACTATTCAGTATTAAAATTACTTTTTAATCATTACAAGACTATGAACCATTAAAAAATAATTTTTTAATGATCATTAAAAGGCTAACAAAAATACCATTATAGAGTCACACTCTATCAAATCAACATAGGGTAAGTTTAGCAATGGTGAGGTATACATTAGAGGTGACAAAAAGGGAGGGTTGGATTGGGTTGGTTATTAGGTTAGGATGAGTTTGAGTCAAGATGGGTTTGGGTTAGGATGGGTCATTTAGAAAAAAAAATCAGGATGGGTTTTGGTTGGTATGGATTTGGATCAGGATGTGTTCGGATCAGGGTGGATCATTTTTTAAAAAGTCAATACTATTTTACTAATTTTCTACAATCCAACAACACATATAGACAGATGCATATACGAGCTCAAAGAGATACATATACGACTTCATCTATAAATGGTCAGTACTTTCAATAAATCAACGTTGATGATGCGGTGGTGAAGTGGAGGCCCGATTGTATGTGCGGTGGTGGTGCACGATGAAACTTGACGGAGGTGGGAGGCTGTAGGTGCAGCGGAGACGCGGCGGACCGGCGGCGACGCCGAGGACCGGCGGCGACGCGGCGGACCGGCTGACCTTCGGTGAAGCGACGAACCGGTGGTGATGCGCGATGAAACTCGACAGAGGTGGGAGGCTGTAGGTGTGCTGGTGGTGTGGTGTACCGCTGGTGGTGCGGTTGTGGTGTGGTAGTGGTGCGGTGGTGGTGCAATGGTGCCTTGTGCGACGGAGACGATCAATTTGAGTGAAAGAAACATTAACTTATTGTGACTTGTAGATCTAATTTTAAAAACCCATCTTGACCTATGTTTCTTTTTTTTTTCAAAAAGACTTTTAACCCATCTTGACACCCTTATGTTTTTTATTTAATCTACTCTAACCCATCTTTATTTTTAAAACACTCATTATGACCCAAAATCATAGCCACCTCTAGTATACATATAACCAATCCCGTGTTTTTATTACTAAACATTTTGATAGACTAATAGTGAAACTCCTGTTAAAAAAACAATACAAAAGCTGAAATACTAAAAGTTAAAAAAGAAATGGTATTCAGATTCCCATACAAGAAAAACTAGCACCGTAAAAGACTGCCCCAATCAATGTACACGAGTCTAAACTTATTCAGTGATCCACCAGACACCAGTCAAATTTTCAAAAAACCATGAAAACATTATGAAAAAACAGCAAATTGAAAGGATCACATTTGTCTTCTCAATCTAATTGCTCGTCTTCCATACCACGTCTTCAGGCAACCTCGAGATCCACTAGAAAATCTAGCAAATATCAAGACAAAACTAACTGAAAACAAGAAACGAGAGCTCTATCAGAGTTACAAATCAGATCATGTAACAGGTAATATTTGTGCAAGCCTAATGGTTTGGGTCGATGAGGTCCGACCCGACCCATTTTGACCCGAATTCGTTGTTAAGCTGGTCATTTTGCCATATCTAATATTTTGATATTACAATTGGTCTTGATGTGAAATTCTGACAGGACAAAATTTTAATTCAAATTTTCAATGGTCTTATGGTGCATTGCTCACATCACATGCAACTTATATGCAACTAATGTATAACAGAATATCATCGACAAATTATTAAGTGTCACATGATACGTACAAGTGAGATGTGTCGTACCTAATTATCATAGAAGCGCGAGGGACGTCTTCGCGAGCTGTAAAATAAAACAAGAATAAATAAGATGACCATCAGTGCATGAATATGTGCTAATGAGAAAAAACAGATGACAGGAAAAAATTATGGTTCTGATATATTGATTATAAGCTCAAGTAGTATCCATTCTAATTTTAATACCCCCTCGTCATCAAGATAAAGAATTTTAGTTCCTATCACTGAAGGCAGCAATATGGGTGGGTTAGGTGAAGAGTTAAAAGTTAAAAACGGGTAATATGGTTGCAGGTTTAAACAGGTCATTGACATACTGTCCAATTTTATGCATATAACTTGTGTTAAATACGATTAGAAAAACATATTATATATATAACCAAAATTTTTTTAATATATATATGTCGACTAAGCTGATTGTATGCATAAGAATACAATTAGCGTGGCTTTCGACCCATTTCCTTAGCTATAAGTATTCATTTTAACCCTCTTACACGTTAGAGATAGAACAAATAAACAAACCCAGTATATCCCACTCAAGAGCAGGGTCTGGGGGATACCAACCAAAATTGCCCAGTATATTCATTTCCCACGTTAGAGATAGAACATTTTCCAAAATTGCCCATTCACTAGTTAATCATTATTCTTGACTGTTTAAATACCAACCAACAGAACCATTGAATAATCAGAAAAAGTTTCGTGTGAAAGAAACATGACATAAGTATATCAAATCAGGTCCTTAAAACGAGCCAACACATCATATTTTACACAAAAAGGTCAAACATATTCACAGTTTTAAGAAACAAGAAGAGTCTAACTTATCCACATAAACTACAATTGGCACAAGAGGTCGGTTGGGTACATGGACAAAAGGTTAAATCTTTGATGCGTGTCGTCCAGTTGGGTTGACATGAAATTCTTTTTTTTGCCAAGAAGTTATAGAAATAATAAGTGTCAAGTCCAACAAAAATTTACTTTCCGTTGTATTACAAATCACAGCGTATTATGCATTGCTAAAGCATTTTGAGTGAGTTTTGACATGTTTTCTTTTCTACTATTTGTTTTGATTTTATCCCACCCAATCAACCTGTTTGAAGACTATTGGGCAGAAATTACCACCTTATAGCACCATGAAGTACCTAAAAATTAAGAAACACACATAAAAAAAAAGACTTGCTTACCTGCGATGACCTGTTCTACCTGTGGACATCCTACTCCTAGTCACAAAGTCATCTTCAGCTACCTCAACTCTATAATCTGCAAAGTCTGTAGATACCACAGAGCCTTCATCAGAGTTAGAAGTATCATAACTCATTCGACGGTCTTCTCGCCTTGATTGTCTAACTCTTGCCCTTCTTCTATTTCTCGAACACCTAAACTTATCAAATACTTGAAACAAAATACAAGAAGTCCACCAATTTCCATTAGCACCAGGAAAATCTTCATATTCATCACCAGAACCGTTATCCCCATATTCTATAACATAATCTCCTAAAACCACGCCATGTGGCACTTCTGAATGTATAGTAGTTAAAACATCAATAATCTCTGAAGATTGCTGAAAGTTCTCCCAATCAAGTTGTCTAGCAGGATCAATTTTTGATGGGCATGCATGAGGGTGTTCCACCTCAGCATGTTCCCGAAGGTCCATAAAGTTCCCAGTAAACATGCATTTTTCATTTTCACAACAACGTACTTTCTCATTTAATATTACTCTGGCATCATTTACGACAATCCAACCAGTAACATCACCTCTACAAAGAGGGCATAATGGTTTGCTAGTGGCATCTGGATTTATTACGCTTGATTCATCAGAAGTCGAAAGTGAGTTTGGCCCAGGTGACATTTTATTTGCAATTTGGAAACGGTCCAAACAATTTGAGTGTAAATGATCGGTGCCACACACAAAAGGCCGGCATCCTTTATTGTAAGAAGAACATTGAAGAAGAACACAGTTATGTGGGAAGGATAAACATATGGGACATGTGATATCTTCCCATTTGATATCAAGATGAAAGTTGTCCATAACAAGTGTAAAGTTGGAGCTTTGTGTAAATATTCTAAGAAAATGTATGTATCAACATTAATAATCCCAAATCATGTGATGTCTAAATGCTCTTTCTTGATTAACAAGTTGTATTATTGAATAAAACACCACAACCAATAAGGCAGAAGGGCAGCACCTAGAGAGGACTCGATATTAAACAGCATAAACAATTGTACCTGGTGAAATAAAGATAAAAAATAAGCAAAGAAAATTGTTCAGGACCATATGTGCTACATTTGAAGAAACCATAGTGTGAATTATCATACTTTTAAACCAACCCAAACACATATACCCTTGCCCTTCTTACATGAAGATAACATTCAAAGGCCCTTCCCCATCAATTAATAACTCAACCAATCAGTCTCTTTTTAGATAACATCATAAAATATAAACTTTCCTTAATTAAAAAAAAATAGCACAAGGATTCAAATCTTTGTGTTTATGTTCTTTTGGTGGTTATGAGAACCCAATACCGAAACTCATAGAACCTCACCAATAGCGTACAAACCAATGCGATTAGGTAAAATGGCAGGCTTCAAGAGAGGTAAGGGCCGAAAACCAGTGGCAGTTGGATTCGAACCAGATACCTTTGCTAGAGGGCTCAGGCACTTACCATTGCGCCACACGACCACCGACTTAAAGCTTTCAAATCATTGTGTTTACCTTTCAAGTTGCACCTTTTTTCATGATCTATTTTGGCTTACTGTTAATATTAAAACTACTATTTTTAAACGTATGTTGCCAAATCACAAGCCAAAAATCATCAAAAGTCGAGTTAGAATGCAATTCATCCCAAATGCAAATTAGTTTCAGGTGTGAATTGATCATCACAGACCACATATAGTTTTGCTTGTTTATAAAAGGAGATTTGTCCCTTTTCTCATCTGAAGTTATCTTTTAAGCCGCATAATACTTTAAAGAGAAAAAAAAAAAGAGAACACTTGAATCAACTGAAAACCTAAAATACATATCTTGAAAACACGAAACATTCACACTCATAAATCACCCCCAAATCAAAATAACAACAAATGCCACAAATCAAGAAACCAAAAAAAGAGTATCCATCAATGCTAAAATCAACCAAACAATAAACAAACATCACAAAACTAATCAAATTAGATCCACCAACCCTAAAATCAAAAAAACCCCATCACTAACAACCGATTCAAGAACCAAAAAGATGCAAACTTGATCAAGTAAAGGATTAATAAGAGGATAAAGAGATCATAAGAGCTGAAATTACTCACCTTGATGACGACTGATGAAGAGGTTGAAGCCACTAAAGTGTAAAGAACATTAAAAGGGTTTACTGAATCGATCGAGAGAGAAGACTTTGAATGGCGATGATGAGGGGTGGGACGATGACACGCTACTTTTCTCGTTAGTATTCAACTATTTATAATAATAATAATATTATTATTATTATTGGAAGTCACTTTCCATTATGTTTGATTGTTTATTATATATTTTGTTAGCGAATGAGAAAGTTAAGGCGAAAAAACACCAGCTTAAAAGTAAAGACTATGATGTTTATTTAGTGATAATATTATAAGGCGAAAGTCATTCAACAAGAATCATTGTGAGAACAAAATAATATATCTAAATAAAAACAAAACGAACAAATACTCAGTACTTTTATCTTACGTATAGGCTGATTATATGTAGGGTGTAAAGAGATAGAGTATACTATATATAGGGTGTAAAGAGATAGGATGAGGCATGTCTTTTATCTACCTTTTCTGAAAATAAAATGAATGCTTTTAATATGACCTCCGGCTCCACTTGTTTTAAAAATAAAATATCTAAATCATTTGACATTTTCTTTATCAATAATTTGTATTTTTTTTAAATGTTTTGCTTTAAGCGATAATAAAGTAGTAACTAAAGATCGTTGGTGGTTGGTTTCTATAAGTAACTAGTGTTAAGCCTCCTATCCAAAAGGTTGAGATAGAAAAACAGGTCAAGGATATGCTCTTAAGTGGTATTCTCAGGATGAATGGGATTGGTTTGACCTCTCGCTCGGTTGCGGCGGAAGCGTAAAATCATGCCAAGTAGCACCAATTACACACCCCTGTTAGTGTCCACCAACATCGAAAAAGAACGCATTAAAAAAATAAAATAAATAAAAATAAATAAAACCGAAACTAAAAAGTCTAGTTTTTCCCCCGTGCTACGCGGTGGGATTTTTTTGGTTTTTCTGCGTACTATGTAACGTTAGTGTGTTCATCATCGTTATGGTGTGTCTAAAACCATACAATCGATTACCGAAACCTTTAAATCGTCCCAGTAGCGTTAAACCACATCAAAAATACAAAAAAACCCTCTAAAACCAAAAAACCATAGAAAAAAAAACAACCCAAAAAAAATACCAAAACCGCCCAAAAAATTACCAAAAACAACCAACTGCCCTAAAATACAAAAAAAAACGGCCCAAAAATGAGGACAACCGAATTATGCACAATGTACAACCTAATATGCATAACAAAGTTGGTAATTAGTATTATTTAAATACGTAGTAACTTAACTTTATGTTAATTGTATGATTACTACTGATTGAGCAGTTACAATTGTGCATGTCACACCTTCTAACTTTTTTAAGTCTTAACAATGATATTTATGTGAGTTTTTGTTTGGTTTTAAGTATGTGTCAATCAACTAATATGATTTAACAAAATTAAAACCATTAACATATACTTTAGTACTTTACCGTTTGAATCTTACATTAATTAGTTCTATTAAAATAACTGAAAGTAATACAAGTACTAATGTCACAAAAATAAACATGTAAGATTGATAAATGAAACAAAAAAAAAAAAAAAAAACATAATCAGTTGACTCGTAAAATGACATTTTGGATCTTGCGGATGGCTGATTGGCTGGTATTCTTACTCGAGAGCATCTTGGCGTCTTGTAACAAAATATTTGTCTCAAATTAACATGTTGGAAAAATACCATAAAAAAATTATGCTTGTTTATTATTATTGTAAGAAAAAATTAAAAAAATATCATGCTCACGTCACCTTTTTAATCTTCATTAGATTTTTTATTCCTCGAATGTTAGACCAAGCGTAATGACGTGAAGAAAGGTAGGTGATTTCGAAGTGGCGGCATGAGAAGCGTAATCACATTGTGCCAACGTGCATGAGAGGGTCTGATGTGACGGGAATCACGTCTCAAAGGCGTTAACCATTACACATAGTCTTATAAAAATTAATATCTAAAGTCATATATAGAAAATTAAGACCTAAATTCATGGTCACCAAACTTATCAATATCGGCGTCCACCGAAGACAATCATTCATACAATCACATTCTCGTCAATTATATAAATTTTGATGTTTAAAATGCGACACTTTTATTTACAGTTTGTGTACTAGAACATATGAATGGGACTCGTTCATAAGTTCCAGTTGTTCGGCTTGTAATTTGAAGTACATAAATGTATGGAGCACTTATCTCATGCATCTATGTGTTTGGCTATAAACGAGCCGAGTCGAGGCGAAGATCGTCTAAGCTTGAAGTTGGTTTGTCTAAAATAAATAGTGCTCAAAGCTCGGCTCGTTTAACTTAATAGAGCTCGAGCTTGGCTCGTTTTGAACTCTATATCAAAAGCTAAACTCGGTCTATCAGACAATTTTTCAAACTTGGATCAGATTCCGCTTATTTGTTACTTACTAATTATTTAAGTTTATTACATACGTGCGCACATAACTTTTGTATGACTCTATAATACATATATCATAATATATATATTATTTAATAACTTTTATTATAACTATTTATAAGAATATAATGTAGTGGAGGTAAGAAGATACGATGATAGAATTATGCTGTTAAGAATAGTAATAGGGAATGAAGTAGTGGCAGTAGTTAGTGCGTATGCTCCACATGTTGGACTAGGAAAAACAGAAAGAAAAAAGTTCTGTGAGAGTTTAGATCACGTTATGGGCGACGTACCTAGAGACGAGAAAATATGCATAGGAGGAGATTTTAATGGGCACATCGGTAAGGACAATGACCACTTCCAGTTGGTGCATGGAGGCTTCGGGTATGGCCTTAGGAATGAAGGCGGCAAGGAGCTTCTTGACTTTGCGGTAGCGCATAAATTAGGAATCATAAATTCGTTTTTTAAGAAAAGAGAATCGCATCTAATCACGTTTAGCAGCGGCGGGAGACGCACGCAGATAGACTATTTGCTGACGAGGAGAGAAGATCGTAGCACGTGGAAGGACTGTAAGACAATCCCAGGAGAGTCAGTTGTGACACAACATCATATGTTAGTGGCGGATATACGCGTGAAGAGACCAATTGTCCAACAAAACAAGAGAATTAGACATACGATAAAATGGAGCCTGCTCAAGGATGAAAACATTACCATTTTTAGAGATAAGGTCATACCAGTGAAACATCCTGGATCACAGGAAGATGCAAACCAAAAGTGGGAGGCCATGGCAAATATGCTCATCCAAGCAGTTAAAGAAACGCTTGGAGTTACAACAAAGAGGACAATCGACCATAAGGAATCTTGGTGGTGGAACGAAAATGTACAGGAGAAGATACGAATAAAACAACAAAGTTTCAGAGAGCTTATACGCTGTAACAATGAGGAAGAACGCCCAGAGCTAAAAGATAAATACAAGGAGGCTAAGAGAGAGGCGAAGAAATCGGTGTCAGAGGCAAAGAACACGGCGTATGAGATGATGTATAAACGACTAGAGACGAAAGAAGGAGAGCATGACATGTTTAAGTTAGCCAAGGCAAGAGACAGCAGAAGACAAGACCTGAGAATTGTGAAGTTTATAAAGGCTGCGGATGGAAAAGTTTTGGTGAACGACAAGGACATCAAGGGAAGATGGAAAACTTACTTCGATAACCTTTACAACATAAAGAACCCAAATCATCAAGCTGAGATAGATAATACAACCCAAACAACACAACAAAACAATTGCTATTGTAGAAGCATCACAGTAGACGAAGTTATGAGAGCTATGAAGAAAATGGGAAGGGCTAAAGCGGTGGGGCCAGACAACATACCGATTGAAGTGTGGAAATGCCTGGGAGATGAGGGGCTCAAATGGCTAACAGATTTATTCAACACTATCTTTACGACAGGGAAGATGCCGGACCAGTGGAGAACCAGTGTTATAGTCCCCATATATAAGAAAAAAGGAGATGCACAAAGTTGCGAAAATTACAGGGGAATAAAGCTATTGAGTCACACGATGAAATTATGGGAAAAAGTTATTGACACGAGAATTAGACGAGAAACGCAGATAGCGTCAAACCAATTTGGATTTATGCCAGGACGCTCTACGACAGAAGCAATACACGCCATAAGGAGGATAATGGAGAAATACAGAGAAAAGAAGAGGGACCTCCATATGGTATTCATCGACCTAGAAAAGGCCTATGACAGCATTCCGCGTCAACTAATTTGGGAAAGTCTACGACTTAGAAGGGTACCAGAGAGGTATATCAAAATAATCAAGGATATGTATGATGGGGCAAAAACGTGTGTGCGAGCCCCGATCGGAGACACAGACTCATTCACAGTGGAAGTGGGACTCCACCAAGGATCGGCACTGAGCCCATTTCTCTTCACAGTAGTGTTGGATGAGATGACCAAGTCTATACAGCAGCCAGCTCCGTGGTGCATGCTCTTTGCGGATGATATTGTCTTAATATCGGAGTCTAAAAGGGTGCTTAACGACAAGCTAGAACAGTGGAGAGCAGCACTAGAGCGCAAAGGTTTAAGGATAAGTCGCTCAAAGACAGAATACATGCATTGTAACTTTAGTGGCGAGGCGGAAGAGGACATCCAAATCACTATTCAGGGTATGGCGGTCCCACAAACGTCTAGGTTCAAATACCTGGGCTCGTACTTGCAGGAGGACGGAGAGATACACAGCGATGTAGCGCACCGTGTTCAAGCTGGATGGTGTAAGTGGAGAGCAGCAGCAGGGATCCTATGTGATAAGAGGTTTCCAGCAAAACTAAAGGGAAAGCTATATCGAGTGGCAGTACGTCCAGCTATATTGTATGGAACAGACTGTTGGGCCATAAAGAAATCGCACGAGAAACAAATAGAGGTAGCGGAAATGCGAATGCTGAGGTGGATGTGCGGTCACACAAGACTTGACCGGATAAGAAACGAAGTTTATCGACAGAAGTTAGAAGTGGCCTGTATCACAGATAAAATACGAGAGGGAAGATTAAGATGGTTTGGGCATGTCAAGAGGAGACCAATGGCTGCACCAGTTAGAGCAGTAGAGAACATCATCTTAGAGGGTAGGAGGAGTAGAGGAAGACCTAGATTGACTTGGGATGAGGTAATTAGGCGAGATATGATACACCTGCACCTCTCTGAGCACATGATCGAGGATAGGACTGAGTGGAGGCGTAGAATTAAAATTAAGGACTTCTAGTGTGACCTATAGGCAGGAAGGGTATTTGACGTCTGGTTTCGGGGCCTAAGTAGCCCATATCTGCCCTTTAACGATGATTCTACATGCACCTAGGATTTATGTATGCTATGTGTTGTATGATTTATTGTGTACTGTAGGATATGTGTTGTATGATTTATGGTATGATGTCCTGCTGCCGATATGGCTTTTTGTATACTGTATGCTATGTGCTGTATGTTTTATTGTATGTTATCTTGCTAAACAGTATGACTTTTGCTATCGAGTCGGGGGTCTCATTGGAATCGGTCTCTCTACCTAACAAGATAGAGGAAAGACTCGCCTACACCTACCCTCCCCAGACCCTGCTCTTGAGTGGGATATACTGGGTTTGTTTGTTTGTTTATTTATTTATAAGAATATGTTTTATATAATACATATAAGCAGTCCTACTCGTTTACTCCCTAGGCTTTATTGGTGTCGCAAGAAACTTGTGATGGACTCAAGTTCAATTTGTTGGTGTGTATCATTAAGGAGTTGTTATATCAGGCTTGTGAGTTATGAAGTAGGCTAAAAGCCTAAAACCTTAAATATTTCTGATGATTTAAAAGATTGTCATATAATCATTTTAAATTGTTTTTTTATAAGAATAAGGTAATCAATGTATAATGTCAAGGGAATTTGTCCTTACGTCAGATCGGTAAGAAAAAATTATATGTTAGTTACTATCTTTATGCACTGCTTTATGATAGTTTAAATAAATCCACTAAAATGAAAGCTCTTTTAGTTTGTTTGTGTAACACAAGGGTCAATAAACTGGTTGTACTTGGATCATTATCATTTTATACTTTATATAATCTGAATGTAGTTCTTGTTGTTTATATGTTTTTTAAGAAGCAAGTACCTGTCACATACGGAGCCAAGTAGATGTTCCATGAATATTAGGTAAAGAAGAATATGGTAGCGCCATCTCAGATCGATTTCTCATTTCCAGATCACCATGCTCGCTACAACCACAAACAAAGCTCGTTATAGGGCCCAACAGCCACAGCTCTGAAGGCGCTCTAACGCTCAAGGCTCAAGTCAATTGGGTCATTATAGTGTCATTAAAACATCATGATAGTATGTAGTAATATGGAGATAGTTGGAGGGGAGGAGAATAACATGGCTCCTATACTCTTTTGAAAGTTCTTTTTTTGTATGAGGATGATGGGCTTAATTCTAGTGTGCTAGGTTTTAGCTTGGATCTGTTAATATTGGACCCAAGAGTTTTAAAAAGATAATAGAAATGTATCTTATTTACAACTTACAAGCATCACGTTGTCAAAATTTCATACTCACTTATGACAATCTTTCTAAATTGTAAAACAAAACTGTTAATTGAACAACATGTTTACGAAAATAGATTAATTCAACCTATTAAGTTACATAGAACTTGAGCAAATCTGCATGAACCGATCAACATATTCTTTTTTGTATTGAACATGTTATACAAATAAAGATTCTTAAAACATATTCGATAGTAAAAGGTCAAATTTAAACTTTCAAAGGGGTCAAAGAATATATTAGGTGGTGTAGCTTGATGGTAGGTTAAGGTACCATACAAAATGCCAAAATGGGCTCATTGCATAGTGTTTTTCTAGGTGGCATCTTATGGGCCTTTAGGCATCCCTCTCAAGTATAGCATAAAGCTGTGATGCGTGATCTAAAAGGCTAAAAAGCTTACACAACTATTTTGTTATATAAACATACATATATACTAATTAATATGCATACACATGCATACATACATACATACATACATTCACATTTAACAACATAAGCATATTGTTAAAATTCTAAGTGTGTATACAATTTAATAATCCAAATCCAAAATAATTCTTTATAATTCTTTTATTTCTTTTGTCTTTTCTTTGTGTATTTTGTGTTTTCTTGTTTATTGTGCAGGAAAGCACAGGAAAGCACGCGGGTCTTTAATACGCAACGGGTCAGGTCGCCGGGTCACGCGTGCGAGTCAGAAGCTGAACCGAGAAACTTCTTTAATACGCTTGGCTATTTAAAGCGCCTTTGATATCGTCAGAAGATCAGAAGTGAGAAACACTAAATCTTCATCTCCATCATCATTGACTCTCTCTTCTCCATCGTCTGTTGATAGTTCATATCTGGTGTTCACGTTTAGATCCTTCAAACCATAGAAGTTGAAGTTCAGTGGTTCAATATCTTGTGTTGTTTCACAGGTCATCGTATTGATGATTCTGTAGTTTGGTTGTGTTCAGATCTTGCGTTTCTTCTTAGTTTTGTCACACTTTGTTCGTATAGCTTGAAGACGTTTGTGTTCTTGTTCTTGTTTGATTATTTGATATCAATTCTGATATGGTATCAGAGCCTTCAAGGCTTTGATTCACCATTCTGGGAGATTTCCGCTGCTGGGGTTTTAGAAACTTGAAACCCCCAACTCATCTTGGCGTGTCGGCTCTATTGACCATCCGATTCATCGATCTGTCTGGGGTTTTACGAGAAGCCCAAAGTTGAAAGACTCTTGATCTGGCGGTGTGTTTGAAGTTGGATCCGACTTGGTAACCCTAGACGGTTACGGGTTGTATCTTGGTGCTAACTGTAAATCAACTTTGTAACCCTAGAAGGTTACGATCTTCTCGCTTTTCTATGAGTCTTGTAACCCTCGAAGGTTACGGACTTCACCTGCTCGGCGAACCCTAACTTGGGAAACCCCCACTGTGAGATCTTTCTACCCTTTTACATTTCCTGTTTAGTTATATTGCCCGAGTTAGGAGTACCGGTGTATCTGACTGACATATCTTGTTCATTCTGGTGTTTCATATCTGATCTGTTTAAATCTGTTAAGTGTGCATCACGTGCATGTTTATTGTGTGCTTGCATTCGTGATCTTGGCTAATCCTTGATCTGCCATCATTCGAATGGTGTGAAAACCTGGCTCTGGCCTTGATCATCAGACTGTGCGTGTGCGTGTGTGAACTCATCTTTCTGTGATTAGGTAAAGACATGTCTGAAACAGAAAATCCAGTTAACACTGGACCAGTAGTGGTCACTGAAACATTGATAAGTAAATTGGATATCAGTGACCCATTATACCTTCACCCAAGTGATTCAAGTTCCCTAACCATTGTGAACATTAAATTGAAAGGAACTGAAAATTATTCAATATGGGCCAACGCTATGAGACTGGCACTTCAAGCTAAAAATAAACTGGGATTTGTAGACGGGTCAATAGTTAAATAAAAAACAAATGAGACTCTTGGATCACAATGGGAAAGGTGTAACTCGGTCGTTCTCACATGGATACTTAACTCTGTCTGTGAGGAATTATATGTGGGGCAAGTCTACTCAAGACTAGCCTCTGAGGTCTAGGGGGATTTAAAAGAAACATACGATAAAGTTGATGGATCTGTTGTTTTTAATTTGTTTCAAAAAATGAACTCAATATCTCAAAATGGTACCTCTGTTTCTGAATATTATCACAAGTTAAACACAATGTGGAAGCAGTTTGACGCTATGGTCCAGTTGCCCTCGTGTATGTGTAATGCATCAAAAGACTATAATGATTTTAACCAATTAATAAAACTAATGCAATTTCTTATGGGTCTTGATGACATTTATCAGCCTATAAGAACTAATCTATTGACCAGAGATCCCCTCCCTACTATAAAAACAGCGTTTTCAATCATCTCTAGGGAGGAGTCACATAGGAATACCAACTCTGGCTCAAAGGCTCAAAATATCGGATTTGTCTCGAAGGCAAATCAATTTTATGATAATAAAAGGAAAACTGGACGTGGACCAAACCCAAATTTAAAATGTACTCATTGTAACAAACTGGGTCACACTGTGAAAAGATGTTTTGAAATTATAGGATATCCACAAGGTTTTAAACAAAGGACTAGTCAAAATAACAATCAAAATACAAAAAACACAGTCTCTTTCAATTCAAAAATAGATAAAAATGAGTCGTGTTCATCAACTTCTGCATCTACTACGTGTCCTACTCTTACTCCTGAACAGATCACAAAGCTTATAGGTCTCCTGAATGATAAATCTGTTGACGGGGTTCAAAATTTTGGAGGTAAATCCTGTAATGTGCTTTCAAACAATCTTCCTTTCCAAACTGTCTATGGCTTTGCAAACACTCTTTCATCAAATATCGATGGTTGGATAAGATTCTGGGGCTAACAAACATATGGTAATGACAGATAAAAATATTATAAATCCAATAGATGTGTCTGATTTGAAAATAACTGTAAGACATCCCAATGGAACAGATGCCCTTGTTACCAAAATTAGGAATCTAAAACTCAATAATCTGGTCGCTTTAACTGATGTGTTTGTGGTCCTAGAATATTTTGTAAATCTAATGTCTGTATATAAACTCACTAAAGATAACCTTAGGGTCGTATTTGATAAACATAATTGTTACATTCAGGATTTGCTCACCAAGAACACCCTGGTGACTGGTAGTCAAATAGACGATCTTTATATGTGTGGTGAACTGTCTGATTCTAACAAGGTGTGTTTTAATAGTCATAGCTTTGTAAATCTGTGGCATCATCGACTTGGGCACCCCTCGACCAGGCCCTTAAACAACTTCATCAACACTTAAATCTATCACACATAAAAGTAATAGGCCCATGTGATATACGTCATAAAGCTAAATAACATCGTGAACCATTCCCGTTAAGTGAACACCAATCAACACAAATTGGGGAACTTGTCCATTTAGATGTCTGGGGTCCTTATAGAGTTCAAAGCCGTGAGGGGTATAAATTTTTCCTGACAATAGTTGATGACTTTTCAAGAGCTATTTGGGTATATCTTTTGAAGCACAAAACTGAAGTTTTCTCAAATCTTAAAACCTTTTATAACCTTATTTATACTCAGTTCAACAAAAAGGTTAAAGTTTTCCGAAGCGATAATGGTACAAAATTTGTGAATGGTCAGACCACACAGTTTTTTAACAATAACGGTATCATTCACCAAACCACATGTGCTTATACCCCGCAGCAAAATGGTATTGCTGAACGAAAGCACAGACATCTTCTTAACATTGCTAGAACCTTATTATTTCAAGGAGGGGTCCCTCTTCGTTTTTGGTCTGATTGTGTTCTAACTTCTGCCTACCTCATTAACAGGACTCCATCTGCTATTCTGAATGGCAAATCACCTTATGAAATCATGTTTGGCTTTCCCCCCTCTTTGCAACACCTTAGAGTTTTTGGCTGTCTACGGTGTTAAATAACTCAAATAAATTTAGTGCTCAAGCTGAAAAATGCACTTTTCTTGGTTATTCCTTTTTTAAAAAAGGGTATAAAGTTTGGAGTTTTGATACACACTGTGTTTTTTTCAAGAGATATAAAATTTTATGAACACATCTTTCCATTTAAAACTCTTTTTGAATTACCAACAAGTAATTTCCCAAATTTAAATACCCTCAATTTTTTCAACCAGTATGCTCATGAAATTGTTGAAAACTCTTTTGGTGATAAACCCGATGATGATGAGGGGGGCATTGAGAACAAGTGATGAGACTGATCAGCAATCAGTTTCTGAGTCCCTGACTCGGCTTAGGCATGCTGTCGACCAGCAGCCCCCTGCGCATACATGTGACCTGACTGATGATATGGCTGGCGGTCAGCAATCTTAGTCCCTTAGAATGTGTACCAGTGGTGGCATGGCTGCTCCTCAGGATTCAGCTGAGTCAGTCAAAGGATCTGATCTAGCAGGCAATGAAGTCAGTGACCATGATAACTCTCAACCTCCTGAGGGTACAAATGATCCAGCTTGTTCTTTACGTAGGTCCTCTAGAGTATCATTTGTTCCTAAACACCTTGATGATTTCATCATTGAGGGAAAAGTGAAATATAGGATGGAAAAAGTGGTGTCCTACTCTCACCTCTCGCTTAATATTAAAGCTTTTGCCACTAGTTTAAATAAGTCTTTAGAACCCAAAACCTTTAATGAGGCTAAACATAACATAGGATCTTGTAGATCTACCTGTTGGCCGAAAACCAATTGGCTGTAAATAGGTCTACAAAATCAAATATAAGTCGTCTGGGGAAATTGAGCGTTATAAAGCTCGCCTTGTGGCAAAAGGTTTCACGCAACGTGAGGGTGTCGACTTTGATGAAACCTTTTCCCCGGTTGTCAAGATGACAACAGTTAGATGTGTTTTGACCATTGCAGTGCATAATAATTGGAAATTGTTTCAATTAGATATAAACAATGCCTTTTTTATATGGTAAATTAAACGCAGATGTATATATGAGCTTACCCGAAGGGTACTTTACAGAAAACAAACAAAAAGTGTGTAAGCTAAAAAAGGCATTATATGGTTTAAAACAATCTCCTCGTATATGGAATGAAAAGCTAGTTAGTGTGTTATTTGAGTGTGGTTTTTCTCAGAGTAAATGTGATCACTCCCTGTTTATGAAGTTTAGTGGAGATGTATGTGTTATGCTTTTGGTGTATGTTGATGACATTATGGTCACTGGAAATTCGTTAGACGAAATTAACAAAATAAAATTCTTCTTAAAAAGTAAATTTTTTATTAAAGATTTGGGAAAACTAAAATATTTTCTCGGAATTGAAGTTGTTGAAACTGATAAAGGTTTGGCTCTAAATCAAAGTAAGTATTGTATGGATCTGCTTGTTGAGTTTGGTTTAAGCGGCTATAAGCCGGTTAATACACCAATTGAACCTCATTATGCTGTTGTAAATTTTTGTAAACGTGATGAGACTATTTTAGAAAATATTTCAGCATATCAAAAACTGGTTGGAAAACTAATATATTTATCCCATACACGACCTGACATTGCATATGCTGTACACTTTCTAAGCCAATATATGCATAAACCTACTAAGTCTCATTTAAGTATAGCCCTTCGGTTACTAAGGTATCTTAAGGGTTCTCCTGGGTCTGGTATTCTGATTGGCAAGTCGTCCAATTTGGATCTAACAGCGTATGCTGACTCCGACTAGGGAAAGTGTCTCGACTCCCGTCGGTCTGTCACAGGTTTTTGCGTGGGAGGCAATATAGTCTCTTGGAAAAGCAAAAAACAAGCTACGGTCTCCCGATCGTCCGCTGAGGCTGAGTACAGAGCTATGTGTGCAGCCACATGTGAAATCCTGTGGTTGATAAATATTCTTTAAGAACTTTGTGTTCCTATCAGGTTACCGGTGAGTTTGTTCTGTGATAATGAGGCTACTGTTTCAATAGCAGCGAATTCGGTGTTTCACGACCGGACTAAGCATTTTGAAATTGACTTGTATTTTTAGAGGGAAAAAATTTCAGCAGGGGTTATTAAGACTGTTCCTGCTAGGTCTGAGTTTCAACTCGTAGATATGTTTACAAAGGGTCTTTTACCTCGGCAACATCAGGTTTTTGTTACGGGTTTAAAAATGGTAAATGTGTTTGGATTATCAAATTGAGCAGGGGTGTTAAAATTCTAAGTGTGTATACAATTTAATAATCCAAATCCAAAATAATTCTTTATAATTCTTTTATTTCTTTTGTCTTTTCTTTGTGTCTTTTGTGTTTTCTTGTTTATTGTGCAGGAAAGTACAGGAAAGCACGCGGGTCTTTAATACGCAACGGGTCGGGTCGCCGGGTCACGCGTGCGGGTCAAAAGCTGAATCGAGAAGCTTCTTTAATACGCTTGGCTATTTAAAGCGCCTTTGATATCGTCAGAAGATCAGAAGTGAGAAACACTAAATCTTCATCTCCATCATCATCGACTCTCTCTTCTCCTTCGTCTGTTGATAGTTCAGATCTGGTGTTCACGTTTAGATCCTTCAAACCCTAGAAGTTGAAGTTCAGTGGTTCAATATCTTGTGTTGTTTCACAGGTCATCGTATTGATGATTCTGTAGTTTGGTTGTGTTCAGATCTTGCGTTTCTTCTTAGTTTTGTTACACTTTGTTCGTATAGCTTGAAGACGTTTGTTTCTTGTTCTTGTTCGATTATTTGATACCAATTCTGATACATATAAAATGATATACAACATCAATGCCAATAAGATATATCTTTAGAATAGTAATTTGCAAATTTTAAGGTAATTAAATAGTTTGTTTAAATTTATATAAGATCATACATTACTGTTCAAAAAGAGTTTGTCCTCTTTGTCTAGCATTGGAACCAAAATGACTAACCATTCACCTAAGATTCAATAAATTACAGTTTCCATGCTTTATGTGTATACATCGTTGAAGGTTGGGTCTTTAATATTTTTTTAACTATGTTACGCATCTTTAACCTAGGAGCTTTGTATATTCATAGTTAAGATATATAATAATATATATTATTTTAGTTAAGTTTTTATCATAACTATACATAATAGTGGAGAGATTAAGAGAAAACCATCAAAGCTAAAAGAAAACTAAGAAAATCGTCTTTAACCAATCACATATTTATAAATTATTTATTGTTTTAGTCGTCTAAAGGGTATTTGAGTAAATCATGAGCTTATTTGTTTAATTAATTATTAGCTTTTTTAATTTAAATACTTTTATTCTTGACGCAACGAAGATTGAGTAACACACAACACACACACACATATATATATATATATGTAACTTATTGTGACTTGTATAAGTTACATATACGTAACTCGTATTTTTACATATGTAACTCGCAGTTATATATTCTTAACTCAAAAATTGTGATTTTCTCATGAACCTTTCTCTAACTATATATAATAAAATATATTATGTGGTTACAATTTATCTATAGTATCTAATAAAAAAAGCTTTCTTTTGCCGCTTGTCATTCTATTGATCTCTCTTTTTGCCGATTGTCATTCTTGTAGACATTCTCACATTATTTTTCCCTCCAAAAGGGTATTATAATAAATTAAATACTTAAATTAATATATCTCTCTCTCTCTCTCTCTTATTAAAATTTAATTTTATTAGTTGCTACATTACTCTCTCTCATCTATATTTTTTAAAATCAAGCTATCTTTTTTAAGATATATTTTATTAAAGAAATTAAAATCACATCTTTTTTGTTATAATAGAAATAATAAAAAAATTATATCATATGAAATTTTCTAAAACACTAAACCTTTTTAAAATAAAATCTTTTAAATCGGTACTTTTAAAAAAAATATATATAAAAAGGTGAAATTTTCTAAAAACTGTCTTATTAAAACAATTAGAATAACTACAAACCATAGCTTTTAATAAACAAGATTTTTATAAAGAATAATTTTTTTATAAAAAATCTTAAAATAAATGTTTAAAAATAAAACTATTTAGATAAGAGGGTTAAAAAAATAGTATAACGGTTTTATTTTCTTAAACTATTACGTATATATAATTTTATTCATATCTTATATTAAAATATCATACTATAACTCATCCTGTTTATTAATAACTATAATCCGTTTAATGAATAAGTTTCCTGCCTATTTATCTATCTATTTATCTATCTATCTATCTGTTTATCTATATATCTATAATAATAAAAAAAACTAAGATAAAACGTGACATAATTGTAAGGCACATCATACTAAATTTTTTATTTCTCTCTATTATTAATTATAATATTGAATACTAATAAAACTCATACTATTTTCAAATTAAAATGTATAAAATTTAATAAATTAAAAACCAACTTTTTATTAAAAATACACTTTTTAAAAATAAACGTTTTATAAAATACAAAATACAACGAATGTTTAAAAAATTATTTTTCTTAAAACCAAAATATTCTAAAACCATAATTTTTTATAAAATAAAAGCTTTAAGAAAAATACATTGTTGTTAATTTACTTAAAGTAGCTATCTATACGTAATTATAATCATATTTTATCTTCTAAACATGGTTTTATAATTTATAATATTTTATTATTAATTATTTAATATTTTATTTATACAACCCGTGTAATACACGGGATACTAACCTAGTAGTATACTATACTAATGTTATGATATTTAGGTTTTGGTAAGTTCATTTAGACTCAAAATTAAGCATAATCAAGATCAACATATGAAACCCGAGCTCGAATAAATTTTTGAAATGAGTTTTAGTTTAGATTTACGTGAGGATCAATTAAAGATTCAAGAGGAATATATCTATAAAGCTTACAGTGTCATCTAAAAAATTGATCTTATAATACGATCATCTCTCGTAGACAACAAATGCAATAGGAATCAATAATTTATTATTTGTTCACTAAAATTCAAATACTAAATCTTTGAACCCAAAGCATTGTACAAAACTCAATACATATTGTACTAGTTACCTATTTTTTCTAATATCATTTAAAATTAAAGCAGTCTTTCACATGGTTACCTGGCTGGCTTAGTTGGTCTCTTCTTTTAAAAAGATTTCTTTGGTGGGTTTATAATCTTTAAAAAACACACAAAAAAGTGAGAGACAAGAGCATAAAATCAAAGATTTTGCATTGGAAGTTGAGTTAGCTTTGGTTTGGCATTTCACGTACACCATGTTTGTGGCCAATTAGAGCTTTCTTAATATATCAACTTTATTTCAATTTTGGTATCCCTAAATGTTAAGATTGCCTTTTTGGAGCAAATCAATAAATTTAAACAAAGGTTTACTTATACACTTGTACAAGTTATATTGTTTCTGTTTACTGATTTGAACTTCGCTAACATTTGTTTTATGCAAAAGATTGTTTCTCACATCTTAAACCCATGTCCTCAATGTTACAAGACAACAGTCTTACTGGTTTTTTCAAAGATAAACAACCTCATACGTCCTTCAATATGTAAAACGTAAATTAGACGAATTAAACATGTTTTAGTTTAACAAACCCGAGATATTTATATAGTTAGATATTTTAGATTTTGTTCAACTTAAGAACTTTAAAATGATAGATTGTGTATGAATTGAAAGAGAGACGTTTTGTAAGATGGTAGATTAATTTCATAAATTCCAACTCATAAGCCTTTGCAAACACTGTCACGTGGGCTATGTGAAATATCAACAAAACATTTTCTGAATATCATGCGTGACATGAGGCATATCATTTTAATTAGAAAACAATACATTTTCTGAATAATGAGAGGGAAGCGACTATATGTGAAATTATAACACATTGTCTTGTGTCTTTTGATAAGATTTTATGGTGATGACGTAAAAAAGGCTATGATGAATATCTTTATATAGACGTGTGAGTTTCGCTACATATTCATGTCACTTGCATTGAATATATCTTTTAAATTAGAATTGAAATCGAAATTGAAATTGTTGCTTGAAATACACAAATCATAATCTTGCAATTGCAAGTTTGAAATTTATATAAATATAGAATCATCATCTTTCTTTAATTAATTTTATAACTTTTAGTACATTTAAAATACTTTACCTCTTAAAAAGTTATAAGATCAAATCAAGAAGTTTATTTTCTTTGATGTGATGTTAATCTTGCTATATTATCTAATAAAATTAAAATTCTGGCCGTTCAAAAAAAATTAATAAAAGTTAAATTTAGTTAAAAAATTTAAAGAGCTTGTTGCCTGTTGACTAAAACGTTGTGTATTAAGGCATTTTAATAATGCATCTAACCCTTTAAAACAGCATGTCCTCTTCTCAGTTTTAATTTTTATATATCGAGTTTGATCCATACTATAATAATATATGTAACTTTGAATATATTGCTTTAAAATCCATGTACAATTAAACCCTTATTTGAGTGGAGGTTGGTTTTAATAGTAAAATCATTTGCAGTTAGATTAGTGCAACTCCTCTTAAGGTGGGTTTGAGCCCAGTCAATAACGGATGGTGCAAATTAGTCGTAATGTATAATTAGGATTATGTTAGATGAATGTGTTATTCACCGTTCTAAAAAAATTAAACCATTCCTGTGCATTTATTAGGAGTAGGGGAGTTCAAAATCTGATATCTGTATTTCGGATATCCGAAATTTGCGATAGTGAATTTCATTATTCGAATTCTAAATTTTGGATATTAGGATATCCGTTCTAAAAAATAAATATTTTAATAATCTTTATAAAGTTTCAATATTTTTATTAAAAAAGATTTCGAATATCCGAAGTTTTTATAAAAAATTATCCGAAATACCCTAAAATATCATATATTTTTATACTATTTATTATTTAATAATTTTTATAAAAATATTTTAGATAATTCGAATATCCGAATATCTGTAAATCCTCAAAAACACTATCTGATTCTGAATCCAAAATTTGGATATTTCAGATATCCGAACTTTTGGATATTTCAGACTCGGATTTTTCAATAATTTGGATTATGTTTTGTATACTGATCTTTCTAAACACCCTTAACTTAAAGTATGTTAAACGAATGTCTGATTTAAAAAATTAAACATTTATAATTCGTGCACGTACATGTGTCATATCATGAAGTTTTCTTGCACTTCTTACAAAGAAAATGCATGTTTACAACAAAAGAGTGTTTCTACTTTCTAATCTAGCAATCAGCATCTTTTTGTTAATAACTTCTAATTTGCATGTAAATAAGAATATATCAAAGATTGTTTGCCAAAAATAAGCAATGGGGAGTGGTGAGGGGCTGACAACCGACAATAGCAGGTAACACACCTGACCCCAAACACTGGTTCGAGTGGTCACCGGTGACAGCCGGTAGTCAGTGACCAAAGGTGTTTCCCACTGTCCATCAAGGCTACAAAAACAATGTTATGTTCTATGATATCCACTTCTCAAGTTCTACTCTTCTAAAACTTTGCATACTTAGGTGGTGTTTGTTTTTCTTGAAAAGAGCTTCTGAAGCTCTTTTGTCTGCGTCAAAAAGAGGCGGGCAGATGTTTCTGGTCTGCAGACTGTTTGTTTTTCTGAAGATGTTTCACTAAAAAAGATCTGCGTGACCTCTTCTCCAATAAGAGGTGGACTAAAGTCTTCAAAGGTCTTCTCACCTCTTCTTCACATATCACCCTAAACCCCCAACTCCTTTCATACTTCACATCGCCACACCCACACCCCACAATCGGCCTCCCCCCGTCGCCTCCCCCCGTCGCCTCCCCCCGTCGCCTCCCCCCGTCGCCACTCGGTCTGCGTCGCGCCCTCGCCACGATCGGTCTGCGTCGCGCCCGCGCTTAGGTTTGAACTTCTTCTCCAATCGGTCTGCGTCGCGCCCTCGCCACGATTAGGTTTGAACTTCTTCTCCAATTGTTGCTGATTTCTTGAACTTGTTTCAAATCTGCTCGATGTTGTTGATGATGATGATGTTGTTTGAACTTGTTTGATCTTGTTGATGATGTTGTTGAACTTGTTTGCCCTTGACCCTTCTGCTGATTTCTGTTGTTGTTGAATACTGCTCGATGTTGTTCAAATCTGCTCGATGTTGCTGATTTGATCTTGTTGAACTTGTTTGATCTTGTTGATGATGTTGTTTAAATCTGCTCGATGTTGCTGATTTCTGTTGTTGTTGATGATGATGTTGTTGATGATGATGTTTTTTGTTCCAATTCTGATGTTGTTGATGATGATGATGTTTTTTGTTTCAATTCTGTTGTTGTTGATGATGATGTTGTTGATGATGATTTCTGTTGTTGTTCAAATCTGCTCAAATCTGCCCTTGACACTTCAATTAAACACATTCACTATGTGTTTTTTGTTTCTTGTTCAATTGATCATTGATATGAGTATTTCATTTTGGTAATAGTTAGTTTGGTGATGTTGTTGATGATGATGATGTTGTTCAAACTTGAAAAATTGAGATGGATTATGTTGGTGTTTGAGTGTGATTCTTGTTAGGATGTTAACCCTTGTAAGAACAATTAGCAATGGAGAAATTATGCTGTTAATTTGTGATAATTTCTATCATGATTCTATTTGAAATATACTTGGAGTTTGACTTGCATAAGCCAAAATGCATCTCAATGGAAAGTAGAATAAACCAATTGTGATTCAAAACACCAGGGTTCTAAGTTGTGTATTGGTTCTTATATGTTTTTTTAGTGTAAATGCATAGAGGATAGATCAGCTAAATGATTTTACGTATGGATACAGTGTGCTCATGTCATGGCAATGGCTGTTCAAAAGGTATTCCCAGATGCCAAAGTGACGATTGGTCCATGGATTGAACACGGGTTTTACTATGATTTTGATATTGAGTCGTTGACCGATAAGGACCTCAAGAAGATCAAAAAGGAGATGGTATGTCATTGAGCATCGGTTATGTTGTCACATGTAAACGATTTATAAATGTAATTGTATGATTTTATGAATATTATTGTAGTGTTGTATGACTTTTATTTATATTTTAATGTATTTCTATGACTTTTATTTATATATTAATGTATTAGTTGTTTTTAAAGTTTAAAAAATAAATTTAGTTTAATTACAGAATATTTCAGCATTCTGCAGATGTTAAACAAAACAAACAGTCTTTTTCTTGCAGACTGCAGACATTTGGTCCACCTCTTCTGCTACAGATGTCTGCAGATGTGGTCCGCAGACTGCAGACGTTTTACCTCTTCTGAAACAAACATCACCTTAGTGTTTTTATATTACACAGTGATAGACTGATAGGTTGATTATAAGAGAATAACCAAATAGATAGGGCCGGTTTAAGGGAGGAGCGGTCGTTCAGGGTCCAGTCTCCCGATGAGCCCTAATGTTTCTAAAAAGTTATTATATATTTGTATATTTTAAAAAGAATTCTCTATATAATTAATGTGTTACACCCTTTAAATAAGCTAATTACATGCTTTAAATTAACTCATTTTACCCAAATATGATTTGGGTTAGGTTAAATCATTTAATTCATTTAATTCATTTAATTAGTACATCACGCACAAACAATTTAAAACCCATTAAAAAGACAAAAAGCGGTAAAAGATTGTTTTTTTTCATTTGGGGCCTATTTTTTAAACTCGCCAGGGGCCTATTTTTCATTTGGGTTAGGTTAAATCATTTAATTCATTTAACTAGTTTTAATATCCAGACGCGCGTTGCGCGTCTTGGAAACGCTGTAAATCGATACTCTATAAACTATCTAAGACAGCAAGATCACACCAAGAGAACCACGCCGACCACAAAATGTCGGTAACACCACAGTTTGAGACTATTAAAATCAACAATTTTCCGCTTTAATGTCGGGCTCAGAGTGTGTAAAAAAATGACTCCATCATGGCCGGAGGGCGGGACAGCCCATTAGAATGAAATTAAAAGATGTTACCTGAATCTGTAGCAAGATCTCATACTTCCGTAACTGATTCAACTGCACGTTCCTGAGGAGCATGTAAAACAATTGTTGTGGATCCCACAACACATAGAGCACAACCAAGGACCCTAAAAATATGTAATTTTTCTTGTAAAATGATATGTGCGAGTACAGCGCTGAGATACGGAATAATAACAATGTAAGACTGTTATGTGAAAGCAAAAGAACAATTTAAATATATATTCATACCTTATTATGATGCTCAGTGCCCCAAAAGGAGTGACCAGAATAGGTGGTGCAAATGCATAGGCGGCAAAGTTTGCAACCTCTCCAACATCAACTGTACAAATAAGACGACAACATTAAACAAACACAACTATAATTTACCTGGGTTCCTTGAACCCCTTTAATCTTAAACAACATCAAATCAACAAACTCACTTGTTATCATGCCTACCCACCATAGAGACTCATATAAGTAAGAATATCCTCCTTTTCCTAACAAAAACGATCAATATGTTAGTAAGTTCAATGTAAGTGTGTTATAACTATAGGCACCACTATAAGAAAGTATGATAAAGAACATGTATCCAAAAAGCGAATCTATATGTTAAAATCTGATGAAAATGGAATGACTTGTATACCAAAAACTCCTGTAATATCCTGAACTCCAACATTAATTGGTTTATACATGACGCAATAGTCAACAATTTGTTTTTCTCATTCTAAGTATTCAAACAAATGTACCACAGAAACACTACTATATAAACAGACGATCACGTGATCAACCGAGGCTTGCTTAAGTGATGCATGATCTTATATCAAGTTAGTTTTGTGTATTCACATTCAAACTATGTTCATGATTTATATTCACGAAATCCGATTTCTCTTGCCAATAAAGATATAAGGCTAGATAGATAATGTTGTTATAAAGTTATATACTTCTATACGAACAGTACCATCGTAAAATATTTTATAGACAATGTTTCAAAAGAACAAACGGTTTGTTTGTACATAAGGTTTTTCACTTTGCGATTAAACTATTCATCTTTTTGGACCATTGTTTTAATAACAGTTAATTTATATTTATGGTAGAAATTGCATAAAACCTGAAAGTTTAACTGAAAAGAAAAGAAGTCTGCATTTTAAAAGCAGCCCAAAGTGTTTAGAATCTCTCAATTTGTCTTTTAAAAAGTTGGACCATTGTTTTAAAAACAGTTAATTTTGTCCTATTTTACCAAATTTTAATAAGCACTATTAACCAATTATAGATCACATAATCAAAATTTGAGCAATTGAGGTATATGGTAAACAAAAAGATGTGAAATCCAACTAAAATCTTGCAAATTTATCATCAAAAACACAAATTAATGCAAAAAGGTCACACCTTGCTGCTCATAAACAAAAGGTCTTCGCCTCTTTCGTTTCGCCATGAAGTAACTTGACCTCCATGCAAGCTAACCTGCAAATAAAAAGATTGACTCAAGTAACATTTTCTTCAAAATAAATAATTATTCTTGAATTTACAAAACTAACCCTAGCCGAAGCTCTTTGCGGATTCCGAAGAACAATTTGCTCAATTCTATTCCAGCCCTTTGTTGTTTCAAGGGCCATCATGGGATCCCAAACAGCTGCAGAGTGTCCCATTTTTCTCTCACACGAACCCTAGAATGTCTCCTAATGTGTTTCTAACACTCTAATCGCACACTTCAAGTGTATCAAATGCAGAAATCATTCAAGTAATGATACCAAGTGGTCAACTTTAATAATTTTGTGATCTTGTTGATCCGAAATCTTTAAGATCCTGGACTACTTATTCTGAAATATGCCTAATTAGACCCTCAAGGCCTCAATATACTCCATCACATCGGTTTTCGAGAACGAATACTTCTAATCATACCACCTAACAAAGGATAAGATTGACAAAAGTCAAGATTCTGATGCAAGAATAGCTAATATTCAAACTCAAAAGATTCAACCATATTTTCAAACAAAAGCATTCAATTTAGTCTATAAAAACCAAACAACAGTACAACATATATAGCAAAATTGATCGATCCATCACACTCAGAAGACAATTCACTTTAGTATTTCAGAACTATACTGCAAGAATTTCAAACTTGATAAATTATAATCCACAAAAAGATAGATGCATCATCTACCTAAACTTCAACAACAACGAAAGTTATTTTTAACCGCCAAACACACATACTTCAAACAAAACCACATAGTCAACTTTATAAATTCCAATGAACTTGATGATAATTATTTACAAATTTACTATTTAACATATTCAATATTGACAAAT
Source organism: Flaveria linearis (assembly GCA_024085815.1). Taxonomy (NCBI): domain Eukaryota; kingdom Viridiplantae; phylum Streptophyta; class Magnoliopsida; order Asterales; family Asteraceae; genus Flaveria; species Flaveria linearis. Next base: position 91,472,825 of record CM044004.1, read on the forward strand.
TTATAGGCATGAACCTCAAGTTCTGGAAGAAAAAACAACCAAATCAAGTTCCATGAATCAAATGATTTATAAAAAATTAGCAAAAGCACAAAAAGAAAACAGAATTACTCCATTTTACATTAGACGAAATTCGAAAACACATAAATAGAACAACTTTTTTTGGCCAAACTTTATGATGAAAAATAAAAGAAAGATTGTAAAAGTTTTTGAGAGCCCAGAAACTTTGCCATCAACATTTCCATGGAAAATTGTCAAGAAAGAATACTATTATACAACATTGAATGAACAAACCCTTATACTTAAATCAAAATCTTAATCAAATCAAAATCTCACAATTATATTGCAAAATCGAAACTTCAGTTATGCAGTGATTAAGCCTTCCAAAATCCAAATCACACACTTTTCCCCAATTCAAGAACACAAAAACAATACCACAATCTTTGAAACACACTCATCCCACATTACCAAATAAAAACAGAACCCAGTTCCTTTAAGCAATTCCCTTCAAGCAACCCAACTTTATTCATATGCCCCAACACTTCTAACTTTATTCAATATATCAAACAATTCTCGAGACACTGAACCTAGTAGCTCGGGTGGGATTTTTGCCATTTTCCCTTCAAGCAGCCCAACTTCATTTCTCAATTCCTTAACTTGCTGCAAGACAGAACAATGCATATCCCTATTATCCTTCTCTATCAATGCATAACAATCATTCTCAGCTTCATCACTCATCCCACAAACCATATCCTGATCCATCAACAACCCTCCTTTATGCCCAAGAACTCTATGCATTATCCTCGCATTACCATCCAATGGCCCCGGTTCATGGCCCGAATGCACTGCATACATCTTAAACACGGCCATACCCTCTTCTTGATAAACAAAAGTCTTATCTTTCTCATTATAATTCAAAATAGGCATAATTGCTCTTATCCTAAATCCACATCCACATCTTTTAGACGCATAAGGTTCTCTCTTAAAATTCCTCGATTTCTTCGATGAAGAAGCAGGTTCCCCTGCTCAATGACAAGCATAATCCTAAACCTCTGCCATAAACAGCTTATACCTAATATACTTCTGCCTTATACATAAAACAACCTTGTGTTTAGCCGCCAACTGTTGCAGCTTATTAGGCACTTCTTTCACAGGCACATCAAACGACTCCGTATACTCAAACCTACGCCTCTTAGACCGCGCTCCTCCACACGCATCTGAATCCGAACAAACCGGACACAAAGCTACACAAACCCTAATATACGACTCAGGTATACCGTAAAACTTAGCACCTACAGTCCACACTTGCTTAATCCTCTCTATCGTCTCCTTCAACCCTAGGTGCTTCGAACCACCACCACCACCGCAATGAAAACTCATGACTATATCTTGCCACTGACTAATATGCGACACAAATTGATTATTCGAATTGTTCTTAAAACACAAAAACTCCTTACCGTGATCGCCGATGTGAACCGTAAGCTTATCCTGAATCCGCTTCCAAGCTGTCAAATACGCCGTATCCTCATTCCGATCCTTCCACACCGATCTCCAGCTCGTGAGCACCGACGGCGACGACGCCTCCTTGATCTCAACGAAGGCATAGAAATGTTGAGGGCTCCGGTGAGAGGTGGTGGTGTTGGGGGTTTTGGTGGGGTGACTGTTTAACTGCTCATTTGGAGTAATCTAGAAAACCACTGAAAAAGCACTGTTAAACTGTTCATTGCAGTTCACTATTCATCACTTAGTAATTTCATATTAGATAATTAATGTGTTACACCCTTTAAAAAGACAATAATGCTATGTGGGAACATGAGATTGGGATGTATGAGTGTTGCATATCGATAAGAAGGAAGCTTTGTGAGGCTCACGAAGAAAGATCGAGATGAGAGAGTATTGAGAGTGCGAGCAGTGGCAGAGCTTGAGCGTTCCTATAGGGAGGGGGAGGGGGGAAATCAATTTTTTTAAAGGGGGTGAATTCGATATTTATATATAAAATTTGGATTATCAGGTCAAAAATTTACACCAACGGACCGATTATTAACACTACTAACAAAACGAGCCCTACCGGGCCACTTATATCTTTCGCCCCTGAGTACTAGAACATAGTCGCCCTTCGTTGGTATTGTCTAAATCCATCGCGAGTGGACTCTCCCGATTCGAACCATCCACTCTTATGCAAAAAAACTTTTAAGATGGAAAATATTTCTTGATATTATTAGGGGAAAGTTATTAACACTGTTATATTCACGATGAAACTTGAATACTCACCACTTGAAAGATACAATACTATATCTTGGTATCGTTAGGCTAAATGTCATTTTGTATAAATTTGTTATATTAAAATATAACTTTTTAAAAATTGGCTGCATTAATTAGTAAATTTTAAATTATGGTCTTACCAAAGACAAGTTTCTAAAATCATGTACATAGTAATTAGTGTAAAATTTGATAAGTCTACATGTTTGTTTCTATTTTTAAGGGTAGTTGAATAAGTATTTCAAAACTATTTTTTTAACTTAAGTGAAACTAAGAGATTAATATCTGCACAAGTATATATTAATTCAACTTATTTGGTATTTGTCAAAAAAACAGATAAACATATAATGTTAAATCAACAATTTCAGCATGTCAATTAATTGTTGTAACATTAATACATTATCCATGTTCCATGGTTCGAAGGTTATCATTAAAAGCCAGATGGTAATATTACATGAAAGAAAACATATTTATTAATTATTACTATTAGAAAGCTGGGTGTTTACGACCAAAATTCATGATTGTCGAAAACAGTCACATAACTAGTTGGGTTTTCTTATATAAAAAATACATATACTATCAACGATTTATTATATTTACTTATGTAGCATTCAATTCCCTATAAATCGGTCTATATTTGTTTCCTTGGACTCAAATTATAGGTAAAAACCAATTATCTTTTAAAAGAAGTTGTATTAAGAGGAGATAGTCAATATTAAATAACACTGACACTTAAAATGAATTTTTAAATTTTTTTTAAAAGATATTATGAATGAGATTATACTAGATACGTTTATAATCTAGATATAAGAATGAATATACGTGTACAACTATATCTAAAAAATTGGTTGTGTTAGTAGTAATGAGCATTTGAGAAACTAACATTAATTCATTGGTGTGATACTAGTTTGTAAGGATCAATGTTATGACATATATTGAGCATATGAAAAAGCATTTCAAATACCAGTTTGTTACTTTTATAAATATATAAAAATTCTGTTTTAAATGCCACTGGAAATTATACTTCAATTAATTAAAGTATGTTAACACTCGAACGAAACACCGGATATAACAAATTTAGAAAACAAATTAACAGAAACATGTATAAGTATATAACATGTTATATTTTATTATAGTTTAAAAATATTCCAATGTAAGTGAAAGCGTGTGCATAAGTAAATGTAAATATAATCCAAGTGATGGGACATAACAATTCGACTGTAAAGCACACAGTTCTCTTTTGCTCCTTCCCATCAAAATTATTTAAATTTTAATTTAATAACAAGTACACAAGGTTTTATGTCATCGAGCTTTTTCCACTATGCCTGCACAGTGCACACATACATATCTTATTCCAATGTTTAATAGTTTTTTCTTCAAAACATTTTATTTCAAAAATTTTAGACGCACAGTAAGAAATTTGTAAGAAAACCGGACCTAACCGTCACGTTTTGGTTAAAATATGACGGTTTGAAAACCTAGAGTGACGGATAGGTCAAAATGTCACGTATGACCTGACTCCTAACAAAAGTACACTGATAAAGATGCACGGGTCTGAAACAAAAGATTACGGTTTGCCCTAACCGTGACGATTAAGATACGAGGTAACTACCAATTTGAACCGTCACGTTAGGCCAAACCGTGACGGTTTCTCGTCCATTTCATGGTATATGCACAACATATTCATGTTTTTTTATAAAAATGTTGGTTTTTTATAAAAAAAAGTATAGAATACTATACTCAAAACCATACGTAGTTATAACACAAAAGTAAAACTACACTATATATATTAATATTATGGGGTTTACCTTCCCAAAACCATACCAGATAAAAATTAATTTTTTTAGGGAGCGAACTCGTTATATATAAAAAAAATTATAATACCGGATAAAAATTTATACTATCGTATAAAAGATTAACACTACTGACAAAAAAAAAAAAGAACCAGGACCCCCTCCCGACCCCTTTAATGCTTCACCATGATTTGCGGGGTCGAAATAAATAATTGAGAACAAGATTATACAAGAAATCATTAATTGTATGGTTTTGAGTATAGTATTTTATACTAATTTAAAATATTAATATCTATAGTAGAGTGTTTACTTTTATGTTATAACTATGTATGGTTTTGAGTTAGTATTCTATATTTTTTTTATAAAAAAATGAACATTTTTATAAAAAACATGATTGTGTTGTGCATATACCATGAAATGGACGAGAAACCGTCACGATTTGGCCTAACCGTGACGGTTCAAAGTGGTAGTTACCTCGTACTTCAACCATCACGGTTAAGGCAAACCGTGACCTTTTGTTTCAGGCCTGTGTATCTTTATCAGTGTACTTTTGTTAGGAGTCAGGCCGTACGTGATAGTTTGACCTAACCTTCACCTCTAGGTTTTCAAACCATCATGTTTTGACCAAAACGTGACGGTTAGTTCCGGTTTCTTCAAAAAACACATGCGATGTTCCCAAGAGCACCTTTTTATTTTCATTTGGTCCAACGGAAAATTTATTTGTGGAATAAACTAGGGGCCTACTAAAGAGACGCCCTTTAGGATATTCAGACGCCCTCGTTACGGGCCGTAAGGCTCTTCACGGGCCGTATGGTCTGTCAGTAGTCAAATCAGTCATTCGAAGACGTAATTCAAGAACTTAACGGCCCGTGAAGATGTTCACGGTCGTATATATTCACGGCCCGTGAAGCTCTTCACGGCCCGTTTGGCATTCCACTTACGGGTCGTTAACTTCTTTACGGGTCCTAGTTTCACCTTTAATAATTTGACGAGATATATTATTCCTCGTTTTTCGTGTAATTTTGTATTTATTACGTTATTTGATATGACGTAATATTACTCGATAGTCATGTTATTTTGTATTTATTACATTATTTGATATGACGTAATATTCCTCGATATTCGTGTTAATTATGTGACGAGATGCAATATTCCATTTCAACTACTATATAAACGTTAGTTTATAAATTTATTTCATAATTCAAATTTGTACGATATAAATTCATTTCATTTCAACTACTACATAAACGCAATATTCCATTTCAAGTAATATATTAACGTTAATATTTAACGCGACGATGTATTTCTGGGATAGCAACTATTTATTCGGTTCGGAATCTAACTATTACCCTCAGGAGGGTTACGGCTATTACGATGAGGCTGCTTCAAACTATCTAGGACAGTTCGCGTCCAATTACGGCGGGAATGACGGCGGCGATGACGGGGGTGATAACGGTGGCAATAGCAGCGGGGATAATGACGGTTCTGGTTCCGGTAAAAGAGGTTTATACGATACGAATCAGGTTATAAGAAATATCATATTTAATTTTACTTTCATTTTACTTTCATTTAGTAATAACTAACTAAAAATATTTAATTGATTAGGTTTTCTCATCTCGTGAAGAATTAGTTGATTAGGCAACTAACGTGGGGCGAGAAAATGGGTTCGTTATTGAAAAGTTACCTGAAAGAAACCAATAGCACCCTGGATAAATTTATTCCTTTTATTAATAATATCTTAGCTACCCAGAAAATTGCTATAAAGGAAAGTTTTACCAAAAGCAAAATCATGCTTATGGTGCAGCATAATCATGAAGTGCTTAAATTGCTACGAGGTAACGTTTATATTGCGGCTTTGGATATGTTAGTCGGTGAGATTAACAGGATAAATCATCTAATTATATCCAAAGAATCATGTGGCTGCTATCTTTTTACCAGTTGTGGTCTTCCGTGTGCTTGTAAATTAAACAATTACTTTCAAACAGGTGAATGTTCTTTTACGTTTTTTATTTTTTCATGAAAACTTTTATTATATTTTATTTAATATATTATTTTATAGGTCAATGTATCCCGCTCGATGCCATTGATGTTTTTTGGAGGAAGCTAGATTTTTCACCCGCGTATATTGTACGGGGGGTTCAAGTAGATGTACATAAAGAGATGGAGATGGTGATAAAACATTTACTTGTCCAACCCGAAAGTGTTAAAAGATCTTTGATTAATATTTTCAAATCTTTCATTAATCCTTCAAAAACGGATAAAAAACCTCCTAAAGTCCAAACACATACACGGGGTCGTCCAAAAAAAGATAAGCAAAAAGAAACAATATTAGACCCCCCAGACATAGTTCATATGTTCAACCAAGAGAAAATTTTGAAGGTCCGCCAACATATTCAAGTTCGGTGGTGAAGTCAAAACAAGGGCCTTTGCAGCGCAGTCAATCCATGTCTTCGAAATCAAGAGCCAAAGATGGATTATCTCAACAGAGTTCCAAGTTTTCATATATCCCGGGCGACGAAGATAAAAACATTTTTTTCCGGTTTAACCGCTGGATTCCATCATTCTTTTTCCCGTATATTTCAGGTGCGGATGATGTTTTAGCGGACGGCAATTGTGGTTTTTGTGCTATAGCACTCGCACTGGGATATGGTGAAAATCACTGGCGTTTTATACGTACGGAACTTATATCTGAGTTGGATGAAAACAGACATAGGTACGCTGCGATGTTTCCTGATATAAACGAAATAAGGGAATCATTAAACTGGAACGGGTTAGGTGTGGCTCCACACAAAAATTGGATGACAGTGCCACCTGCTACAATCCTTATTGCTAACAGGTTTTGAGTGGTTATAATTTTATATCTATCGGCAACTCCGCTACTTTTTTCCCGTTCTGGTTATCTCCTCGTGATATCAGTGAACATCATATAATTTCAATTGCTTATGTTCAAGATTGCCATTTCATTAGAATTCGATTAGTGGGTGACTATCCAATGCCTGTTCCGAGCAAATATTGGCATTTGTACAAAACAGAAAACGCCAATGATTGGGAGGCTATATACGGAAGTCGAATTCAAAAATATCTTGAACTAAGGCCCGTAGACCCGGTTGAACATATAGATTTAGTATAGTTTACACATTTATCAATTCTTTCAATTCTTTATTTATTCAATTCTTTATTGTTGTTGAATTATAAACATGTAATCTATTATTTATTCAATTCTTTATTGTTGTTGAATTGTAAACATGATCAATTCTTTCGTTTTCTAAATAAAAATGCAATAAGAAGATTATCGAATTTTTCTTCAACCTTTGAATTTTGTTTATATGAGCTGGGCATTTGGTTAGCATAAAAGGTGTGTAGGAATGTTAATGATATGAGATGCATAATATATGTTGAGATTCAAGTATGTTTTTCAGTGCAACTTTTCCGACTGAGATTCAAGTATGTTTATATAATTGCAGAGCATGGCGTCGGATTTTCTGAAGGATTATATATTTGTTTCTGTGGGACGAGTAGGTTCAAGTACTGATTTTATTCTCCAAAAGGTTGATTTAATATTATTCGTACAAACCACCTCCTCCACAAGCACAACCAATTGTAAACATATAATTAAACATTTAAACGTCATCCAAAATAACTCATAATATATAAACATAATTTTTCAATTTTTTTACATGAAAGGTAAATAAAACAATAAAATCCTACTATCTATGCGTCATGACCATCACCAGCATCACCACCACCAGCATCCTCCGCATTACCACCACCAGCAGCCTCCTCGTCATCACCCGCAGGTCGTCTGACAAACGGAGGCAACTCCGGCCGAGGGGGGAGGTCGATACCCTGGCTAGCAGCAAAAATGCTGTACGCATCCGCCATCCATACTAGCAAGGTGTGGGACTGGCGCGCCCAATGTAGTTACTCCGCCATAAACTCCCCGTCGGCGGAATCTGCCGAATGATGGTCCTGGGAACAGGCGGTGGGACGGGTGCTCTGGCGTGTGGCTGGGGCTGCGGCTGCTGCTGCGGCGCCGACTGCTCCTCCTCCTCACAACGTCTGGCACCGGCTGCCAGATGGTCTGACCACCATCAGTGGACCGTCGGAGGTCGTCGCCAAATTTGGCGGCAATCCCCGTGGCCATGACGGTCTGTCGACCCAAAATCCGAGGCGGCGTGTCCGTTGTCTGCCTCGTAATTAGGGCGTCCGTAAACAACCCTAAGCGCGAGGCAATGACGGTGATGTACGAGCCACAAACAATCGTGCTATCCATCTGCAAAACAATCAAACAATAGGCATAATTATGAATCGCATAATAGATAATACTTATTTATTAAGAATTAGTATAAATATTTTTTTACCTTGCCCTGAGTGACGCTCAAAAAATAGGCGGCCATGCAGTGAGCTAGATTCACCCGTCTAGGTGAAAGCAAGGCCCTCAGAAAAAATAAGTCAAGGAGCGACACCTGCTCCATGCTCTGGTCTCTGCCGGCAATGGTGCCGGCAATGCACCGGTGTAGATACCGGTGCAAAGGATCCCTAATGGAGGTCGCCCTAATGGCGCCCTCCCACGGCTGGTCGGAAATGGTCGGCCACCATCCGACCAAAGGAGCCGCCTCCGACTGGACCTCGTCAGAATAAAAACGAGGATCCTGCGTCTCCTCGTGGGTGTAAAACCCAATAGTCACCGCCCACTGGGCGAGGGTGAGCTCGTACCTACCGCTCCCCAGCATAAATCGAACCGCTATGTGCTCGCGGGGGTCCTGATCCTCAGTGGCGGGAGTGAACAAAAACGTAGACAAAAACTGCAACGTCAGCTCCCGGTAGCCCCTCCTCGATCCCAAATCAAACATCCGCCTCCACGGCGTCTCTCCATCCAGCCCAATGATATCTTGGGCACGTGCTATGTCTCCAACCTCCTCTAGCACGTCCCAGTCGATGGTGCGTGTCCACTTCAGGGGACGTCCAATCAGCTTCCACAGCTTAAGCCGTGGCTGTGTCTCCCTCGGAAAACGAAGATCAGTGTGTGGGTCCAGAAAGTCACCCTGACCCTCGGGCTCAGTCTCCGGACATGTACGTTTGCGGGAGGCATAATTTGCAAAAAAAAAATAAATTCACAAGAACAACAAAAAGGGTTACGGCCCGTGAAGCTGACTCACGGCCCGTAAACCTCTGAATTTTCAAAGGGTTACGGCCCGTGAGAAGAAGTCACGGCCCGTAACCCTTTGAAAATTCAAACGGTTACGGCCCGTGACACCTGTTCACGGCCCGTAACTCCCCAATTTTTCAGTTTTTTCAGATTTTTGAAATAAAATTTTAATATATTTAAACGATAAATACACAAAAATAAAATACGAATTTGCATACGTACCGTAGTAAGGAGTCGGCGGTATGAAAATGATGAAAAAACGGAGGTCGTGACAGAGTAAATCGTATGTGTGTTTAGGGGGCGTAAATGAACAAATGGGCCGTGAGGTCCTATATATTATCCGGCCTCACGGTCGTGACGGCCCTCACGGCCCGTTAATTGTTTGACAAACGGCCCGTGAGACTTTGTAATTTTTAAAAATCAACAGTTGACACTACACGGCTCGTTTGGTGACAATGAAACGGCCCGTAAAGTCCTTCACGGGCCGTATAATAATTTTTTAAGTCTATAAATTCAACCACTTCACACAATCAATTCACACAAATTTACTCAATACCCAAACGATGAGTGCTACAAGTGATCAAAATCCGTGGACGGATGAAGAGGAGGTCACTTTAGTAAGATCTTGTATCGAAAATTCAGGGACTATCCCTCCAAATTCAATACTTTGGAACCGTGTTTCAACTCTTTTTCATAAAATTCTCGAACGTGAAGAATATCGCTCCACTCGTGAACTTAGCAACAAGTGGTCTGACTTGAGAAGGAAGGTCACGACATTTCACCAGCTCTACAAAGACGTTTACAAAAATCGAAATACGTTATGGAATGATACGGATATTATGACAAGAACTCAAGAAAGATATCAGGAGAATTTTGGAATTTCTTTTAACCATTTTGCGGCTTGGATCTTTTATAAAGATCAAGAAGATTAAAAATTGTGTGTTTTATTATTGTGTGATAATAACGGTTTGTCGTTTTTAATAAAGTGTACTAATAAACGTTTATGTTTTAATAAAATATTTCATTATTGTTCTACATTACACGTCTACAATACAGCTCGTCTGCCATAAATCTTCGGAATCTAAAGCAAGCATCCTGTAAGCTAACCTCTTGCCACTCTAAAGATCTATTTTGAACTAACCTACGCAATAACATACAAATTACAACTCCCGAATCTCGACCAATATGACCGGCGTGAGGAGGCCAAACGGTTTCACCCGATACCACTAGTTCTTCGATTTGTTCTTGTCCGGAGTGCTGCCAATATTGTATACGTGACAGAAAATGTAAAAGTACGATTCGAATTGTACGAAAATCGTTCGGGCATTACGATGAATGCACCATGAATCATCACACGTATTTGATCGGCATTCGTATGGAGAATATATACGAACTTGTAGTGAGTCCATAGAAATCTTAAAAAGATACCAATTTTCTTCGTCATCAGTCATTGGTACGTAAACCTACAAAACAATTTAATTCACGGTTATAAATTCATGATTTTTATTATAAAACATAAAAACAGTATTACCGTATCAACTTCCCATAACGCGGGATATAGACAGTCACTCCCGTCTCCATATTCGTTACCATTAACGGACCCCGAGTATATTAAGTTAAACCACTCAAATGGGAGAATCGTCCAACGATCACTACCCGGCAACTCTTCGGTTCTACGTATTTCTTCGTATCTCCATATTGTGAGTCTATTTGTCCACGCCCGAACATGCTATAAAATAACAACTTTTTTAATTGTTAGAATTTTAAAATAAAATAAAATATACAAAAAAACTTTAAATCATACCTCTGTACCTAAAGACACGTTTCCGAGTAATTCACGCCAAAATTGTAACGGAATATCGGAATGACCCATGTAATACACTCTACATGTTTGGGAATCACCGTTACGTATAAAGTGAATAACATTCTGAGACCAGTTCCTCCCGTTCTGCCAATTATGGTTATCTATCGGATCAGGAATACTTTCCACAATATCTCGTGAGTTTGAAGAGGACTCATTTTGACGTCTTCTACTACCTCCACGAGAAGACATTTTAACTGTTTCTTTTCTCACTAACCGTATATAACAAGTCATATATATAACGGTTTATATAAAATCTTAAATCGAATCAAGGAATAATACGTCGCGTCATATAATTATAAAATTTAAAAGTGCACGCAAATCGAGGAAAGTAAATTCTCAGAAGGACAACTACGGCCCGTGACGGGCCTCACGGGCCGTTATGGATTTTGTTAACGGGCCGTGGGTGTGGACATTTACGGGCCGTTTGTTCCTACACAGGCCGTGAGTAGATGTAGTTGTGAAAATTAAATTTCGAACACCTCACAGCCCGTGAGGCCCTTCACGGGCCGTGAGAAAAGTCAAAGGGCGTCCGGGTATCGCCTGACAGGGCGTGTAATTAGCTGGGCACATAAACTATTAATATAAAAAGAATATAGCAACAATCGTACAAACTTTTCACTCTCTCTTCCACTTCTGTTACCTATCATCAATCTTAATATTGTCTTTAGCGTTGGATGGATCTCATTTGCATATACTTTAATATGTTTTTCCCCTCTCTATCCTAATTAGACAATACTTAAAGGACTTTTGAGATGATTTAAAAAGTCAGTGATAAACGTATCAATCTGCACTTTATTTTTACTGTCACACTATCGTCTTAGTAAAATTATCATTTTCATGTAGAGAGAAAGTAATTTATTCGATTTAATGTTTACAGAAAATATAATGAAAATTCAAGGAGGGGATGGTGCATTTAGCCTATGCCGGTTAAAAAGTAAGTATTGGTTTGTTAAAGAGATAATTTGATACATCTAAGTATTAAATTATCATGTTATTTATATTATCGATAAATATATATTCTATACTTTTACACCTACTCTGTAAAATTTAAACCCATAATTTCACAACATTTGATTGAAAAATACATTATTTTACTATTAGAATGACCATTTAGCCACAAATTATTAAGTTATTAATCTGTAGTATTAATTAGGGACATCGACAGAAAATGTGTTGGAAGGGCAAATTTTACAAATATAATATATTGCTATTTTGGGATTTGCTATATTGAGGGTCATAACTTCTATTGTTCATAATTTAGTGTTAAAATATAAAAATACGTTTGAAAGTGCAAATTTTACAAATATATTACATTGCTATTTTGAGAATTGCTATATTGAGGGTCATAACTTCTATTGTTGATAAAATAGTATTAAAATATGAAATTTTGTTAGTGAGACATTCTGAACAAATGGAAGCACGTGCCAAAGGCCTCGTACTCTAATGCTACCCCAGTGTGTGTATATATATATACATATATGTATCATATATATATACATACAGGGGTCTCTTCGGAAGCGGTCTCTCTATCTTCCAAGATAGAGGAAAGACTTGCCACCATCTACCCCTCCCAGACCCTGCTCTTCAGCGGGATACACTGGGTATGTTTGTTTGTTTGTTTATATATACATACAGGGACAAGATCTTTTCAGAACTCCTAAATATCGTGAGAACCACGAGAACTAATATCAACCATTGATTATAATATTTTTTATTTTTTTTTATGTATTTTAATTAAAGGGTATGAATGTAAATTAACATTTTCATGAGTTGTAACCGGCTAAAATACCTCCTTCATATTAGGTAGTTTTATTGAGTTTAATTTAAATTATTTTAAGCATTGATCATCCTATTTTTAAATGTCAAACTTCCTATATTTTGAGTTTGAAAATCACGACTTTTATCAAAACTTTTTTTTTAAAGATTCTAGGCGATTTACAAATCAAAGCATCCACTGATCAGTTGAATATCGTTGACAAATCAATTTAAGAAACAAAGCATAGACTCAATTTTAAAAGGCTTCAATCGGGTCTGAATGAGATATATGAAGAAGATTGTTTTAATGGTAATGCGATGTACAGATACAACGATGGTGATATTGGGTGTGAGTTTTTAATTAACAATTATGTTGATTTTGATTATGTGTTATTATTGTGTTTGTGGAGATAACTAATTCAATTTTAGACATATTTTCTTACTCGAATAAATTGACATTATTTTGATGAATTTTCTATTGAATTAGTGAGTTTGATCATGGTTTTACCTGCAAGGAGTTCTATGTCATGATGGCTTAGCACTATCTTTTTTAATAATTTATTTTAATTGTTTTAGTAAAATTTATGTTCTTTTTTCTGATACTTGTTTCTAAATTATAAATTAATTACTAAAATTTTTATAATTGATTGATTAATGTCACTAATAGTTGGATAATTTATTTATGTTTCCAAAGACTTATATTGTCTTGAAGGAAGATGATATACATCAAATGGTTTTGAAGATGAATATGGGTCGAAGATGAAGATGATGCTACAATGAAGATGATGTCATTGATGAAGATAACGATGACAACAGAAAAGGTTTTGGGTTTTCATCCTATTGAAGACAACAACGACGATGAAGATGATATTGTTCATGAAGTTGTCTACTTGATAATTTGGTTTAAGTATGGGCTGAAGACTTACATATATGTAAATAGTTGATTCACATATATGTAGAACTTGTATGTATATGAATAAACGATGAGATATATGTAAATGGGTGATAAGTTTGAAAAATAGACAACCAGTATAAAGATTTTTTTTCATATATGTAAATACTAGATCAATTTAAAAAATAGATTATTTATTTGAAAATTTACGTACATGTAAAATATTAATGTTTGAATAGACGATCTGTTTAAAGATATACATATATGTAAAACAATGAACAGTTTGAAAATGAAAAAATAATCAAATTCTGTATGTGAAGATTAAACCAAATACTGATTATGACGCATCATGTATACTAATTTACTCAATTTTAAAGAAACTTTTTTTTTCAAATGTGTCACTGATCAATTTTTAGAAATGAGAGAAGAGAGAGGAGAGAGAATAAAATTAGTTAATTAGTAATTAATTGGAGAGAGAAATAATAAGATAGATTACTAATATACCATTTTCTTTAAATTAACCAATTAAATAACACAATATATTTCATTATTGAACATGTTTAATCATAACTATTGATCAAAACAATCAATGGTTAATAATAGTTTTACGAGTTCTCATTTATAATCACAAACAAACAAACAAACAAACAAACCCAGTATATCTCACTCAAGAGCAGGGTCTGGGAGGGGTAGGTGGTGGCAAGTCTTTCCTCTATCCAGATAGGTAGAGAGATTGCTTCCAAAGAGACCTCCAGCTCGATAACAAAAGCAATAAAGCTAACAAATTAACATATAATCAAACATACGATATATGTTATATGATATATGATACCGCACCCATCATACAACAAACATTAAAATATCATCAAAAAGAAATATAAAATGAACAAGCATGCATCAGGGAGGCAGCAAGTTTTTCCTAAAAAGGTCGAAGTGTACTACATACACATCAGGCCCCGTAACAAGTAATCAAAGTCCCTTCCTAGCTACAGAAACCACTAAAAGTCCTTAATTTTAATTCTACGTCTCCACTCGCTCCTATCCTCGATCATGTTCTCAGAGAGGTGCAAGTGTACCATATCTCGCCTAATTATCTCTTCCCAAGTCAACCTAGGTCTTCCTCTACTCTTCCTACCCTCTATGACGATGTTCTCTACTGCTCTGACCGGTGCTGCCATTGGTCTCCTCTTGACATGTCCATACCACCTTAATATTCCCTCTCGTATTTTATCTGCAATACAAGCCACTTCTAACTTCTGTCGAAACACTTCGTTTCTTATCCGATCCAGTCTTGTATGGCCACACATCCACCTTAGCATTCGTATTTCCGCAACCTCTATTTGTTTCTCGTGGGATTTCTTTATGGCCCAGCAGTCTGTTCTATATAGCATAGCTGGGCGTACCGTCACTCTGTATAGTTTTCCTTTAAGTTTTGCTGGGAACCTCTTATCACATAGGATCCCTGATGCTGCTCTCCACTTGCACCATCCTTCTTGGACACGGTGAGCTACATCGCTGTGTATCTCTCCGTCCTCCTGCAGGTACGAGCCCAGGTATTTGAACCTAGATGTCCGTGGGACCGGCATACCCTGGATACTGATTTGGGTATCATCTTCAAGTCCTGCAAAAAACCCAACCCTATACATACATACATACATACATATATATATATACATATACATACATATACATACATACATACACACACACACACACATATATATATATCTATACACACACACACATACATACATATATATACTGTCACACCCTCAAAATCCACGTGCGGAGTTTTACCGCGAGGCGTGTGAACAAACCAGGATCATAGTCAATAGTTACTCAGAACGACCCTATATGCCATGTTTAAAATAAAACAAGCCAAAGTTCAAACTTTAAAACCATGCAGAAGCGTTTTGTAAACAAGACAAACCCAAAATATAAAAATGCATAATATGACAAAACATGCGCCATCCAAATGTTTGAAACCCATAATTAAAAGACAAGTAAATGTGTCTATAAAATAAAGCCTTAGAATACATGCTGGACCCGTGTTGTGCTCCTACAGGCAAGCTGAGTTATCGACCTAAGAATAGCATACTAAAATGTAAACACAATGGTTGGTGAGTTCAAGAGTTGGCGTTCAATTATAAACAGTTTAACAATTGCGATATATAAGCAGTGTATTGTAACAGATAGCTAGTCTATTAACAATAAATATTAATTCATAGTGATTTCACAATTGAAGCTGACTGTGATAGTTTTTGCCTCCTGTCACGACTTACTAGGTCGTGACAAATGTGCATTAGGACAAATTGCACCCGGTTGACCTCGAGTCACACAGGTGGGGCTCGTCAGACCTAGTAGTACTACCCAAGTTTCCCCGCTATTCAA
This sequence comes from Flaveria linearis, assembly GCA_024085815.1. Classification (NCBI taxonomy): domain Eukaryota; kingdom Viridiplantae; phylum Streptophyta; class Magnoliopsida; order Asterales; family Asteraceae; genus Flaveria; species Flaveria linearis. Next base: position 91,488,925 of record CM044004.1, read on the forward strand.
TATTAACAATTCGAAAGTGTGAGGACTTTTCCATGGTAAACAACACTATATTAATATTATACACAACTTAAATATATAAAGCGTTTGTGAAATTACCAGTATGCTATCTCTCCTAAAAGAGATTAAATAAAGAGTCGGGCATGAACTCACCTGATATGCTTAATGAGTACTTAAAGTTTGCTTGGAAGAAAAGGGTGGACAGTCAACCCTTAGAGGTTACCTAGATCATGTAAGTACATAAGTACGTGTAAACAGAGAATATGTGGAACCCTAAGAACACTACAACCAAAGACTCAAGGTTTCAGAAAAGAGACACGTTTGACCCAGTTGACCCGTTTGACCCGTTGGTAACATTATGTGTTGTAAACCATTTAAACAAACATATTCATACATCATACAAGGTCAAATCATGCATAACCTACTCATATGGCCCATAACTATGAATTATCATAAACAGGCCAAAACAAATAATTTACCAATTAATCATCCATACTATCCAACAACATATTCAACATGTCCATTACATTCAACATACACCAAGATGATCAATTTCCAGTCCCAAACATGATGCCCTAGTTACCAATCAACATTCAATACCATACATGATCATCAAAGTTCATCAATCCCACATGATCTACTAAGCATTCATACAACTCCAATAACATATTCTATCACATTAGGTGCCCATAACAAACACTCTAGCATGATCCTAACACCAAGAACATGTCCAACTCATAGTATCCAACATTCATCAAAAATAAAGTTTCCCTTTTGGGAAAGTAATCCCCAAAAGTGATCTACCATCCATAACAATCACCAATTCATCAATTACATACCTAATCAAGTTCATAACATAACTAGGCATGATTAACAACACCAAACTAACATAGTCATCAATTCATATCCCAAAAAGTTACTATCTTTAGTAATGTATGGATTCTAGCATGTGTTCTTGGATTCCCAAAGCTCAAAACAACAATCTAGTAATCATCATTATAAACACATCCATAACATCAATTCATTAACAATTCAACATTCTAAGCAAAATAAAGTTACTATTATTAGTAACCTATGAACAAAACCTTCAATTCGTCAATTTCTTTCAAGATCAATGTATTCAAGCATTCATCCAACCAAACTAACATCATGAAATCATCAAACAACATCAATTTGATCTATCATGAAATTCCCTAAATCAAAGTTTCTAGTTTTGACCTAATTTGGTCTAGAACATCAAAATCCATATCAATACTTGCAATTAACACCCAAACTAGCATCAATACAACAATACTAACATGGAATCATCATCAATTTCACATTGTCATTGTAATTTTCGAATTAGGGTTCCTCAAGAACAACCAACATGAAAAACTAATCAAAACTAACCTCTAGATGTGTAGAAATCAACAATTGGACTTGTAGAACACCTTGTAATCACTTGAATCACCCAAAATCAAATTGTATGTGTGTTTCTTGGCTGAATTTCAAAGTGTGTGTGTGTGTGGAATGGAGGTTGCGGCCGCAAGGGGGGTTTAGGTTTGGGTTTTTGTTTTGTTTTAACTTAATTAATCACATTTACCCCTTTAACCCTTGTATTTTGTATTTTTTATAAAAACTAAGCTTTAAATTATTTTTTTAAAAGATTTCTAACTAACATAATAAGCATATAAACTCACGGCATCAGTTATATATTCCATCTTTATAAAACATAACACATACGAATTAATACGCACGTTTTCACGTTACTCGATAAAATTCACAGAATAAATATTTAAAATCTCTAAATTCATAAATCACATAATCACAATCAATAACTAACATTATTAATTAGATTATCATTGTTTATCATAGATTAAATTTTGCAGGATCGATTTCGGGTGGTTTTTCTCTCAACTCACTGTGAATCAACACTCGGCAAGCAGTCTTTATGAAGAGTTGATCACAATATAACAAGTAGCAAGCAGTAAGAAAATTAACACAGCGAGTAATTTTCAAGGTACTTTTATATATTGCTTCTCAACTCAAAGGATTACAAGACGCTTGGACTCTAATCGCTTACAAAAGAGTTACAGGGAGAAGATATATATAATACTACCTACAGCCGGATATACTTTGATACCAGCTGGACACCTCTAACCTTACATCTATACTACAAGACTCTAGGTGAGGTCTTTCAGACATTTTGTCTGAAAGTTGGTAGTCAGGACATGTCCCTGACTTACCTTTTGTCACCAACTAAAGTTGGTAACATGTACTATCATAAAAAGGTGAACAGTAGAATAAAGTATGGTCAACAACATGGCTCTTTAGGAAGATGCCATGCTGCATCAGAGGTCTGCAGGGGACTGTCAGGGACCATACTTTTATCTGCTGGACATAGCAATGTCTTCCGAAGGATAAAGTGCTTCGGAAGAATAACTTCTTCCGAATGCACTTATACTTCGGAAGCCTGCTTCTTCCGAGGCTTGGAGTCTTCTTTGTCTTCGGAAGCAGACTTTGTCTTCAGCTCTTTCATCAGACTTTGTCTTCGGAAGCTCAGACTTTGTCTTCCGCTCTTTCATCAGACTTTGTCTTCGGAAGCTTTCAGACTTTGTCTTCGGAAGATAGTCTTCAGCTGTTGGCTTCAGCTGTTGTCTTCAGCAGTTGACTTCAGCTTTTGCCTTCAGTAGATATCTTCAGCTGTTGTTCCTTAGACTCTCGGAAGATCTCTTGCTTGGCTTCGGAAGCCCTTTAATGTAGTACCGAAAGTGACTATGAAGTGAATTTGGTTGCACCAGCCTCATCATGATCCAACAAACTCCCCCTAGGCTGATGCTACCAAAACTTCACTTCCCTCTTCTTCTCAAAGTTCTCAGCACCAAGGCGAGCAGGTGTTTATCAGTATCTTCATTCTTTCCTGCTGTGATGCTGAGAATCTTGTACAAATCTTTGGTGGACAGAACCTCTACTCTGTCACCTTGGATCATGTGTACCCTCTGTTGTGGCCCTCTGAAAAGAGTTAGTTGATGGGAAGTATAGTCATATTCCCATCGAACTATTGGTTCCAATTCAGGACCTTCCACCATCTGTAGAAAGGCTGTGCCTTTGGTGGTTGGTCTTTCCTTGTCTTCCACTCTTTTCAGCTTCAACTCTTCTTCAATCTTGGCTCTTCTAGTTTGTTCAGCCAAGTGGAGACCGCTTGTAACATCTCGTATTTTCGTTAACTTAAAAGTTAACTTTGTTAAATCTTAAAAGGACCTTTTATGTTATTTTTGAAACTTTGAAGATTTATTATACTTAATTTGGAGATTAACAAATTAATTAAATAACAGAAATAATATTATTAATGTTAAAACATTGGTTAATATTATAAAACTTGATTTAAAGTGACTTTAATCTTAAAAATGATTGTTATTATAATAATAATGATATTATTATTAATAGTAATAATGTTAATAATAATAATGTTAATAGTAATAATAATAAATAATAATAATAATAATAATAATAATAATAATAATAATAATAATAATAATAATAATAATAATAATAATAATAATAATGACAATATAAGTTTTAATGTGATAAAACTTGTAATTAAATAGTTTTTACATAAAATAACAACATTTTAAACTTTAAAGGTTAAAATGTAATTTATTTTAAAACTAAACTTAAACTTTAAAATCCAAATGACAATTTTTAAAATCTCAGGGACCAATTGTGTAATATTGTAAAAAACCCAAACCAACCCCCCTTTCCCTCTCGTTTTCCGGCCACCGGACCGGCGGCCCTCCGGCGAGGCGCCGGCAGGGCCAAAACACCCCAAAATCGTCGAAATTTCATTCCCAAAACCGTCCCAAGCCGTTCTAGAACACAATTCGAACCTGTAACAACGTTTAATCGACGGTTACTAGCTTATTCAATCACATAACCGAAACTCTTTAAAGTGCCTAGCCGTTTGAGCATTAAACTACAATAATAACTCAATTAATCATCACATAAACAATAGACTAACTAACTGTAAACTACTAACATTCCCAATTTCATCTACAACACCTTGAAACACAACCATCGATCCTTGTTTTCTTACGGACCTACAACTTGGTCGATATCCACCTTCTGAGTTTCCTCTCACGCAATTAACAGAGGTCTTTCGATCATTAGCATCATTGGAAGCTTCCTATACAACCAATTTGATAATTATCAATGTTTGCAACTCGAACTGATTGCTCCTCTGCCGCGGCTTGTCCTCGGCTGTTCATCCCCATTTCAATTCAATCCAGGTAATTGAATGGGGTTTTGTACACGATTTGATGTGGAAAATCAAAGCCCCAATATTAATTTATGTAACAACAACGAATTTCTAATCAATTGGTTCGATTTGATTTCTAGGGTTCATGTGTGTTTGGGGTTATATTGTTTTTGTGTTTATAAGAATTAAAACCCAGTTCTTGGCAGGCTTAGGCGCCCTTGCCTACTGGTTAACAACATGTTCCCACATTCAATTGGTCCCGGGTTCGAACCCGGGCACCACCAATATTCTTTTAAAAAACGTTTTTTTAGAAATTTTAATTACATAAAATTTTAATTTTCATGAAATAACATTTTTGTAAACTTTAACACCTTCTAAGCACACCAAATTATCTTATGTGTAAATATTAAATATCGTTTTAATAAAACAACATAACAAAAGTCGTTTTTAGGTTATTTCATATAAGATGAATTTTTTTAATAATAATTAAATTAATAAACCATTGTTGGACAATACGTTGCTTAAAATTATTGTTAACCATGTTATTTTAAATAATTATAAAAGTTACTCACACTTTATATTTAATTTTATCCGTTATTATAAATGCTTTAATTTCATTACTAAAATGGTGTAATTCTTTTTATGAGTAAATCCATTATTTAATTCGTTTGTTTATCAAAAACCCCAAACTTCAATTGAAATCTTAGTTTACGTCTAATTGTTAATCTTATTATTAAACTTTAATATTGTAATAAATACGTTAGGTACCTTGTAAAGGAATTCGTTGGAACATCGTTTAATTCTTATTATCATCTTATACACATATACGTCAAGTGAGTATTTCCATACCCCTTTTTCTTATTTTCACACTTTGGGGTGAAACATGTTAACTTATATTATTGCACTTGTAAACTTATTCGAGACTTGTAAACTTTATGGTAATTTATTTAAAGTTGTGGTTAGTTGAACTTTTGTGGTTACCATGTTATGGCATTATATGTACAATCATTAACTATTGCTAGCCCAACGAAGTCATAGATCTATGGGACAGACAACCTATTTGGTGCTAAAGTCGATGAACTGCCGACTCCTAGGAGCCGTATGCTTGTGCACTAGGGAGCCAAATACACTTAGCTGATCATATATACTTTTAATGTATAAGACTTGTAAACTTTGTCGAGGTTTGATTGTTGCATTGTTCATAACATCCCTAATCACTTTATTCACTAACTTATGACTTGAATTGCCATCTTTTATATACTTATGTATTGAAAACTATGGAATGCTCACCAACATTTTTATGTTGACCTTTTATTTTTAACATGTTTCAGGAATAACCCAAGAATGTGTCCTACTCTTTGAAGCTTATCTCACTTAGGACTGGACTTAGAGAAATAAACATTGATCTTGTTACTTTCAATCTTGTATTCATGATGAATCTTATTTGAGCCTCTTACTTGTATTGTTACAATTAAATCTTTATTAATATATTTGGAATTAATAATACCGTTATGTGGCTGTGAACAATCGTAACTCTCACACCTCGACGTTTCCGCCGTCAAGGTTGGGGTGTGACAGATTGGTATCAGAGCCCATAACTATAGGGATTTAGGTTATTAGAAATGATGACCTAGACTATAGCTTATGCATGAACCTCATAGAAAGATCATTATACTTTTGTGCTTACTTATTGTTTGCGTGCTACATAATGCTATGCCTTTTATGCAACTTGATGCCTTAGCATAGGATTGCCTTATGTGTGCTTAAAACTTAGTTACTTGTCTCCCTAAACTTAACTTTGACTCTTTGACTCTCCCCGACAAATGAACTTCCTAAACCTATTCTCAACGACATGTGGAATCTACACTTATCATCATGGGATTAATTCCTTAGACTCTATGTCTAATCTATGAAAATCTCATCAAGGTTTTGATTTCATGAACCTAAGAAATTTGTGTGACACATAGACACCTGTATTCTGGATTTCCTGGCAAAAGGCCTTCGGGCTAAGGCAAGCATATCGTATAAATCTCATTGCGAGACCAGTTATGCTTACCTGGGGATTTCTGGGATGAGTGATAAACTATGGTCAACATACACAAGTCTCTAAGGCAAGTGGGTCAATTTACCTTGACGTGTCAACGATTCCAAATGGTAAAGCGTTACTAAATGGAACCATCCTGTTTGTATCTTAAAACTCTTTGATTCCTTGAACTGGTTTCTTCTCATTCCCATCATACATAATGTTCCTGTGATATTGAACTCGTCTTACCTTTCAACTCCTACGTTTAAACATCGTTACACGTTAGGCGTTTCATGTAGCTATTTCTATACCTTGATCAACGTGTACATGACTCTTGTTATACCCAAAGATATTAGGAATCTAAACCGAATGATCTTTAAAACTTTAAATCGTTACTTATGGTTTTCAAATCTTCCTAAGGGTGTGTCCCATAACTAAAGACATTCAATGTTGTAGGTGGAATTCCTACATCTCGGGATACTTTGCTAATTGAATGCTAATTTTGTTAACTCAAATATTATAAGTGGTCACTCACCTCAATGATCAAATAAACTAATTATAACTTTGTTACTACTTATAAGTACGTGTGTCTTCAATAAGGTTATGACTGACGTCATATCTTGAGAAGTCCATGTATTCCCTTCGATTGTGAATCGAATGTTCACATCTCATTGTGATGTCGAATCATTCTTGTCCTTGATTTTGTCTTCCTGATTTAAATTATTCAAGATTTGAACACCATCATAACCAATTTCTATTATCTCGAACTTTGACCTTAAATTTTGTAAGCACGATTTTCCTTTTGTTACATTGGTGTAACTTGAAATCTTTCGAATTTCTAATTGATATCATTTTTCTTTTGTTGTTATGTCGAGCTTCATACCGTTTGCACCGTGAGAGATGCAAGTGTTTGCAAGTCAACATATGACTAAGAACATTCGTATCTCCTAAATGATTCTATCTCACCAAAACAGGGGTGATTCCCTTACTTTGGTGATGATTCTTCATTCGTTTCGATAAATGGTTTCCAATTATGTGTTTTATGAAATTTCATCCTCTTGATCAAGTTGATTTCCTTATCATGAGTATTGACTTCAATTATTCTTATTGGAACTTGCATTACATAATCGACATGATCTCACCAAAATAGGATTGAAACCCGTACTTTGGTGACAAATGTCAATCTTCGATTGTTTTCTGGTTATTATGAAATTCAATCATTAAGATAGGCGTGAATTCCATACCTTGATGATAATATCATTTTTATGAATTGTATTTGTTCAAATGAGACGACCTCATTAAAGTAGGAGTGAATTCTGGATTTTGATGAAGAAGTTCATCTTATTATATTTTATTTTTGTAAAACTTTACCGTTAAGATAGGAGTAATTTCCTTTATCTTAATGGTGAGTTACCTCGTCTTATTTCTGTAGATCCTCAACAATGAGTTGGGATCGAACTTTTTGATTGGTAAGTTAGTGGTCATACCTTGGGAATATACCATCAAGTTAGGAGTGAAAACCACACCTTGATGACTATTCTCATTTCTTGATCTTCAACTTACCAAGGTTGAAATCAAGTGGCGAGAAGCATGTAGTAACTTGAAGGGTGAAACAATGTTAGTGTTTCGACCTATCAAGCCAAAGCATGATCTCTGAACTTGAAAGAAGACCCGATCGCTCTAAGTTGATTTTGATTCCAAGCTTGGAGCATTTAAATTCTTAAATTGATTTCTTTCCCTTTATTCTCATGTTTTGATTGGATCTAGCTATATGGAACCATTTATTCCTTGTTCATCGACTTTCACTTTGAATTATCATCAAAACCTGATTGCGCGATGGTAGCCTTCCTAAACAATCTTTCTGCTAAAGACATTATCACTTATGCTCATGTCTTTCTAGTCATACAAATGTTCTCAGCTGTGCTTATGGTTTGTTGAACTGCATATGTAAACCGTACTTAGAAATTTGCTACCTTACAAAACATGGGTGCAAATGCGTTTCTTATTGTTTGTGTCACTTCTTGAATCGCTTTTGAATCCTTAACCTTGGAAATCTTTAAAACGCTAACTTGATTTCGATCAACAAGACTTGTTATTATCCTCATTGCGACGTGGATATAAAGGTTAATAAAATTTCGTAATTTGTAGTCATGGGTTTGGCATAAAAGAAAAGACATAACTTGGCATGTGTCCAAGTGTCTTACCTTCACATATGACAAAACCTAACCTCCGGGTTTTCCGGGAATTTCCTGCGCAATTTCTCATCACCGAATGTCTCTTATTATGGATGTCATACTGAAAATTGGTGCATTATAGACCAATTGACTAATTTTATGTTGACTTATGTGGGATAACGGGTCGAGAAAATTTCTTGTATCTGTTTCAAATATTCGTATACCGTGGTATGACGTTAAAACATCGATCGTTAGTTTGGATGACCGATTCATTTTCATCTTCTAATAATGTTCCTAATCATCGTCGTAAACTCATTCCAAAATCTTCGCATATCGTATTATTCTTAGACCGATGATTGGTCAAAGGAGAAATACATATTTACAAGAACTGCGTTAAGATCATTTATATAGTGATGTTTGGGATTCTTAAATCCCGACGATTAACCTTCTTATCATTATTGGCCTTTTATTGAATTCTCGACATCATTTTACTACGAAATTATATTCTAGAAGTTGTGGCTTATAAATATAAGGTACCACGGTAACTCGTCATCATTTTCCAACGTTTCAACTCAAAACGTCTTGTATTTCACTGGAAGAGTTCAAGTTGACATATATTATGTCAAGAACCTTGTAAGATTCAATAGAGTAAAGCGTTTCATCTCTAATTAAACGTCAACCACTGTTCGTTTGTACACTTATTTTCCATTTTAACTCCTTTTGCTCATTTAAGTTCATTCTTAATTTCGGGACGAAATTCTTTTAAGTTGGGGAGACTGTAACATCTCGTATTTTCGTTAACTTAAAAGTTAACTTTGTTAAATCTTAAAAGGACCTTTTATGTTATTTTTGAAACTTTGAAGATTTATTATACTTAATTTGGAGATTAACAAATTAATTAAATAACAGAAATAATATTATTAATGTTAAAACATTGGTTAATATTATAAAACTTGATTTAAAGTGACTTTAATCTTAAAAATGATTGTTATTATAATAATAATGATATTATTATTAATAGTAATAATGTTAATAATAATAATGTTAATAGTAATAATAATAATAATAATAATAATAATAATAATAATAATAATAATAATAATAATAATAATAATAATAATAATAATAATAATAATAATGACAATATAAGTTTTAATGTGATAAAACTTGTAATTAAATAGTTTTTACATAAAATAACAACATTTTAAACTTTAAAGGTTAAAATGTAATTTATTTTAAAACTAAACTTAAACTTTAAAATCCAAATGACAATTTTTAAAATCTCAGGGACCAATTGTGTAATATTGTAAAAAACCCAAACCAACCCCCCTTTCCCTCTCGTTTTCCGGCCACCGGACCGGCGGCCCTCCGGCGAGGCGCCGGCAGGGCCAAAACACCCCAAAATCGTCGAAATTTCATTCCCAAAACCGTCCCAAGCCGTTCTAGAACACAATTCGAACCTGTAACAACGTTTAATCGACGGTTACTAGCTTATTCAATCACATAACCGAAACTCTTTAAAGTGCCTAGCCGTTTGAGCATTAAACTACAATAATAACTCAATTAATCATCACATAAACAATAGACTAACTAACTGTAAACTACTAACATTCCCACTTTCATCTACAACACCTTGAAACACAACCATCGATCCTTGTTTTCTTACGGACCTACAACTTGGTCGATATCCACCTTCTGAGTTTCCTCTCACGCAATTAACAGAGGTCTTTCGATCATTAGCATCATTGGAAGCTTCCTATACAACCAATTTGATAATTATCAATGTTTGCAACTCGAACTGATTGCTCCTCTGCCGCGGCTTGTCCTCGGCTGTTCATCCCCATTTCAATTCAATCCAGGTAATTGAATGGGGTTTTGTACACGATTTGATGTGGAAAATCAAAGCCCCAATATTAATTTATGTAACAACAACGAATTTCTAGTCAATTGGTTCGATTTGATTTCTAGGGTTCATGTGTGTTTGGGGTTATATTGTTTTTGTGTTTATAAGAATTAAAACCCAGTTCTTGGCAGGCTTAGGCGCCCTTGCCTACTGGTTAACAACATGTTCCCACATTCAATTGGTCCCGGGTTCGAACCCGGGCACCACCAATATTCTTTTAAAAAACGTTTTTTTTAGAAATTTTAATTACATAAAATTTTAATTTTCATGAAATAACATTTTTGTAAACTTTAACACCTTCTAAGCACACCAAATTATCTTATGTGTAAATATTAAATATCGTTTTAATAAAACAACATAACAAAAGTCGTTTTTAGGTTATTTCATATAAGATGAATTTTTTTAATAATAATTAAATTAATAAACCATTGTTGGACAATACGTTGCTTAAAATTATTGTTAACCATGTTATTTTAAATAATTATAAAAGTTACTCACACTTTATATTTAATTTTATCCGTTATTATAAATGCTTTAATTTCATTACTAAAATGGTGTAATTCTTTTTATGAGTAAATCCATTATTTAATTCGTTTGTTTATCAAAAACCCCAAACTTCAATTGAAATCTTAGTTACGTCTAATTGTTAATCTTATTATTAAACTTTAATATTGTAATAAATACGTTAGGTACCTTGTAAAGGAATTCGTTGGAACATCGTTTAATTCTTATTATCATCTTATACACATATACGTCAAGTGAGTATTTCCATACCCCTTTTTCTTATTTTCACACTTTGGGGTGAAACATGTTAACTTATATTATTGCACTTGTAAACTTATTCGAGACTTGTAAACTTTATGGTAATTTATTTAAAGTTGTGGTTAGTTGAACTTTTGTGGTTACCATGTTATGGCATTATATGTACAATCATTAACTATTGCTAGCCCAGCGAAGTCATAGATCTATGGGACAGACAACCTATTTGGTGCTAAAGTCGATGAACTGCCGACTCCTAGGAGCCGTATGCTTGTGCACTAGGGAGCCAAATACACTTAGCTGATCATATATACTTTTAATGTATAAGACTTGTAAACTTTGTCGAGGTTTGATTGTTGCATTGTTCATAACATCCCTAATCACTTTATTCACTAACTTATGACTTGAATTGCCATCTTTTATATACTTATGTATTGAAAACTATGGAATGCTCACCAACATTTTTATGTTGACCTTTTATTTTTAACATGTTTCAGGAATAACCCAAGAATGTGTCCTACTCTTTGAAGCTTATCTCACTTAGGACTGGACTTAGAGAAATAAACATTGATCTTGTTACTTTCAATCTTGTATTCATGATGAATCTTATTTGAGCCTCTTACTTGTATTGTTACAATTAAATCTTTATTAATATATTTGGAATTAATAATAGCGTTATGTGGCTGTGAACAATCGTAACTCTCACACCTCGACGTTTCCGCCGTCAAGGTTGGGGTGTGACACCGCTGATATGGTTTCTGATGTGTGCAGCAGTCTCAGAGTTGGAGGATTGGAGAATGGCTTCTCTGCAAGCTCAGCAAGATCATATCTGCTGAGATGCAGTAGAGAAGTGGCATTAAGCCTGTTGGTTTCACCATTCTCTCTTTCCACAACAAGTTGTGAGAAGTTTCATCGAACCTCCACTGGATTATTGCATTTCTAGGTCCAGGAGATTGACCAGAAATCCTGTCCTCTTTCCTGGTATCCAGTAGAGTCACCAGTCTTCTTCTTAGTCTCTTCTCCTCAGCATTGAGGGTATCGGAGTTGAGACCAAGAAGTCTTGCAGCCTGGCCCAAGGTTTCTCTAGGCAATTCAAGAAATTGGCCTAGGGTGAGGGAGCTTGAAGAGTTATTAACATAGGTGATGTTGATAACCTCTCCTCACAGGAGATACTGCTCAAAGTAGTGCAATTGATGAGCTTTGTCTTGAACTCCTTAATCTCCTCAAAGGAGAGATGTTTAGGAGGCTGAGAGGATGGTCTTGGTTGTTGTTGGGTAGGCTTAGGTTTAGTGGTTTTGGGTTGAGTCTTGGGTTTTAGGATGGGTAGTTTGGGTGGTTGAGGTGATGTGGTAGGTTTGGGTAGAGTTGTGGGTTGAGGGGTGAAGGTTTCATCAGTGGGTTCAGGTTTGATGGGAAAAGGGGTTGGTTCTGGAGTGGGTTGTGGCTGTGATTGAGTGGCTGGGGTGAAAACCATTCCCTTCACCCTCCTGTACATCTCCTTCCTTTTCCCCAAACGGATGTCAGCTTTTATTTCACTGACTATCCGCTGGAGTGTCCTTTCGGACATAGGTCCCACCTGCCTACCAGAGAAGCCATGAGCCCGAAGGTAGTCCTTCATCCAGGCTTTGTCAGTTGACTTCTTGGCAGCAGCGACCTCCTTCTCTTCCTCCCTCTTCCTCTTCATCATCAGCTTCTCCCTAGCAGCCTTCTTCCTTTCCTTCTCCATTTGATCCTGCTCTTTGTTGTGGAGCAGCAGGATCATGTCATCATCATGTGGAGACAGTTCAGGAAGACTGAAGCCTCTTGAGAGAAGGAACTTGATCCTAGCCTCTCTCAGCTTCAGGGCTGCCTCCCTCTGCTCTTGTTCTTCCCTCTCCAAGGCCAACCTGGCTTCCCTTTCTTGTTGTAGCCTGGTTGACCTCTCCAAAGTCACCAACTCCTCTAGTGGTAGCAGGAGTATTTCCTCATTGACAGCTCCAAGACTGATGAGCTGGTCAATGAGTGCTGTTCTTCTCTTCAGGTTGATTTCTTCCTGATTGGCTGCAGCTGCCTTAGAGCTGGCAGCTAGCACCTTTTCAGTTGGAAACCTCCCTTTCTTTTTAACCTTCTCAATCCTTTCCTCCTCCTGAAGCTCTTCCGCAGTCAGTTTTCTTTTGCCTTTGTCTTTGATGGTGCTTGACTGTGGTGGTTCTTGAATGGAGGGTTGTGATTGAGATAGAAGTTCAGCTGGTGCTTGGATTGGAGGAGTTTCAGAAGTGTCCTCCCTGCCCACCTCGGATGCTATGTCAGCAATGACATCTGTGATAGTCAGCTCCTCGGACATCTGAAACAAGCCTTCCGCAGCTTCTATTTCGGCGTCGGAAGATTTTTCTTGTTCTTCCGAGGCTTTCATATAGGCTTCGGAAGCTTCAGCTTGAGCTTCGGAAGATGAGACTGCTGCAAATTCTGTCCCATCTGTTTCAGTTGCTGGGCCATCAGTCCCCATTTCCCCTTCGAAGCTAATCTCAGGTTCCATGAAGACCTTAGGTTGACCAACTTCTTCCACAGTGGTAGAAGGTGCAGTCAGTCTTTGAAGCTCCTCAGCCCCAAAGTAAGCAAGTGTGGTGTCGGGGCTGGGCTGTTCTAGGGATGATCTCAATACAAACTTTGTGAAAAGTCTGTAGAGATCTTGAAGCATACTTGAGTCAATCTCCAGAAAGGGTTGAGATGACTCAGATAGTGTGATTAGTTGAGTGGAAATGAATTGGGTCTGTGGTTCCATAGGTGTTTGTCTCTGAACTTTCTCCCCCTTTTTGGTAGCATCATCTTGAGAGCTAGATGAGCTGAGGAAGAAGTCATTGAGACCTGAATTGGTACATGCCTAACAGACCTCTCCGTCTGTTTCTCAGCTAGTTGAGCCTTGAAAGTTAATCTCAAGTTGCTGAGTGGCAGTCCTTGATTCTAAGATCCTCACCTGTGATTCCAGGTTGGAGACCTTAGAAAGCAAGTACTGAAGTGTTAGTTGCATACTACCCTCATCTTCATAAGAAGAATCACGGGGAGATGAGATAACATACCTAGTATGCTCACTCTCACCACCAGATGTGGTTTCTTGGCACCCTGGTTTCCTCTGCTCAGAGTCATCTCTTTCAGAGATGTCAATGGGCAAAGTTGCCGTAGACTCAGTCCTAATGATGTTACCACTGTCCTGAGAGCTCAGTGAGAAACTCTGAGTAGTGGCAGCTGAGTCTACATGAGTCCCCTCCACATCAGTGGGACTCACCTCAGTAGCTGGCTGCTGATGGGGGCTAGAGACAAGGGATCCCTCCTGGCTCTGTTGATCTTTCAGAGGGTGTTGTAGATCAACTTCATGGCCATGGAGAGATGTAATCACTTCATCAGTACGGAGTAAAAGGTCAGTGAAAGAGAGGGTGGTTAGTCCTACTGACCCGGGACTTAGATCAATGTCTACAGGCATTGAGCCTTTGGTGGGGCTGTCCCTAGAAAGCTGCACAGGGAGTGTAGAGACTCACCCTGCGGGCTAAAGGCTTGGGGTTCGGGCTCAGGGGTTTGAGACTGAGGAGGCTCAAAACCCACATTGAGGTCAAATGTGAAGGATGGTGTGACCTCGGACTGAGTGGGAGCCCATGATTCCACTCTAGTCGTTTCGGTGTGAACAGGAGGAGCTTGTTCAATCAGAGTAGATTGAACAAGGGTTCGTTTGGGGCGTCTTTGATAGGTGGCTTTGATGGGTAAAGAAGGTTTTGGTATTGTGGTGGATGTTGCTGGTGTGGGTTCATCACCTGTGGGGATAACAGGGATGTCACCAGGAGCTATGCGCTCAGTCATCGCTGGAGGTAATGGAGTGTACCGTCCAGTGAAGTTGGTGGACATCTTCTTCAGGATTTTGAAGATGGTAGGCCTCATTTGTGGAACAGGAAGAGCAGCTGCGCAGACAAGCTTACTTGGTTCCATCTCACAGTTGATTATATGTTGAAGAAATCGGGGATACATGAAGAATGTATCTCTGCTCAGATTGGCGATTAGGTTATTCAACACAAATCGTGAGTAGTTGAATCTGAGGCCTCTCACCAACCCATGAACTAGGCATCCTAGTTCATATGGGATTTGATCCCAACCCCCTGATTTGTTGGAGAGGCAGTGTAGAACAATGTGCAGCAAGAATTTCCAATGATAAGAGAAGTTGAACTTGTATACCGTAGATCTGCTGACATCGCCTCCATATCCCATGAGGATATAGGTGCCTTCCAAGTCTTCCTTGGGGAACTCAGTAGGAGCCCCATCATCGTGAAGCTCAAGATGCTCCTTGATGATCTGTTCATTGATGACCAACTCTTGGCCACAAACTCGGGTTCTCAGGACTCGAACCCCATTCAGTACTACAGTTTCACCATTGCTCCAAAATTCTGACATATGGTTGGAGTATATGGTGGGGTTAACTGTTAGTGCAGTGAGATAGATGGATTCGGTGAGAAAGGTGATGATTTGGGTAAAGTCGGCATCCCTTGACGAATCAAGTAACGCGACTTGGTTGTGCTGAGGGTTTAGCGCCATTGAAGAAAAGGTAAGCTTGAAATTTGGATGAATTTGAGGGTTTTACAGTGAAGGGAAAAGTTAGGGCTGTAAAGTGGTAAAAGAAGATGAATTTGATCAGTCAAGATTATTTAAAAGGGTGGATAGTGGTATGGTGGTGGTAATAGGGTTACTGTGGGTGGTATGGTGGTTTACGGCAGCGAAATGATGTTGGCGGCAAGGATAATTTTAAATAATCTGACCATCAAGTACAGAATTTTTACTTTTTACAGAGTGGGGCCCAAAAGATATCCATTACAAGTAAAATCTCAACTTCCGAAGGTAAAACATTTCCGAAGGTATTTTCTTCTGAAGGAACTTTATCTTCCGAAGCAAGGCATTGCTTCCTAAGGTAAAGTTGTCTTTCCGAATGGAGAGTTGTATAAGTTTCGGAAGTAGATCTGATATAAAATCAATCGCTTCTTCCGAGACCACAAACTCTTCCGAGAAGAAAATTTCCATTGAGGAATTTGGCTTCGGAGATATTCAAGGATATCATTCGAGAGTTAATTCCTCTTCAGAAGGAATTTACACTTGGAATAAGTTAAAGATCTTTTGTAACAGGGCTTAAATTGTATTGACACAAGACATTACTCATTTAAAAAGGTTTTCAAAAGAGGTAGTTATTCAATGTTTATCATCCCAATTGCTGATATGAGATACTTAAATCTTTGTTCATCAAATGCCTTTGTGAACAAATCAGCATATTGTTCATTTGAGTCAACTTTGATTAACTTTATCAGTTGTTTCTCATGAATATCTCTAATGAAATGATACCTGATGTCAATGTGTTTTGTCTTGGAGTGCTTCACCGGATTCTCAGTAATGGAGATAGCACTGTTGTTGTCAATATGGATAGGAGTAGTCATGAAGTTGAATCCATAGTCTAACATCTGATTTTGAATCCATAGCAGTTGAGCACAGCAGCTAGCAGCAGCGATGTATTCAGCTTCAGCAGTTGATGTAGAGACACAGGATTGTTTCTTGCATTGCCATGAGATAATCCTTCCACCAAGAAACTGACATCCTCCTGATGTTGATTTCTTGTCAATGTTGCAGCCACCATAGTCACTGTCAGAGTATCCATAGAGATTGAAATCACTATTTCTTGGATACCAGAGACCTAGTTTAGGTGCTCCTTTGAGGTATCTGAGGATTCTCTTTGCAACTAGGTGAGACACCTTTGGAGCAGCCTGATATCTTGCACAAATGCATGTGGCAAACATGATATCTGGTCTACTCGCAGTGAGATACATCAGAGAACCAATAATTGCTCTATACTGATGTTGATCAGTATCCTCCCCCTCAAGGTCAGGGCAAAGATTATGGTTTCTGGGTATGGGTGTCTTGGCTGGTTTACAGTCCTTCATTTCAAATCTTTCTAAGATGTCAGAGACATACTTAGATTGACTTATGAAGAACCCTTCCTTCATCTGTTTCACCTGGATCCCAAGGAAAAAGTCCATTTTTCCCATGGAACTCATCTCAAACTTCTGCTTCATAATGCTTTCAAAGTCCTTGCACATTTGGTCGTTTGAAGAACCAAATATGATGTCATCAACATAGACTTGTACAAGCAAAATGTCTTCTCCACTCTTTCTGATGAAAGAGTCTTGTCAATGGTACCTCTAGTGTATCCATTCTTCAGGAGAAACTGAGACAAGGTCTCATACCACAGCCTAGGTGCTTGGTGCAGCCCATATAGAGCTTTATCCAGTTTGCACACATAGTTGGGGTGCTGTGGGTCTTCAAATCCTGGAGGTTGACACACATAGATTTCCCTATCTATATCCCCATATAGAAAAGCACACTTGACATCAAGTTGGTAGACTGTGAAGTTCTTGGATGCAGCATAAGCAAGGAAGATCCTAACTGCCTCAAGTCTTGCAACAGGTGCAAAGACATCAGTATAATCGATTCCTTCCTCCTGGGTGTATCCTTGAACTACTAGTCTTGCCTTGTTCTTGATAATCAAGCCTCTGTCATCTTTCTTGTTCCTGAATACCCATTTAGTGCCTATGGGTACTTGACCAGATGGTAGTGGGCATAGATTCCAGACCTTTTGTCTTCTGAATTGAAGCAGCTCCTCCTGCATCGATTCAACCCAACTACTATCTTTTAAGGCATCTTCTACCTTCTTTGGTTCCATCTGAGACAAGAAGCATGAGTACAAGCAGACATTCCCATGATGAGTCTGTCTTCTTGTCCTCACACCCTCAGAGACATCCCCTATGATGTTCTCAGTTGGATGAGTGTTGTGAATCCTAAGACGAGGAATCACTTCCAGTTGCAGAGATAAGTCCAAGTTAGACATATTCAGATCAGGAACTGGATCACTCTGTCCAACTGCTGTTTCAGAGTCATTCAATGAGGACTGATTGAATGGTTGAGAAACATCATCAATGGTTGGTTGTGAAGTAGTATTAACAGTTGCCTGTTCCTTCAGAATACCACTTCCCTCAACCTGGTGTTGTAGTGGATCACCTGAGGAACCTTGAGGTTGATCAAGTGATTCACTTGTTGAAGCTTCACTATTTCTGGAGATAGTTACACTGTCAGATCTGTGAATAGATGAAGCTTGTTGCCCTTCAGCTCTTGGAGAATTTGGAATAGGTCTGGGAAGCTCATATAGTTGACCTGCATCAGCATCAGCATTACTTTGAGCACCTGTTCCAGCTGAAACATTCTCACAAGATGGTTTAGAATAGTTTGAAAACAATTCTAAATCAAAAATATACTCAGGTCCATTCCCCCTAACACAAGGAGTGTGCTCATTAACAACTATGTTGGATGACTCCTCAAATTGTTGATTCTTAATATTGTATACTCTATAAGCTTTGGAGCTAGAAGAGTATCCTATAAAGATAGCATCATCCGACTTCTCAGCAAACTTTGCCAAGTTGTCCTTTGTGTTAAGTATGGTACACCTGCAGCCAAAGGACCTTAGAAAGCCAATGAACGGTGGCCTCTTGTTCCATAACTCATAAGGGGTTTTTCCATAGGGCTTAACTACAAGAACCCTGTTCTGCACATAGCATGCAGTGCTGACTGCCTCTGCCCAGAATGTTAGAGGCAGCTTTGAATCAGCCAACATGGTCCGAGCAGCCTCAATAAGTGTCCTGTTCCTCCTCTCAGTAACACCGTTTTGTTGAGGAGTTCTGGGAGCACTATATTGTCTGGCAATCCCTTTTGAGTCACAGAATGAGTCAAGAACGAAGTTCTTAAACTCAGTCCCTTGATCACTTCTAATAATCTTAACCTTGTGATCAATTTGATTTTCTATTTTAAGAATAAAAGATTTTAAAGTTTCAGCAGTTTCATCTTTACTTCTTAAAAAGAATACCCATGTAAATCTTGTAAAATCATCAACGATCACAAGGCAGTATGATTTCCTTCCAATGCTCATTATACTTGTGGGACCAAAAGATCCATGTGCAATAAGTGTAATGGAGTAGTGATAGAGTTGACACATTTGGATTTATGAGATGATCTGTGTTGTTTCCCTTTCAGGCATGCAACACAGTTATCTTTGCAGAAAAATTCCTTTTTAGGCAAACCATGTACCAAGTTATTTTTAACCAATTTATTCATTGTTTTAAAATTCACATGACACATGCGTTTATGCCATAGTGTTGACTCATCACTATCAGCTTTGGAAAGAAAGCATGATACTTCACCCATAGGAGAAGCCTTGTTCATATCCAGCTTGTACATATCCCCTTTCCTGGGAGATCTGAGAAGCACCAATTCCGGAGGAATTGTCATCCCTGGTCTGAGGATAATGCACTCATGTTCTGTGAAAAGCATTTGATGCTTCTGGTCACAGAATTGAGAAACACTTAACAGATTGTGTTCAAGCTGTTTGACAAAGTGAACTTTGTCAATGTTTATTCTGCCGTTGGATATACTTCCTCTGCCCGAAATATATCCTCCGGCCTCACCTCCAAATTGGACAGGCCCTCCATTAAAGTTCTGGAATTGTTGAAGGAGAGATCTGTTCCCTGTCATGTGCCTGGAGCATCCACTATCTACAATCCAGATGTTGTTGTTCTTGTCAAATGGATGTCCCTGCACATAAGATGAGATGGTTAGTTTTGTTTGGAAGCCCAATCCTTGCAGGTCTTGGGCTCTTCCAAAGATAGTGACATAATTGAACCGAAAGATATGCAATGGGGTTCAATAGAGGTCATTGTTGAAGAAGAGGTTTGGGCTGCAGCATCTTCCTTGATCTTCCAATCCATCCTTTGGTTGATCTTTGAGGATGAGCTTGTTGAAGCTTTTGCAGCATGGTCTTCTTCCGAAGCTTCTCTCTTTTCGGAAGAAGCCTTCACCACCTTTTCTTCCGAAGTAGTCTTCTGTTGAGATGGTTTCAAGGGAGCCTTCTTGTTCTTCCGAACCTTAGAAGGTTTGGCTTCCGAAGCCACTTTCCCTTCGGAAGAAGCAGTTTCTTCCGAAAGCAACTTGGCTTCCGAGACCAACTTTCCCTTTTTCATCATTTGGACCTTTTGAAGTGGTCCAACTGAGAAACCTTCTCTGGCTACTTCTTTTCTAACATTATTTGCATAATGTGTGCTTGCTGGATTGTAGTAACAATCTTTAGCCATGTGGTTGTGCAGACCACACATTATGCATGCAATGTTAGTCTTCTGGGAATTTGCAGGTTGCTGTTTCTTGGGTTTCTTCTCTTTATCAGCAACTTTCCCTTTCAACTTCTGATCCTTCAGTAGGACAGGAGTGCTGGTACTACACTCCTTTCCTGAATCAGGAGTACCTACCACTTGAAATCCGGCACAAATGAAGACACCCTTTTGCTTAGGATCGAACTTAAGCTTGGACTCTGCAACCTTCTTAGCAGTCCTTCTAGCAGCTTTAGCTCTGCTTCTTCTTGCCTTGGTGGTCAGGATTTGGTCATCACAGGTGGAGATGGGTGTATCCTCCTGTTTCTCCCCTGTGGAGGCCACTATTTTTGCTTCATCCTCTAGTTCCAATGGAGAAGGGTCAGCAGTTGGAACCTCTTGCTCTTCAGGACCACATCTAGGTAGTCTAATAGACTCATAAGAGTGTGGCGGAGCTATTTCACTGGTTCCCAACCCTTCTTTGTTTTGATAAAACATTTTGGAATGAGAGGTTGATGCAAGAATAGTTTGGAAGCTTTGCTCAGCAATAGCTTGCTTCCTGGCCTGAGCCTCAGCTGTGACTAACTGGGCTTGAACTTCAGAAAGTTTGGAAATCAGATCTTTGATTTGAGTCTTATAATTAGTCTTTTCATGTTTTAAAAGAGACACAGTTTTCTCTAACTCATCGATTTTCCTTTGATAGTCAGATTCAGCTCTTTTAAAGTCAGATTTTAGCACATTTAAAGACTCAACCTCAGATCTGATTTCCGAAATGTAATCCTTATACAATTTAACTTTAGCAATACAGGCAGCAGTACAAAGATGTTCATATACCTGATCATCATCTGTTCCGGCCATGAGTGCTTGAGCGGGAGTCACATCCTGTACCATGAAGCTCCAGTCAACTTCTTGAGCAACAGCAGCTGTTTCAGTTGACTTTTCTTCATGCTTGGGGGCAGTGGGATGTGTGGAGGCCTGTGGGGTTCCCGGGTTGTTCTTGGGAGCCTTGCATTCCCTAGCAAAGTGACCAAGTTGGTTGCAGTTGTAGCACCTTGCTTTGCTCTTATCAAACCCAAACTTGCTGTTGACTGGGTTTTGAGGGAATTGCCTTCCAGTTCTCTTGAAGAACTTCTTCGCTCTGTAAGTCAAAAGAGCCATCTGCTGGACAATGTCCATGTACTCCACATCATCTGGATTGAAGCACTCAAGATCATCAAAGCAGTATTGAAAATCACTAGAGTGTCCACTTCCAGAAACAAAGGCACAACTATCCTGAAAGGAGTTGTGTTGAACCTTTTGAGACTTTGGAGTCTCAGGCAGAGTAATGAAGGGTCCAGTATGTGAGTTGTCAGGGTAGCATAGCAAGGGATGCTGTGGTTCTATGCTTTCCCTTTCAACCACATGAAGGGCTGAACTCAGTTGGTTATTGGAGTGATCAGAGGAGTTCTGCATGTTCATCTCCATCTGAAATGCACTTAGGATACCATACAACTCTGTAAGAGAAAGAGTCTTAAGGTCCGAAGTTCTCTTGATGACAACACAGTAGTGAGTCCATAGTTTAGGAAGAGAAGACATGAACTTCCTAACTATGTCTCTGTTCTCAAGAGCTACTCCAATATCCGCCAGAGTATCTACTAGCTCAACATACCTGAAGTATTGTTGAGTCAAGGTCTCACCAGCCTTGAAAGTAAAGTTCTCAAACTGCTGCTTCAAGAGATCTTTCTTGTTCTCTTGAGTTTCCTTGGATCCCTCATACATCAGCTTCAAAGCTTCCCATAAATCTTTAGCAGTCTTGCACTTCTTGAAGCGTCTGTAGACGGAGTTGGGGAGAGCAGTTTGGAGACACGTCATGGCCCTTTGATCTAGCTCTATTCTCTTCCTATCTTCCTCTGAGTAATCATCAACATCTTTTGGAATGATGCGATTACCAGTGGCAGATGTAGTGCTTGGTATGAAAGGACCATTGACAATGGAGTCCCACATCCTTGAATCTTGACACTTGATGAAGCCTTCCATCCTGATACACCATGTGTCAAAGTCTTCAGGGGTGATCATGGGGGACTTGGTCAAGGTACCAGTTTCCATATCAGCCTTGGAAAGAGCAGCCATTTGAGTGAGTGGATTGTGGTGAGGAATGAAAAACAGGTTGATTAGGATGGTAAGATCTCACAATCAAGAGCCTGGAGCTCTGATACCAATTGCAGGATCGATTTCGGGTGGTTTTTCTCTCAACTCACTGTGAATCAACACTCGGCAAGCAGTCTTTATGAAGAGTTGATCACAATATAACAAGTAGCAAGCAGTAAGAAAATTAACACAGCGAGTAATTTTCAAGGTACTTTTATATATTGCTTCTCAACTCAAAGGATTACAAGACGCTTGGACTCTAATCGCTTACAAAAGAGTTACAGGGAGAAGATATATATAATACTACCTACAGCCGGATATACTTTGATACCAGCTGGACACCTCTAACCTTACATCTATACTACAAGACTCTAGGTGAGGTCTTTCAGACATTTTGTCTGAAAGTTGGTAGTCAGGACATGTCCCTGACTTACCTTTTGTCACCAACTAAAGTTGGTAACATGTACTATCATAAAAAGGTGAACAGTAGAATAAGTATGGTCAACAACATGGCTCTTTAGGAAGATGCCATGCTGCATCAGAGGTCTGCAGGGGACTGTCAGGGACCATACTTTTATCTGCTGGACATAGCAATGTCTTCCGAAGGATAAAGTGCTTCGGAAGAATAACTTCTTCCGAATGCACTTATACTTCGGAAGCCTGCTTCTTCCGAGGCTTGGAGTCTTCTTTGTCTTCGGAAGCAGACTTTGTCTTCAGCTCTTTCATCAGACTTTGTCTTCGGAAGCTCAGACTTTGTCTTCCGCTCTTTCATCAGACTTTGTCTTCGGAAGCTTTCAGACTTTGTCTTCGGAAGATAGTCTTCAGCTGTTGGCTTCAGCTGTTGTCTTCAGCAGTTGACTTCAGCTTTTGCCTTCAGTAGATATCTTCAGCTGTTGTTCCTTAGACTCTCGGAAGATCTCTTGCTTGGCTTCGGAAGCCCTTTAATGTAGTACCGAAAGTGACTATGAAGTGAATTTGGTTGCACCAGCCTCATCATGATCCAACAAATTTATTAAGTCACCAACGTTCAACGACACGTGTCAACTAGTGTGTGTTTACGACTCATGTATGCAAGACTTAACGGAACTACCGGAGTTCGGTAACGGAAAATTACCGGATGTCACATTATCTCCATGTTGAAAGAATTTTCGTCCCGAAAATTGCGTTACATGGTGAGAGTGTTCCATCACTGGTCTACTGCATTGGCACATAGAAATCAAAATTTAGTGAGTTATCTATTGAGTTTTGGATGAGTTGTCAAATCATCCCCATGTTAAAAGAAAATTCGTCCCGAAATTTAAATCAATACCTTCGTCTGTAGGCATCGTCTTTTTGAATAGTTGAGGATACTTAAGCTTCATTTGATCTTCACGTTCCCACGTGAATTCCGGTCCACGTCGCGAGTTCCAACGAACTTTGGCTATGTGTATCTTACTTTGTTTAAGTGTTTTCACCTCACGGTCCATCACCTCGACTGGTTCTTCGATAAAGTGTGATTGTTCATCCACTTGAACATCCTTTAGTGGTACAATTAGTGTTTCGTCAGATAGATACTTCTTCAGATTTGAAACATTAAACACATCATGGACTCCACTCAGCGAATCAGGTAAGGCTAGTCGATAGGCCACTGGACCTATTCTTTCCAATATCTCAAATGGTCCAACATATCTCGGATTTAGCTTTCCTCGCTTGCCAAACCGAACTACGCCTTCCCATGGTGAGACCTTCAATAAAACCTTGTCACCAATCTGAAACTCTAAAGGTTTCCGTCGTTTGTCAGCGTAACTTTTCTGTCTGTCTCGCGCTGCAGCCATACGGTTCTGTATCTGCACAATCTTTTCAGTTGTTTCATGTATTAGCACGGGACCCGTTAGTTGACTATCACCAATTTCAGCCCAACAAACTGGTGATATATATTTTCTCCCATACAAAGCCTCGAAAGGTGCTGCCTGTATGCTAGTGTGATAACTGTTATTATAGGAAAATTCCACCAATGGCAGGTGAACTTCCCAGTTATTCCCGAAATCAATCACACAAGCACGTAGCATATCCTCCAAAGTCTGTATGGTACGCTCACTCTATCCGTCAGTCTGTGGATGATAAGCAGTACTCATATCCAATCGCGTACCCAGATATTTCTACAGTGATTGCCAGAAGTGTGACGTGAAACGAGTGTCGCGGTCAGAAATAATTAAGATCGGTACACCGTGTCTGGAAACGATCTCCTTAAGATACAATCGGGTTAATTTCTCCATCTTATCCATTTCCTTAATTGCAAGAAAGTGAGCAGACTTTATCAACCGATCCACAATAACCCATATTGTGTCATAACCAGTATTAGTCCGGGGTAACTTAGTAATAAAATCCATGGAGATTTGTTCCCATTTTCACATTGGTATCTAGGGTTGCTGTAACAGTCCGGATGGTTTTTGGTATTCTACCTTTACTTTCGAGCAGGTCAAACACTTGCTCACATACGTAGCTACATCCGCCTTCATGTTAGGCCACCAGTAGTGCGCCTTTAAGTCATGATACATCTTGTCAGATCCAGGATGTATAGAGTACTTAGACTTGTGTGTCTCACTCATAACTAAATCCCTTAGATTTCCATAGACAGGCACCCAAAGTCTATCCATGAAGTACTGAATTCCATCCTCTTTCACCACTAGTTGTTTATCCATTCCTCTTAATGACTCAAAACCAATATTTTCTGCTTTTAAGGCTTCTATCTGGGCTTTCTTAACTTGTTCAGGCAGATTAGTATTGATTGTAAGCTGGAAGGCTCGCACTCGCCTGGGTTTAGCTGTTTCTTTCTAGCTTAAGGCATCGGCAACCACGTTTGTCTTTCTAGGATGGTACTTGATAGCGAAATCATAATCATTCAGAAGTTCCACCTAACGTCGCTGCCTCATATTCAACTCCTTTTGCTCAAAGATATGTTGAAGACTCTTGTGATCGGTGTAGATAGTGCATTTGGTACCATACAAGTAATGTCTCCAAATCTTTAAGGCAAAAACCACTGCACCCAATTCTAGGTCATGAGTGGTATAGTTCTTCTCGTGAACTTTTAGTTGTCTCGAGGCGTAGGCTATCACCTTATCTCGCTGTATCAGGACACAACCCAGTCCTTAAATGGATGCGTCACAATACACCAAGAAATCATCTGTTCGCTCTGGCAGTGCTAATATCGGTGCACTATAGAGTTTCTGTTTTAACAGTTGAAAAACCGATTCTTGACTCTCACCCCATTTGTATGCCGTTCCCTTGTGAGTCAATGCTGTGAGAGGTTGTGCAATCTTAGAGAATCCCTCTATGAATCGTCGGTAATATCCTGCTAATCCCAGAAATTGCCTTATCTCACTCGGCGTTTTGGGTATAGCCCAATTCTTTATCGCCTCAATCTTGGCAGGATCAACATGTATTCCCTTCTCATTAACGATGTGAACTAGAAATTGCACTTCTCGTATCCAAAAGTCACACTTGGAGAATTTAGCGTACAGCTGCTCATTCTTCAATAGTTCTAAGATCATTCGTAAGTGCTCTTCATGGTCCTCCTTGGTCCTAGAGTATATCAATATGTCATCGATAAACACAATGACGAACTAATCAAGATAGGGTTTGCACATACGATTTATGAGATCCATGAACACCGCAGGTGCATTAGTCAACCCAAAAGGCATGACCAAGAACTCGCAATGACCATAGCGAGTAGGGAACGTAGTTTTAGAGATGTCTTCTTCTCGGACTCTAAGTTGATGATAGCCAGATCTCAAATCAATCTTCGAGTAATAGCTTGATCCCTGAATCTGATCAAATAAATCATCGATACGAGGTAAAGGGTATCGGTTCTTGACTGTCACTTTGTTTAACTCCTTATAATCGATGCATATTCGAAACGTGCCATCCTTCTTCTTAACAAAAAGGACAGGGGCTCCCCAAGGTGAAGTGCTAGGTCGAATAAAGCCCTTGTCTAAAAGCTCCTGAAGTTGTGATGACAACTCCTGTAGTTCGTTCGGTGCTAATCGATAAGGTGCCCTAGCAATCGGGACTGCGCTAGGAGTCAGTTCGATTTGGAATTCCACTTGGTGGTGAAGTGGTAGTCCAGGAAGATCCTCTAGAAACACCTCTGGACACCACAGGAATGTCCTCCATTCTCCTTTCTTCCGCTTGCTTATCGGTGACGAGTGCCAGAATAACCAAACGACCTTTTCGCAACAACTTTTATGCTTTCATGTATGAGATGATGCCTATCACTGCACCACTCCTATCACCTCTGACTGTAAGAATTTCATCACCAACAGGAATTCGTATGATTTTCTCGTGACATATGACTTCCGCTTGTTTATTAGAGAGCCAATCCATGCCCATCACAACGTCAAAACTTCCCAGTGTAACAGGCATAAGATCTATGGCAAAAGTTTGACCCGCGAGCTTTATCTTACAATCTCTAAGGATATGTGTTACTTGGATCTGTTTACCGTCGGCCAATTCTACGGTGTATTTGGATTTTAAGGCAGAGGGAATATCATTTAGGAGACTACAGAATTTTACGGATATGAAACTCCTATCGGCTCCAGTATCAAACAGTACCGTAGCGAAACATCCATTGACAGAAAACCTACCAGTAACAGTCGTAGGGTCATTTAGAGCCTCACCTGAGCCAATGACGAAGGCTCTCCCTTTGGCTCCATTATTGTTACCACCACTCCCATTGCTGTTGCCATCATTGTTGTTGTTGCCTTGATTGTTGTTATTTTGACCAGTGCCATTACTATTTTTCCTCAGTTGCGAGCAGTTTCGCATGTAATGTCCTTCCTTCACACATTCAACGCAACCCTTGGAAGTCTCCTGAGGTTGTTGTGGCTTCTTTACCAACTCACCACGACAATCCTTGGCTAAGTGTCCCATTTTACCGCAACGCTGACATTTGAAGTTGTCACACCTTCTCACATGGTGGTAGTTACACCGTGTGCACCTCGGTTGTTTACCACCATAACCTCTTGGTCCTTGATTGTTTGAAGCCGACTGGTTGAAGTTACGGTTGTTATCGAACCTCCGTTGTTGTTGCTGAACCGGCTGTTGTTGCTGAGGTTGATGTTGACCGCTGGATGATGATGACTTGTTGTTGTTGTTGGAAGCATACCATTTCCTTTTGTTATCGGGCACGCTCGCCACAGCGCCCCGTTTCGGTAACCGTCCTTGCTCCACTACTTGATTGGTCAGCTTATGAGCTAAACGAATGGCTTGCTGAATCGTAGCAGGGTTGGAAGCAGTCACCATGCTCTGAATTTCAGGCACTAACCCCCGAATGTAGTGCTCGACCCGCTTATGCATCTCATTCACCATTACCGGGCATAGAGTGCCCAGTTCATGAGTTCGGGTAGTGTAGGCCTCGATTTTTCCGAGCCCTGCATATTAAGTTACCAGAACTCCATCTCTAGCTTTTGCACCTCATTTCGAGGACAGTACTCCTCAGTCATCATCTCCTTGAATTCATTCCAGGAAAGCTCATTTGCCATAGCTTGTCCTAGCATTTGTACTTGCGTGTTCCACCAGGATAAAGCGGCACCTTCCAAGGTCCCAGTGGCATATTTCACCTGATCGACAGGTGGGCAGTTACATTTGGAGAAAACAGATTCTGTCTTCTCAAACCATCGTACCAGTCCTACAGCCCCTTCAGTCCCGCTGTGGGTGTGTGGCTTACAGTCCATAAAGGACTTATAAGTACACACTGGTGGTCTTGTTTTAACACGATAAACATTGATCAGATATCCTATAAGGTTAACTATGGTATTTGATTTAACTTGCTATCATCGTTTACCTGCTGGCTGTCCCGGTTGGGCAGCAACCACCACTGCCTTAACATGTTCGTTTATCAGGGCAGCTAATTCAGTAGGAGTCATGTTTATGGCACCGCCGCCATGATCTCCGGCGCCACGTCCGCATCCGCGCCCACACCCACGTCCACGTCCACGTCCACGGGCGTCCATTTTTCACTTTACATTCATAAATACAATAATGAGTAACATCAAACACATTTATCTCATTGAAGTACAGTAAACATGAAGAAATAATGAATTCGTCACCACCATAACATTTATAACAATAATAATAACCAAAGGTAAATAAATTGCAAATGAGTCACAAAATTTTTATCAATCTCAAAATTTGAGTTTGTCGTTCGGGTGGGGAAACAACCCTTCCCACATAGGTTTCAAAATAAACGCTATGCAGTCGAAGTTATAAGAATAAAGAGAATCAATCGAACAAAGCTGATCAATCACTGTTTCCACCGTCCGGAGTATCTTCTGGTTCTTCCTCAGGGTCTTCATCGGAGTCTTCGATAGGTGCAGGGTTATCCTCGATTTGCAGTGCTACGAGCTGTGCTTCTAATCCGGTTAGTCTGCTCTCGACGCCCATATTGTGGAGATCCTGTTCGCCCATATGCTCAGTAAGATCCATCACTCTACCAGTCATTTTGAAATTTCCTATGATGGACATCGACAACCGCTCCTCAATTATAGCCATCTTTAGCCATAGTCAGCGTATATCATTCTTAAGTGTGGAGTTCTCGTCAGTGAGCACTCCAACTCGTCGACGCTCAATCTCAAGTGTCGCGGTCAATGCCGCCACGGCTTGCTCAAGGGGTACATCTAGAGATGGGAGGGTGGGTGTCGCAGAGGTAGTTGCTGACCTAGTCCTAGGTTCAGCAGTGGCCGGCTTCGGAACACGCTCTCTACAAATCATGCGATCTATACAAGTCGGGTAATAACTCCAATCTCGTGGAGGGTCGCATTCAGGTGGCACAAACGGTTGATCCCAGCCTATCTCACCACGGGGGTAAGGATGTCGCGGCCAGTCATACGCTCGGTGAGGTACAGGTGAGGGGATCCAGAACAAGCACGTCTTTTTCCTAAAACCCGTGACGATGATGCCATGCTGCAGAGAATGTGATGTGTATACCGATGAGTATATAATAGAGAAATCAGAAACAAGTAACTAACTAACTGTGTGCGGTTATAGTCTAGTGTGTATGCAACCTAGTTCTCTATAACCAACGGCTCTGATACCAATCTATCACACCCTCAAAATCCACATGCGGAGTTTTACCATGAGGCGTGTGAACAAACCAGGATCATAGTCAATAGTTATTTAGAACGACTCTATATGCCATGTTTAAAATAAAACAAACCAAAGTTCAAACTTTAAAACCATGCGAAAGCGTTTTGTAAACAAGACAAACCCAATTGTTTTGATTATTGTTGTTTCTCCAACCCGAATTAAAATTATTCCCAAATGAGTTAGTTGGACCTCAGTTTGGACCTCCCACGAAATCTACCTGTTCCTGATGCAGCAAAGGACATTCTAAAGTGCCATGACCTCCCCGACACATTTCACACCTATCAACCTTAGCTTTTAAATCTTTCATCTCTCGTGTTAGGTTTTCCAAGGCAGCAGTCACATGAGTATTCAAGGTGACTTGGTGAACGCCTCGTGACGACGAAGGTATACTCGATGTAGGAATAGAATTCCTACTAACGGACCGTTGCTCGTACTCCGATTGAGCAAAGCTCTCAAACAGATCAAGGCATTCAGCTACACTCTTCTTCCCCATGAGGTGCCCTCCCGCAGAAGTATCAAAACGAGTCTTCGTTTCATAAGTGAGACCATTGTAGAATTTCTCTACAAGGGCCCAATCAGATAAACCATGCTGGGAGCATTTGCTAAGCAGGTTTTGGAACCGCTCCCAAGCAAGATAGTAAGGCTCATCTGGCTCCATACGAAATGAGTGGATCTGGTCACGGAGCCTGGATGCTTTTGCAGGTGGGAAATACTTGTTCAGAAACCCTTGGCGAAGGGCTGCCCAAGTAGTGAAAGTCCCAGCAGGCTGCGAGTCAAGCCAAGTGGCGGCTCGTCCCGCAAGTAAGAAAGGAAACAACTGGAGAAAGATCGCATCATCATTGGCACCTTGAAGCTTGAAGGTACTACAGATGCGGGTCAGGCGGGCAATATGAGCAGGTGCATCCTCATCATCACGCCCATGGAATTGGCATGAATTGGTGATAGCAGTCATGATGTAGGATGGGATTTGCCATGAGTTCTTATTATTAATTTAAGGACAAGTGATGGGAGAGTTTACCCCAGTGAACCCCTGTGTGGATTGCTGGTGAATGGTCCTACGATCAGCCATTTGTGGAACAGTGGGTTTTGGACTAGGAGGTGGGGAAGTAGGTGGTGTGGATGTGCGTGAAGAAGATTGTGTGGAGAATCGGAAAAGGAAAAGCTTTAAAAGGAAG